>OZ020614.1:43240219-43572719 GCA_963971575.1 Liopterus haemorrhoidalis | reverse complement strand
TTGGGTGACACGCATCGTTAACGGACGGTCTTCGGCCAATTTCTCACAATATTCTCGGCTTTAAATAATATTAAAACCAATAAAAGACTCACAGATGAAGTTAGTAGCCCTTGCTTGGGCTTGAAGTGCATGAAATACCAACCGTCAATTGTAATTCAGCAACAAAAATGTCACTAATGTAAACAATTATTTATTTTATAAATAAATATATAAAAAAAATATAACTATTTTTTTTACTAGGGCTGCAAATATCACAAAATTATGGATATTTTTAGACGTGACACGGCACCCGAGTTTTTCCCCCGAATTTTGAGACACCGAGCTCAAAAGGTTCGCCAACACTGGACTAGAAACAGCTATCAGGAATGCTTTCGTTGAAAACAAACCCTTGGTAGCTGTGTTTTTCGATATTGAGAAAGCCTATGGACACTGCATGGATATATGGTATTCTTCGTACTCTGCATTCTAGGGGTATCCGGGGACGCTTGATGTTATTTTTAAAAGACTTCATGTTGAACCGGCGCTTCAGGGTGCGGATCGAAAATAACCTGTCACAAATGTTCGCACTGGGCAATGGGGTCCCACAAGGCTCCATACTGAGCGTTACGCTATTTTTGATTGCCATTAACGGTGCAGCTCCATGTATTCGATTACCTGTACAGAGTTCGATAATTGTCGACGACATTGGTATCTTTGTCGCCGGACAAAAGACTAGTACAATCGAACGTCAGCTCCAGCTGACCATCAATCGTCTCGATGTATGGGGAACCGAAAATGGCTTCAAATTCTCGACCAGCAAAACTGTGTGTCCATTTTTGTAGGAAAAGGGGTGTCCATCCCAACCCTACACTCACGCTAAATGGAGCACAGTTACCATTTGCCGATACTGCCAGATTTCTGGGTCTCGTGTTCGATAGTCGTCTAACTTGGCGGGCACATTTTTTGTCCGTTAAGAAATAATGCAAAAAGTCGCTCAATTTGTTGCGGGTCCTCAGTCACAAAACATGGGGTGCAGACCGCATTGTCATGTTGCGTTTATATCGTTCTTTAGTGCGCTCTAAGCTGGACTATTGATGTCTAGCTTATGGGTCAGCTAAACACCAAGAGATACGAATTCTTGACACTGTACATCACACTGGGGTTAGATTGGCCACAGGTGCATTTCGCACCAGTCCAATACCAAGCCTTCTGTGTGAAGCAGGTGAACCGTCACTGTACAATCGTCGTAAAATTCTATCCCTGCGGTATATGGCTGCACTCAGTGCCAAGCCAGATCATTCCGCGTATGACCCTATTCTACAAAATAGGCATACAGAGATTTATGACAGAAAACCAAGAGCCAATAGGCCTTTTGGTTTGAGGACTTTCGACATTTTGGGCGATATTAATTTTAATATGCCTGAAATGGCAAGTTTCGTTTTGTGTGCTGTTCCACCGTGGACGCTGCTGCGTCCGCTTGTGAATCTCACATTAACTAGGTTTGATAAAGATACTACGTTGCCTATCGAATACCAACATGAGTTACAAAGAACACTGGTCCCTAGGTTCGAGGATACTGTCATATTTACTGACGGATCAAAATCTGGAACCAGGGTTGGGTGTGAGTTCGTTGTTTTGAATCCACGCCAACAGTTTCAATACCGTCTGCACTCTATAACGAGTGTGTATACTGCTGAGCTGTACGCTATTTTCAAGGCCCTGTGTTTTGTTTCGTCAGAGCAAAGTCGGTCAAGTGTTATCTTGACGGACTCGCTGAGCGCTCTGAACAGTATCCAAGATCCAGATCCAGTGCATCCTCTTGTACTAAAGATCCGGTTGCTACTACACAATCTGAATGCTCAGAATGTGAGGGTAGAGCTGTTTTGGATACCCTGACATGTTGGTATTAAAGGCAACGAAGCGGCAGATGCAGCTGCAAAAGCCGCCTCTCACAGACCTATGATTGATGTGAGTTTCGTTTTTCCAGATGACGCAAAGAGTCATCTGAAACATCTGGTTTTAGACATGTGGCAACATGAGTGGAGCCGCACACAGAACGTTAAGTTACGACAGATTAAGGGAGACGTTAAACCATGGGGTTCTTCCTGCAGGATTGACCGCAGGGAGGAAACCGCCATCACACGCCTCCGTATAGGTCACTGTTGGTGGACCCTTGGACACCTCCTTCAAGGAGAAGAGTCCCCTATCTGTGAGACGTGTAACACAGATTTGTCTGTGTTACACATTTTAACTGAATGTGTACAGTTCGAGGATGTCAGGGAGAGGTTAGGCCTGTGCTATGACCTGTCAGTTGCTTTAGGTGACGACAGGGTACTCATGGACAGGCTGATACTCATCCTGAGAGAATCGAACTTATTGTTTTATGTGTGAAGTCTTGCACCTTATTTTAATGTATTTCTAGTTATTGACTGTGATATTCGATGGTAATTGGCCGCTTTACAGCCTCTTACCATCACCCTGAGTCTGTTCAAATTTTCGAACAGACTTTTTATATTATTTATTTGTGTTTGTCAGTGCAAGATTTCTTTTATTGAGTATTCGTATTTTAATGATTTTATCTATTTATTTATTTTCTAATATATTGTTTTTAATATATAGTCTAGTCATTTAAATGGGCTGCGTTAGGCGCAAATAGCCTTTGTTGCTGTGCGCCGAAAAATTTTAACTAACTAACTAACTAACATTCTCTCATGAGGATATTCCGAGCTTGACCGTAGATGAGGAGGTGAATCATTTCACGGACTCCATCACAAGCGCGGCTAAAAACAGCATACCGCTGTCATCCACTCAGCCCCGTAGAGTTCCCGTTCCCTGGTGGAACGAGGAGTGCGACTTGGCGCTACGTGAAAGGAGACACCTCTTCAATACATTCCGTCGTTGCCCAACAGAGGAAAACATGATAGCCTTCCAACGAGCGAAAGCTCGTGCTAAGAGGATTGTGAAAGAAAGCAAGCGCGAATCATGGCGCAAATACGTGTCCACCGTTACAGTTGCCACTCCAGTGGCAAAAGTTTGGGAGAAGGTCCGGAAAATCTCCGGTCGAAATACATCTACAGCCATTGCTGGACTATCGGTAAATGGTAACGTAGTTACATCAGCGGTGGAAATTGCTAACACTTTGGCATCTAATTTTGCGTTTAATTCTAGCTCCGAACATTATCCACCCGAGTTTCTAACTGGTAAAGCAGGTCTAGAATCTATACCTCTTAATTTCTTCTCCAGAAATGACGAGCTGCTTTTCTCTCGTGAAGAGCTAGATAGCGCAATGTCAAAGTGTAAGGATAGCTCTCCTGGTCCAGATGCGATACATTATCGTATGTTCCGCAACCTTCCGGAATCATCTAAGTCTAGGCTTTTGAATGTCTATAATAGGCTATGGACTGAGGGTAAGTGCCCGACCTAGTGGAAGGAATCTCATATAATTCCTATCCCCAAAGTCGGGAAAGATAAACACTTGCCCTTGTAGCGATCACCTTGGATACCATAGAGTAGTGATTATAATGGTATTCTAGGTAATTTATGTAGTTAAGGATAAAAAATTTAAGTTTTGTTTTTTCAATAAATATTTTGTCATTTCATTAAATATGAGTCTAATTTATTTATAAAGTTTATAATTATCATCACAGATGGAATGTACCACAGAGGAATCGTTAAAGCAGATCAACAAGCAAATTGAAGAACTTTCTCGACAAATAAACTACCTTCAGAATTCGGAGAGGAAACCTCGTCGGCATGTATCTCGGTGTAGACCAAGGAAACTATTTGTTGGTATCATTCCAAATTTGGTATGAAAGCAAACCATTGCATTCAACTATCTAATTATTCGGAAAACTAATAGTTTTCCCCACAATTGGCGGGTTGTGGGGTAGATTCATTGTCATGCCGCCTAATTATATACGATAAAATTTCAAATTTAAAATTTTTAATTGATACAGGGTCAGATGTCTCTGTTATACCATCGTCCTTATGTAAATCTGGATTGGGTGTTTCTTCACTCAAACTTTATGCAGCTAATGGCACACCAATCCATACTTATGGATCTCGTTTAGTAAAACTTGATTTGAGTCTGGGTCGTATATTATTGTGGAAATTTGTGGTTGCTGACGTATCGAGTCCAATTATTGGAGCAGATTTTTTAAACCATTTTGGTCTTTTTGTTGATTTAAAAGGTCAACTACTAGTTGATCCATCAACTAAATCTTCTAAGTTGAAATCTTCTAATTGATCGGAATTCAACCTTAAAGATTTCAATTGTTCAAAAAAATTCATCTTATGCTGATCTACTCAATAATTTTAAAACTATTGCTCGGCCTTTTAATTTATTTTCAGGCGTTAAACATTCTGTTGTACATCATATTCTCACCAAAGGTCCACCTGCTGTGTCAAAAGTTAGAAGATCATCTGCAGAAAAATTGGCTATAGCAAAAAAGGTATATGATTACATGTGTGAAAAAGGGATTAGTAGGCCGTCGAACAGTAACTGGGCTAGCCCACTTCACTTGGTTCCTAAACCAAATGGAGACTGGCAACCCTGCGGAGATTACAGAGCTCTAAATGCTCGTACAATTCCAGATAGGTATCCTATTCCTAATATTCATGATCTTAATGCTTCTTTACAGGGGTGTTCAATTTTCTGTACCATTGATCTGACAAGAGCGTATCATCTGATCCCAGTGACTGAAGAAGATATTCTAAAAACTGCGGTAATTACTCCTTTTGGCCTTTATGAATTTCCTTTTATAACGTTTGGTCTCTGCAATGCCGCACAGCCATTTCAGAGGTTAATGCATGAAGTTCTTAAAGGTCTCGATTTCTGTTTTTCATACATAGACGAAATTCTAGTAGCCTCCTGTGTTGATGTCAGTCACAGAGAACACCTTAAGTTGCTTTTCCAAAGATTGGAAAAGTACGGTCTAATAATTAATATAGAAAAGTGTGTTTTTGGACAGACCGAGGTTCGTTTCTTCGGACATTTCGTTTCAGGAAAAGGACTTCAGCCACTTCCAGACAAGGTTAGATTAATTAAAGAGTATCCATTGCCTGTCACACTTAAGGAATTGAAACGTTTCTTCCTAAGGCTGTTCAGTCTCAGGCAGAATTATTAGAGTACGTTAAAGGTAACAGAAAAAATGACAATCGCCCTCTGACCTTATCTCCAAGTGCTATACTCGCATTTAACAAAGTCAAAGATGAGTTGACCGATGCCACATTATTGTCTCATCCTATTGCTGATGCTCCGTTGGTTCTGTTAGTTGACGTCTCAGATATTGCTGTAGGTGGAGTTGTTCATCAATTTGAAGGTAAATGTTGGAAACCTCTTGGTTTTTTTCAAGTAAATTAACCCAATGTGAAAAAAAGAAAAAATACAGCGCATATGACACGGAACTTTTAGCTGTATATTTAAGTATTAAGCATTTTCGCTATATGTTAGAAACACGATCTTTCATTATATTTACTGATCATAAACCGCTTACATTTGTTTTCCAACAAAGACCAGAGAAAGCATCTCCACGTCAGCTTAGACATCTCAATTTCATTGGCCAATTTAGTAAGGATATCCGTCATATATCTGGATTCAAAAATGTTGTGGCAGATGCATTATCGCGAATCAATAGTATTAATATGCCTCTAGTTATTAATTGGCCCCAGTTAGCGAAAGATCAAGCAAAAGATGAATATTTAAAACTTATTTTAACAAACGATAATTATAATA
The DNA here is from genome assembly GCA_963971575.1 of Liopterus haemorrhoidalis. Lineage (NCBI taxonomy): Eukaryota > Metazoa > Arthropoda > Insecta > Coleoptera > Dytiscidae > Liopterus > Liopterus haemorrhoidalis. The sequence goes on along the minus strand of OZ020614.1, from coordinate 43,567,006 downwards.
TCCAACTTAAGGCTTTTGAAATTCCGAATTCGAAATTTCCTTTATACTGCGACTGTCCAAATGGCAGAGTTCGTCCATATCTCACAGATAAATTTCGACGTCAAATTTTTGACGCTTTTCACAATCTAGCGCACCCAGGTATCAAAACTTCTGTAAGGCTCGTGCAGGAGAGATTTGTTTGGCCTTATCTCAAAAAGGACTGTAAAATCTGGTCTCGAAGTTGTATTGCTTGCCAAAAGTCAAAAGTGTCGCGTCACACACTCAGCCTCTTAAGTGATTTTCCTGTTCCAAATAGTAGATTTATGCATCTACATTTATATATTATTGGCCCTTTGCCGTCTTCAGAAGGTTTCACATATTGTCTTACTTGTATCGATAGATTCTCTAAATGGCCAGAAGCTTGGCCGATGGCTGACATTTCAGCTGAAACGGTTGCTAAAGTTTTTTAGAGGATGGGTCGCTAGATTTGGTGTTCCTGAAGTAATAACTACCGATCAGGGAAAACAGTTTGAATCCTGTCTTTTTAGAGAATTGTCGAATGTTTTAGGCATCAAACTCTCAAGGACTACGGCGTATCACCCCCAATCAAATGGTCTGGTAGAGCGCTGGCACAGATCTTTAAAAACCGCTATAATTGCTCATTTACATTCTGATAAATGGGTAGATATCTTGCCTAGTGTACTTTTAGGTCTTCGCTCTGCTTTCTTAGAAAGTACTAGCTCAAGCTCTGCAGAAATGGTGTATGGCAGTACACTTCGTTTACCTGAAGAATTTTTTTCGGAAAATTGTGATCATAGTTTTACTGCATCGTCATTTGTATCGCAATTACGTGAACATGTTCAAAATATCAAACCGCCGATTTTTCGAAATAGTGGAAAGGGACGTCCACAATACATTAGTTCAGATTTATATAAATGCTCCCATGTTTTCATTCGGCATGATGCGGTCAGACAACCACTCCAAGCTATGATGGTTCTTTTCCTGTCTTATCACGAAATAAAAAATATTTTACAATTAATGTTAAAGGTAATAAAAATATTTCTATTGACAGGCTTAAATCAGCTTTTGTTTATGACGACACATCTAATATTCCTTTATCAGACTCAAAACAAATTAGTAATAAGAAAGTTAAATTCGCTGAACGTCCTAAGGTCACGAGGTTTGGACGAAAAATGTGTCCTCCGAACAAATATTTAAACTACGTTTACACTGCGGGGGGAGTAATGTAGCGACCACCTAGGATACTATAGAGTAGTGATTATCATGGTATCCTAGGTAATTTTAGTAGTTAAGGATAAAAAATGTAAGTTTTGTTTTTTCAATAAATATTTTGACATTTCATTAAATATGAGTCTAATTTATTTATAAAGTTTATAATTATATTCTGGAGGCTACACCCTCTAGCTATAGACCTATATCGCTGACCAGTTGTCTCTGCAAACTCTTGGAGCGTATGATCAGCAAGCGTCTGATTTGGTTTTTAGAATCAAACGACTTGGCTGGTCAACACACAGTGCGGCTTTCGCCGTCACCGCTCAACAGCAGATCAACTGGTCAGACTAGAGACAGCTATCAGGAATGCTTTCGTTGAAAACAAACACCTGGTAGCTGTGTTTTTCGATATTGAAAAAGCCTATGACCCGAGATGGGCGTCTACGCGTAAACTTGAATTTTTTACGTCTACGTGTAAATTTACCGTAGACAGCGTAGAGAAGTGTAAACTGTGTAGACACGTGGAATCTAGCGTAGAATAATGAAAAATGAGGTTATGTAACGTTTAAAAAATAAAATACCGCCAGTTTTAAGCAGAAGAGACAGTAAAGAACTCAAATTTAATATTTTTGACAGCTTTCTGATTAAAACAACTACTAACTTTTAATTTTACTTTTACTTTAGTAGTTCATACAGACAGAAACCAAGTAATTTATACTGTCCATAACATACGATTTGTGAGATAACATTTTTGGAAATATATATGTAATTAGAATTACATAAAATTGAAATAAACATAAACATTAAAGTAAACTATTTAAACTATTACCATTCTATTATTTCACATATTACATTTAAACGTACTGCGCATGTACAGTTTACATTCTACATTCGACACGTAAACAAAGACATATTCTACTTGACATGTTTACGCGTAAAATCTACATTAGTCTACATCATGTATTCTACGCGCCCATCATTGCCTATGACACTGAATGGATATGGAAGGAACGGGAATTATGGGAAGAAAATTACCGAAAGGGTGGGTATGGAAAAGTCAAGGGGCGAAGAAGGAAAAGAAGAAAGGTAGAGCGATGGGGGGTATCATCACGGGTGTAAGATGTGAGTTGTGTATGGATGAAGAAGAGGCACAGAAAGTGGAGGAGATAGTTGTGAGAAGGGTGAAGATAGGGAAGGAGGAGTGGCGAGTAGTCACAATGTACAACAGAGGAGGAAGTAAAGAGAAACTGATGGAATTGGACGGAATTCTAGGAGAAGAGAGAGAAGGAGATTGGATTGTAGTGGGAGGGGATTTTATCGCAAGGATAGGAGAGACTGGAGGGGGGAGGGGTTGGGAGGAGAATGGGGTGGAAATCAAGAGGGGGGGCAATGGATAAGGTGAGGAATAAGGAAGGGGAAAATATGCTGGAATGGCTGGAGGAAAGGGGTTGGAGTATACTAAATGGAAACAAGGAGGGAGATGAGGAAGGAAGATGGACTTACTATAAGGGGGCAAGAAAATCGACGATTGACTATGCGGTGGTAAATGAAAGGGGTTGGGAAAGAGTAAAAAGTTTCGAGGTTAAACAAAGGATAGAATCGGATCACCAACCGATCATAGTGGAGGTCAGGAGAGGAAGAAAAAGAGAGGTGAAAGAGAAAAAAACGAGTATACAAGACTGGTCGGAGGAAGGAAAAAAGAAATACAAGGAAACAATGGAGAAAATGGAATGGACAGAACCAGGGGTGGAGAGAGGGTGGAGGGAATTGAGAGAAAGGATAGAGAAAGCGGTGGTGAAAAAACGGAGAGGGCATAGGACAAGGATGGGAAAAAAACCATGGTGGGGGGAGAGATGCATGAAAAAGAAAAAAGAGGCGCAGAAGGCCTGGGCCAAAAAGACTAAGGGCGACGAGACGGAGGAAGGGTACAGAGAAAAATTGGGGCAGTATAAACAAACATGTAAGGAGGAAAAGATAAGATATTTGGTAAAGGAGCAGGAAGAAGTGGGAAAGATAAGGAACGAAAAGCAATCCTGGGAATATATAAACAGGATGAGAGGGAAACAAGGAGACAGGAGTAACAGGATTAACATGGAGAACTGGAGGAAACACTTCATGGAGATATTAGAGGGAAGCGAAAAAAGGAGGAAGGAAGGCGGGGGGATATAAGGGGGGAAGGAGGGACAGAGGACGAATCAGAAGGGGTGGAAGATAGAGAAGGGGAAGAAGAGGGGGAGGGACCGTCAGGGGAAGAAATAGAGAGCATAATAAAGAACATGAAGGAAGGGAAAGCAGCAGGGACAGATAAGATAAGGAATGAGGCATGGATAAATGGAGGAGAGAAAGTGAAGAATAAACTGGTAGAAATAATAAAAGGGATATGGAAAGGAGAGGGATACCCGGAGGACTGGAGGGAAGGGGTGATTGTACCGATATACAAGAGAGGAAACAAGGAGTTAGCATGTAATTACAGAGGTGTGACCTTGATGAGTTCAGCGTACAAGGTATACGCGAAAGTGCTGAACGAAAGATTAGTGGATGAGATAGAGAAGAAAGATTTATTGGAGGAAACGCAGTTTGGTTTCAGGAAGGGAAGAGGGGCGATTGACGCAATATTTGCAGTGAATCACATAGTAGAGGAGAGGTTAAAGAAAAAAAGAGGGAAAGCGTATATGGCGTTCGTGGATTTGAAAGCGGCGTTTGACAGGCTGGATAGGGAGGAGCTATGGAAGGTAATGAAAAGGAAGGGGATAGGAAAGAAGTTGATAAGGAGGATAAAGGAAATATACAAGGGGACGAGGTGCAAGTTGAGGGTTGGTGAGGAAGAGTCGGAAAGTTTTTGGGTGAATAAGGGGGTGAGACAGGGATGTCCCCTGAGCCCGACCTTGTTCAACTTGTATGTAGCAGATCTTGAAGGGAATATGAGGAAGGGGTAAGATGGTGGTAGTAGGGAAGATGAAGTTGTGGACATTGGGGTTCGCGGACGATATAGTATTGATGGCAGAGGGGGAACAGGAGCTAAAGAGAATGATTGAAAGGGCTGTTAAATACTTCAAAAGGAAAAAACTAGAAGTAAACAGGGACAAGACGAAGATAATGGTATTTAGTAAAGGAGGAGGGAGAAGAAAGAAGATAAAATGGGAATGGGGCGGCAGAGAAATAGAAGAAGTGAAGACTTTAAAATACCTGGGATATGTACTAGCGAGGAACAATGGGGCTGAACTACACATAAGGGAAAGAGTAAAGAAGGCAACAATAGTCATGGGGAAGCTGTGGAGTATAGGAGAGAGGAAGTTTAATGACGATATTAGATGGAGATTGAGGTTGATTGACGCCGTGGTGAAGAACATCCTACTATATGGGGTGGAAATTTGGGGATGGAAGGAATGGGAGAAGGTAGAACGAGTACAGGAGAGGTATTTGAGATGGATCTTAGGGGTAGATAGAACAACACCAGGGTATATTGTAAGAGAGGAACTGAAAAGGGATAAGATGAAGGTGGGTACAGGAAGGAGGGCGGTGAAGTACGAGGAGAAAGTAAGAATAGAAACAAACAAAAGAATAATGAGGGAATGCTGGGAGGAAAGAGCCAGAGAGGAACAGAAAGGAAGATGGTACGCATGGGGGGAGATGAGAAAGGAGTATTACTGGAGATGCGCAGTGAATGCGGCAGAGGTGGAAAGGAGAAGAAAAGACGGGATAAGCGTGATTGAGGAGTTGTGGAGGAGGGATAAGGAAGTGGGGGAGCAAGAAAGGACAGTCAGAATAGACAAATCAAGGAGCGCAGGGAGATATAAGGAGGGCAGAACTATAGGGGTACCAAGCTATTTGAAGGGAGAAAGTGGAAGGTCAGGAGGTAGAGTTAGGAGGATTGCGAGGCTAAGGTGCGGGAATGAAGAAAGAGGAAATAGATACTGGAGGAAACAGGAGGATAAGATGTGTAGGATGTGCGGGGAGGAGGAAGAAGATATAGAGCACCTCGCGAAGAGGTGTAGAGAGATGACAGTATGGTCGGGGAACACACTAGACCTGTTGCACGATGATGGAAGGGGGAGAGGTGGGCCAAGGAATTAGAGGCAAGAAGGATTGAGATCGGGGAAGGATAACAGGAAAGGGTAAAGGAAGGAAGGAAGAGGCCCGGTGGGAGGCAGAAGGCGAGAAATAGAAGGAAGGAAGGGGGCTGAGGTCACCTGGAAATGGGTAGGAAGGAAGGGAGATAGGAGGAGGGGTGAAGAAACGGTTGGAAGGGAAGAGAATGGAATAAAATAAATTAAAGATGGGCGAGAGAACTGGAAGCAAGAAGGAAGAAGATTGGAGAGGGAAACCAGAATGAGAATAGGAAGAAAGAGAGGGACACTGGAGCAAGAAGGAAGAAATGAGAGAAAATGTAATATATTGTAAATTAAATTGTATGTTATGTAATTTGGATTGTTTTGTATTGTTTTGGTTATTTTATTTATTTTATTTCTATTTGTAATGGCTAATGCCCTGAACGCCGCAAGGCCTAGGGAGAAATAAAGAATATATACACTGAATGGATATATGGTATTCTCCGTACTCTACATTCTTGGGGTCTCCGGGGACGCTTGATGTTCTATTTAAAAGACTTCATGTCGAACCGGCGCTTCAGAAATGCGCAGATCGGAAATAACCTGTCACAAATGTTCGCACTGGACAATGGGGTCCCACAAGGCTCCATTCTGAGCGTTACGCTATTTTTGATTGCCATTAACGGTGCAGCTCCATGTATTCGATTACCTGTACAGAGTTCGACGACATTGGTATCTTTGTCGCCAAAAGACTAGTACAATCGAACGTCAGCTCCAGCTGACCATCAATCGTCTCGATACATGGGCAATCGAAAATGGCTTCAAATTCTTGACCAGCAAAACTGTATGTGTCCATTTTTGTAGGAAAAGGGGTGTTCATCCCAACCCTACACTCACGCTAAATGGAGCACAGTTACCATTTGCCGATACTGCCAGATTTTTGGGTCTCGTGTTCGATAGTCGTCTAACTTGGCGGGAAAATTTTTTGTCCGTCAAGAAAAAATGCCAAAAGTCACTCAATTTGTTGCGGGTCCTCAGTCACAAGACATGGGGTGCAAACCGTACTATCATGTTGCGTTTATATCGTTCTCTAGTGCGCTCTAAGCTGGACTATTGATGTCTAGCTTATGGGTCAGCTAAACACCAAGAGATAAGAATTCTTGACACTGTACATCACACTGGGGTTAGATTGGCCACAGGTGCCTCGCAGGGGAAGTTCATAATGGCCATAACACCTGGCCATTTGTCGAGCTTTCGGGCGTGATGATCCCGCGTACCCTCAGTCACGCAAGGGAAGTTCATAATGGTCGCATCACCTGACCATATAGAGCGTTTGGGCCTGATGATCCCACGTACCCTGAATCACATATCATTTGGGAGGAGACAGTTCAGAGAAGCCGATTGTAGGAATAGGCTTATCTGTTGTCTCTTTTATCTCCCACTTAAATTCCTACCCACGTGTTTGCCGTGCATGGAGACCCGTAACGCCGAAGAAAAAGATCCTGGTCGGTTGAGGGAGACTGCTGCCCGCGGACAGTACGATCCCAACACGCCTTCTTTGGCCTCAGATTCGGTAAAACGGGAGGCTGAGTCTGGTCAGCTCAGTCAATCGGCTGGTGTCACGGTTCATGAATAGAGTGGCTCCACTATTGGATCGTGGATGCCGGGGTAATGCCGTGCCACTAGACAAGTATTTGGGGGTCTGTGGGAGCGGCTGCAGCTCGCAAGGTTCCAGAGTTGGCTACTACTGGTTCTCGAGCGGGTCGAGCAGCCCGTGACTACTTCCTCCGATGCTATATCATCCTGACATGCCTGGCGCAATGAGCCGGTTTGCGGCCAACGTCCTCTGTGTGGGGCTCCATGGTGGGTGGGCATGGTGATGACACTTATTATACGGGTATGGCGTCTACCCGGAGGGATAATTTTTCTTTAAATTCCGCCAAAGTTGAGAGTAAACTCCGTAAAAAATCAAACAAGAGACCTCGTCTGGATGTTCAGTCATCTGACGAGGGATGTGGAAAGCCTGCTGCTAAAAAAGCTGAGATCAATGTCGAATATTGTGCGCCAGTACAAAGATACCTCGTCGTGAGGGTGCAAAAAGAGGGCAAATCTTTTAAAGAGATGTCCCCTTTCTTTGTTGCCCGAACTTTGAGAAAAGTGTGTCCAACTGGTGTTAAGTCAGTGCGTTAATTGTCGGACGGTACACTGCTGGTAGAAGCAGATATTGAAGCTTCGTCAACGCTGCAGAAATGCGAAGTATTTGGCGATGACCGTATTTCAGTTCAGCCACATAAGGCACTGAATACTTCAAAGGGCGTCATAACAGACCGTGACCTTGCTTACGTTACGGAAGATGAGTTTGTGCAGGAAATGGCATCGCAAGGTGTCATGGAATGCGAGAAACTTAAACCCCGGAATGGTAAGCCTTCTATTTCAATGGTGGTGTCCTTCGCTGGCACTAGGTGTCCAGCATCGGTAAGGGTGGGATACAACGTGTGTAACGTTCGTCCCTACTATCCCAACCCGATGCGATGCTACAAGTGCCAACGTTATGGACACACATCAAGTCGTTGTGGACAGACCATTTGCGCCAACTGGGGACAGGACCAACATGAAGTTGAAACCTGTCCAAACGCGGCCTTTTGCGTGAACTGTAAAGGTGCACACGCATCAACATCACGCCACTGCCCAACGTATTTGGAAGAGAAGGCAATATAGATTATAAAAACGCAAGAGAGAATACCTTATTATGACGCCAAGAAGAAGTACAAGGAGAGTGCGTCGGTTACTTTCGTGCGATGCTATAAGTGCCAGCGTTACGGTCACACGTCTAGTCGTTGTGGTAAGCAGTCTATCTGTGCCAACTGCGGGCAGGATCAACATGAAGTTGAAACCTGTCCAAACGCGGCACACTGCGTGAATTGTAAAGGTGCGCATGCATCGACTTCACGCCACTGCCCAACGTACTTAGAAGAGAAGGCTATTCAGATCATCAAGACACGCGATAGGATACCGTATTTCGACGCCAAGAAGAAGTACAAAGAGACTGCGCCGGTCACTTTTGCGAAATCCTTCGCACAAGTGGCAGCAAAGAAGACAGCAAGCGTCCAGACACAGACAGAATCAGTGCCTCGTCCGACAGTTAAAGCGTCAGTATCAACTGCGTTTAAGAATTCCGGAACGGAAAAGGTGGCGGAATTGGTCAAAGAGACCAGTGTTCCAGACCCCACAACCTGGGGGATCGGGTCTGAATAAATCCCCCTCACCTAAAGAAGAACGCATTCAACCTCAGTTCTCCTCACCACGTAAGGAGAAAACCCCACAGTCTTCTCCACAAACTAGAAGCGATCAGAGAATGGTCGCTCCTACAAAGCCCTCATCAGTTACTCCTGAAAAGGAGACTGATAAGGGACTTGTTGGATCTCACTGGATACCAGTGAGAACAAAGCAATCAAAAAAGGAGTCCAGTGTGTCCATCAAAACACCTGGACTACCAAATGAAAGTGTAGCCGAGAAAATGGCTGTAGACCCGCAACCTAAGGGTAAACCAAAAATCATTAGGTTGCGGGGTAACTCCCCTAAACAGAAATTAATGGTCCACTAATTCAGTGGAACTGTAACGGTGCATATCAGCGCTACGAAGAACTGCGACTTTTATTGTCAGATTTTGCGCCTTCGTGTGTTTGTCTGCAGGAAACAAACTTCAACGAAACCGACACATTCTCTCCTCGGGGATACTCCGTGTTTCGCACGGATTTCCTTACGGGGTTAAGAGCATGTGACGGCGTGGCAATTCTCGTTAGAGGCACATTGTACCACGATCCTGTAGACATTGACACTGAGTTGCAGGTCGTAGCAGTTTGTGTTGCACTTCCACTCCAGGTGACGATTTGTTCTATCTACCTTCCCCCTGGTGTTCGAACTGACATCCGAGATGTCGTGAACATCATCGATCAACTCCCACCACCCTTCATACTACTAGGCGATTTTAACGCCTACAATGTGTGTTGGGTATCATTGCGGAACGATCGACGGGGACGTCACCTGGAAAATATGTTGAACGAATTGAATTTGAGCTTTCTGAACGACGGCAGACCCACGCACTTTTGTGCAGCAACGGGTACATTTAGTGCTATAGATCTTAGCGTTGTTTCAGGAGCCATCGCTCCGTTGTTCAAATGGGATGTGCATCACGACCTTTGCGGTAGTGATCACTTTCCCATCCTCTTAAAGCCTCTGTTTAATACTGTTACCGAATCCCGCTGGCCACAGTGGGTTCTTCGGAAAGCAGATTGGACCAAGTTTGCGGAATCATTCTCGCATGAGGATATTCCGAGCTTGACCGTAGACGAAGAGGTGAATCATTTCACGGACTCCATCACAAGCGCGGCTAAAAACAGCATACCGCTGTCATCCACTCAGCCCCGTCGAGTTCCCGTTCCCTGGTGGAACGAGGAATGCGACTTGGCGCTACGTGAAAGGAGACACCTCTTCAATACATTCCGTCGTTGTCCAACAGAGGCAAGCATGATAGCCTTCCAACGAGCGAAAGCTTGTGCTAAGAGAATTGTGAAAGAAAGCAAGCGCGAATCATGGCGCAAATACGTATGCACCGTAACAGTTGCCACTCCAGTGGCCAAAGTTTGGGAGAAGGTCAGGAAAATCTCCGGTCTAAATACAGCTACAGCCATTGCTGGTCTATCGGTAAATGGTAACGTAGTTACCTCAGCGGTCGAAATTGCTAACACTTTGGCATCTAATTTTGCGTTCAATTCTAGCTCTGAACATTATCCACCCGAGTTTCTAACTCGTAAAGCAGGCCTCGAATCTATACCTCTCAATTTCCTTCTCCTTTTCTAGGAATGACGAGGTATACAACCTGCTTTTCTCTCGTGAAGAGCTAGATAGCGCGATGTCAAAGTGTAAAGATAGCTCTCCTGGTCCAGATGCGATACATTATCGTATGATCCGAAATCTTCCAGAATTATCTAAGTCTAGGCTTTTGAATGTCTATAATAGGATATGGACTGAGGGCAAGTGCCCGACCAAGTGAAAGGAATCTCATATAATTCCTATCCCCAAAGTCGGGAAAGATAAACACTTGCCCTCTAGCTATAGACCAATATCACTGACCAGTTGTCTCTGCAAGCTCATGGAGCGAATGATCAGCAAGCGTCTGATTTGGTTTTTAGAATCAAACGACTTGCTGGCCAACACACAATGCGGCTTTCGCCGTCACCGCTCAACAGCAGATCATCTGGTCAGACTAGAGACAGCTATCAGGAATGCTTTCGTTGAAAACAAACACCTGGTAGCTGTGTTTTTCGATATTGAGAAAGCCTATGACACTGCATGGATTTATGGTATTCTCCGTACTCTGCATTCCTGGGGTCTCCGGGGACGCTTGATGTTCTTTATAAAAGACTTCATGTCGAACCGGCGCTTCAGGGTGCGGATCGGAAATACCCTGTCACAAATGTTCGCACTGGACAATGGGGTCCCACAGGGCTCCATACTGAGCGTTACGCTATTTTTGATTGCCATTAACGGTGCAGCTTCATGTATTCGATTGCCTGTACAGAGTTCGATATTTGTCGACGACATTGGTATCTTTGTCGCCGGACAAAAGACTAGTACAATCGAACGTCAGCTCCAGCTGACCATCAATCGTCTCGATACATGGGCAACCGAAAATGGCTTCAAATTTTCGACCACCAAAACTGTGTGTCTATTTTTGTAGGAAAAGGAGTGTTCATCCCAACCTTACACTCACGCTAAATGGAGCACAGTTACCATTTACCGATACTGCCAGATTTCTGGGTCTCGTTTTTGACAGTCGTCTAACTTGGCAGGTACATTTTTTGTCCGTCAAGAAAAAATGCCAAAAGTCGCTCAACTTGTTGCGGGTCCTCAGTCACAAGACATGGGGTGCAGACCGCACTGTCATGTTGCGTTTATATCGTTCTTTAGTGCGCTCTAAGCTGGACTATGGATGTGTAGCTTATGGGTCAGCTAAACACCAAGAGATACGAATTCTTGACACTGTACATCACACTGGGGTTAGATTGTCCACTGGTGCATTTCGCACCAGCCCAGTACCAAGCCTGCTGTGTGAAGCAGGCGAACCGTCACTGTACATTCGCCGTAAAATTATATCCTTGCGATATATGGCTGCACTCAGTGCCAAGCCAAATCATCCTGCGTATGAACCTATTCTACAAAATAGGCATACAGATACCTATGAAAGAAAACCAAGAGCCAATAAGTCTTTTGGTCTGAGGACTTTCGACATTTTGGGCGATATTGATTTTAATATGCCCGAAATGGCAAGTTTCGTTTTGTGTGCTGTTCCACCATGGACGCTGCCGTGTCCGCTTGTGAATCTGACATTAACTAGGTTTGATAAAGATACTACGTTGCCTATCAAATACCAACATGAGTTACAAAGAACACTGGTCCCTAGGTTCGAGGATACTGTCATTTTTACTGACGGATCAAAATCCGGAACCAGGGTTGGGTGTGCGTTCGTTGTTTTGAATCCACGCCAACAGTTTCAGTACCGTCTGCACTCCATAACGAGTGTGTACGAGGATGTCAGGGAGAGGTTAGACCTATGCTATGACCTGTCAGTTGCTTTAGGTGACGACAGGGTACTCATGGACAGGCAGATACTCTTCCTGAGAGAATCGAACTTATTGTTTTATGTGTGAAGTCTTGCACCTTATTTTAATTTGTTTCTAGTTTTAGACTGTGATATTCGATGGTAATTGGCCCCTTTACAGCCTCTTACCGTCACCCTTAGCCTGTTCGAATTTTCGAACAGACTTTTTATATTATTTATTAGTGTTTGTCCGTGCAAGATTTCTTTAATTGGGTATGCGTATTTTTAAAGATTTTATTTATTTATTTATTGTCTAATTTATTGTTTTTAATATATAGTCTAGTCATTTAGATGGGCTGCGTTAGGCGCAAATAGCCTTTGTTGCTGTGCGCCAAAAAAAAATCAACTTTTCCTTACTGCGGCTCTGTAAACCTATCTGTAGATACGTTCAAATTAGTTTTCAGGATAGATCTGTTAAGCAGTTTTGTTATTTTAATTCTGGAAACTGTGTTATTAACTATTTTACTAATTATATTAACGAAAGTATAAAGTACAATGTATTAGGAGGATAGATAAGACAGAATAATATTCTATATTTCGTAATTGCGTAATTTTAATTGTGTTAAATCTTGAAGTATTATATACCCAGATGTCATTTTAATATATTATTTCTTTATATAAGTGATTATTATAGGATGAAAGTGTTTTTTTATCCTATGACTGTCATCCGCTGTTTTTTTTGCAGTAAAATTGCTAATTTTAAGACGTATTTCAAACAAACTTAAAAATTATAATAAAAGTATTCATCAGCGCCTCTCTCGAACAACGAAACAACTACCGACATTCAAATTTAGGAAGCAATTTCTTGGCATTACTGAATAGGGGAAGTATTTTAAGATCGCAGCGCTATTTCGACAAACTTGGAACCTTCAAAATAGACATTCGTTACATATAAACAACGTGAATTTTAATGTTTACTGGTGGTTTTTGTAATTTTGCTACAATATTAATACTTGTTTTTATGCAATTATATTTTTATGCATATATTTTTTATAAAAAAAAGCGCGATACAATGTTTATTTCTGTAGTTCCTAAAATCCCACCAGATGTCATATCGCTTAGCAATTTTTTCCTATTATAACAAATTTAGGTGAAATTTTTGTGATAAAATAAATTAAAAAACGACTATAATATATTTACATGTACACCAAATTATTTACAAAAAAACTGAAAATTATAAATACCTTTTTAAATAGTTAAACAAAATACTAAATTTAATAACGTAAAATATTATTACAACGGAAATCGGCAAATTTCACATCTATCAGTGTTACTCAAAAATCCTATGCAATAATATTTAACTATTTTATTAATTTTTCTCTATTTTATTCAGAATCCATGTATTCCTTCTAGTGAAATAAAATATTATTGTTACGTTTAAATGGTACAAACGTAAATTAATTAACCGATTTGGATAATCCTTTGAACATTGTATGTATAGATTAGAACTTTCCGAGTGTTATTGGCTATATCAGTGTTTCTCAACCGGAGTGCCACGACACTCTCACCGGGGTGCCACGACATTCTCACCGGGGTGCCACCAATTTGAAAAATTACTTCAACGGTAAATTGCTCAGAACTTCCTGTTTGTTATAGGCTAATGATAATAATAATAATAATAATTTTTGCTGACGTTTTGTGGATGTACCACGGGCGCACCCGAGGTGCGTCACTTCGATAACCACGTGACAGGCAAAAAACGAGTTGCGAAGCAACGAGCTTTATAATCGACAAGTGCGGCAAAATGCCTTATTATATTAAAACGAGTCGCGTAGCGACGAGTTTTGTCAACGTAGGGGGAGAATGAGGCCCGTATGAGGCCCCTAGTATATATATATTAATTTAAATAATAGTGGTCGGTAAGGAGTTATTACAAAAGTGGACGGTAAGTATTAACAGGGTAAACATCACTGGTCTAGACTCTAGTGCACGGCACAGAGAGCACGCAACAACATTCCACTCGAGATTATAAATTATTGAACGTCTTAAACGGGGATTGAATTATTAAGGCGTTCTAATAAAATCCCAACTGAATTAAAAATATAGTACGCACTGTGCCTCATGATTCATACTCATGCTCTCTCTCCCATTCTCCAAGCCTGGCCATTTTGAAAAATATTACTTAAAATGGACGGTTAAATTATTCGGCTTTATTATTTTTTTAGTGAATGCCACAAAATCTGTTTCTCTATATAGCACACACTTGTTTATTTACCTCCCACTCAATCTGCTTTGTTAAAATATTATTCTGCTAAATGTTCAGTTTAAAGATCATGTGTGTTTATAACCGAGTAATGCTAAACATGGATTTTTGGTGCTTCGTTTTGGTGGTTAATAAGTCTAAGTCCAAAATTAAATGATATAATAATTACCAAATCTAAAAAATAAAGATCTATAAACCAAAAAATGTTTACCTGGACGGGGATAGTACAAAAACATGATCTCTGCTATTTAATGTACAGACATATTTAACATGGTGGTTGTTGCGCTTGGAGGTAGACCGACGCCTACCATCGAGCGAAAGAAATGAGGTTAGGAGATGTCGGTGTTGCATCGTTGTTTCGCTCATATCTCTATGTGGAAGCGACTAGAAAACGAGATGGATACATGAATGAGATGTTGAATGAACGCATTAACCGTGAGTGCGCGTGCTGCTGTCGGCGATGGTGTCCCGAGCGCGCATCTCGCAGCTCGCATGGCGCGGTGCGGCACGGCCGCTTCTGGAGGCGCGACGCGGGTTATGGGTTATGACACGAATCGGCGCAGTCTGCGCGACGCCTCGCGTCGAACGGGTGGAGGCGGTTGCGGCCGACTCCTCTCGGATGCTGAGCGTAGCGGCGCGGCGTGCAGAAGCGGGGTAGCGAGCAGCATCCAGCTTCCCGGGGAGAAGAGGCAGGCGGTAGCTGTACTTGCTTGTTGTTGTGTTACACGATCGGCCGTCCGCCGCCTCTTACCCGCCGTCCTCACCTCTGCCGCCGGCGTCACAGACTCGATCGGTGGCGAGCGCATGCGACATGCTCAGTTATATTGATCACGAGGCTCGTCTCCTCTTCTGCTCCTGCACCACATCTCACAGTGAGGTATCTGAAGGGTCCGCATAGGACATTGCTCCTCACAGTAACATCAGAATCTCACCCGCGATACGATCATATACGATTTCAAACTACAGATACATATATGTACTTGTACAATGAGACGCGAGTGATGTGCGAGTTACGGGTGCCGAGCTAGTAAATGTCGAGTGAAAGAGAAAAGTGTGAAAGATGCCTCGTTACATTCGCCCTCGTTTAGACCAGTCAGTATCTGGATAGTAACATAACCACCGACAAGCGATCAGATCAGTACGAGAGCGACGTGCAACCGAAGACCAGATACCTACTGCCGACCACCGACCTGCCCCCGACAAAAGAACAACAACCGACCTACACACTGCTACACGGATATCCAACTCAGATCAGACAGTGGTGATCTGCTGCCAGAACTATACGATACAGACAGAACAAGTTACGATAATTCATTATATTTGAATCGACGGGGTGCGTATGTTATCACACTTAACGACAAAGCGACTCACACACACTGGCATGACGGCTAAATCTGGAGGAAGTGTTACGCTTTCTGCGCCAACATCCATCAGGGCATAGTTAAAATCCATCCATCACTGTAACCAAATGGTTCGCAGGATGTTGATTATCAACTGCAATCGTTGGCCGAATGTTCTTACTTTAATACTCGTATTGGTCTCTATGCCATCAGGCAAGTGTTCTTACGTTCATTTCCATTAGCATTATCATTTACCATCAAACACATATTTAATATTCTTTCGTAAACCGTTGTTTCATGTCCAATGTCAGCAAACTTTTATCAATCACTCTTAGATACGTTATTATCCTTTTTTGTTTTACTGTTCACTTCAGTTGTGATCCAGTGTTCCAATTCCGAATTCAATTCCAGATCCGTTTCTGGGCGTACAACTTCTTATATTTTTGCATTTATATTGCCCTTTCACTACTTATTGAAATAATCAATCATGTCTTGGCCGAATACTTATGTGCTTTGAATTTCTTCTTCGAATATTTGACTGTTCTTCATAAGTGGGTTTGGCCCGGCCCTATATTTAGTACAGTTCGCGCACTTTTCACTCGATTCAATCATACATATTACATCACGTATTCATAATTATTTTGAATTCACAATGTTTTCTTAAAAATTATTTTTCTTTATTACGCTGTCATTTTCGCCATAATTAGATTCGCGCCATTTCAAAATAGACTTGTAAAAACATATTTTGCAGATTTTGATCTATAGGTTTTTGGTAAGATCAAATATGATAGGATACGTAGGAAATACATATTCCATTAAGGATCGATCTATTTTATTTCATTTGTAGATTATTTCAAGCACATTTTCTGCTCTGTATTACAGCGTGAGCTACAATTGCCTAAAAGATACATAAAAAGGAGTAATTTCAAACCCATGGAATTACATAAATGTAAGATGACCTAAGAAGGATAATATCTAACTAAAAGTGTGTCTAAAACAATGAAATAATTAAAATGGCTATCTGTGTAATAAAGTAATAAAAGCATAAATGTATTATTAAAATTAAACAAATAAACTGAATTAATATCAGAAAATAAATCTTTTATTTCTTAATATCACATTTAAATCTCACACATTGTAAATTTTTGATTATTGTGTTGTTTATCACAAGTGTATTATTTCCAAAAATAAATATAATTTTCACTTATATTTATTTTTAATTTAAATTAACCAGAAAACATAAAAGACGATCCAGGATGTTATTCAGGATCAGTTAAAAAGAAAACGATTTTTCATTTTCTAAAAAGATATACTAAAAGCTGTGTTTTAAATGTGTAAAATCTTAAATGTGTTTTGTTGTGTGGTGTTATTTTCCAGTAGAATAATCAAAGTCGTGAATTTTTCAATTAGGTTCGCAACAGGGTCCGCACGAAAAGCGATTGTTGAACAATCTCCTTGGACCTTACAACATTCTGGAGCGACCAGTCGCTAATGAATCAGAACCTTTGGAGGTGAAATTTGGCCTAACTTTGCAGCAGATAATAGATGTGGTCAGTATAACATGTTTTTTTTTTTATCTATTCTATTCCCCATATCATAATATGTTAATGTGTATCTTCGATTTGTCATTCGTTCGAATACAACATAAATTTCAATAAAAATCATGTATAGTATATTTTTGATATATCCAGTTAACAAGATTAAAATTTAATATATACATATATATATATATATATATATATATATATATATATATATATATATATATATATATATATATATATATATATATATATTAGCTGGAAAGTAATTAGGGATTTATTAGTTTTTCAATGAGTACAGCACACTAGAATAAAAAAGCACAACAGATTTTAATATCTATAATACTAAACTATAGTTGTGGATGAATTGTTCTGGTAGATGTTGATGATGATAATCATTGAACTACAACATTTAAAAAGCGTTTCATATTTTTTGTTTTAAGGGTGTTAGTATAGAAAAACATTTGAAAGAATTTAATATTGTTTACTTTGATTTAGCTGTGACTTTAAACTAGACAAGATCTGAAAAAGCTCAATTTTAAGCTTAGTCAGGCAAAATTCATAAGCTAAAAATGAAATATTCGCTGTGTTAGTGTTCCTAAATCAAATCGGGAAATGTTCTATAAGATTGTATATTATATATACCACGGCTATTTAGTAAGTCAGTGACTTACGACGAAATGAAGGAAATTTTTACAACCAAAATGCGACTTATTTTTCAACATAGTCTCCTTTTAGCTCGATACATTTTACCCAATAATATTCTAACTTTTTTAAGGCTTCCAAAAAGTACGATTTCTCGTATTCTGCAAAATAGGCATGTGTTTCAGCAATGATCTACTCGTTCGATGCAAATCTATTTTCAGCGAGCCATTTCTTCATGTTCGGAAAGTGAAATAAGTCATAGGGGGCAAATTTGGAGAATACGGTGGATGAGGGAGCAGTTCGTAGCTAATTTCGACCAATTCGGTCATTAAAATTGCGGACGAGTGAGCTGATTAATTGTAAGCAGACACGGCACCCATCTTGCGATAGCTTTTCAATGTTCGTGCAGGATATGAATTACAACTTTATTCTGAGATGTTTACCATTTTGGCTATCCCGCGTATCTTTACTTGGCGGTCGTCCAACACGATATCATGTATTTTATTAACCATCTCATCGGTAGTTACCTCATTTTGACATCCCGGGCTCTTAACGTCATTCATGCTCGTACGACCACAAAGAAATTTATGCGACAGAGAAAAGTTCCTATAATACTTTCGTGTTTGCTTCAGTTTTCTTAATATAATTCTTCGCAAAAAGTAGTGTTTTATCAATATACGGAATTCACTTTTTTCAATTGTAACAAATAAACACAAACTTATCCGCTTTCGAACGTATTATTTTACAGATCTACTTGAAACTTAGTGTGTATGTCTATAAAAAATGGCAAATGTCAAATAATATCTAACTTGCAATTTGAGCGGCATTTTTATCAAAGTCACTGACTTATCAAGCACACCTCTTATAAAATCTATAAAATCTTTGTATAACGTTCGAGGTATGGAGCGGGATTGCACACGTCTGCAGTTGGTCAAACTTTTTATTTTGTAATAAATATTTTAATAGGGCATTTATATTCGTACTATAAATTAAAAGAATACGAATATTTTATTGAAAGTAAATAATTAAGGATTATTTGCTCCAAATTAATATAAAATATCCGTATTGAATTGTAATTTTCGTTTGAAAATGTGCGGCCTCCCTTGCCTTATCTTGAAAACCGCCACCGATTTTTATTTATTTAATTTTGCGAGCAAGAAAAAAAAAAATGAAAATTGCTCAAAGAAACGCGAAAACCTTAGAATTAAAATCGCTAAAAGTGCAGCACAAGGCAGATTACTGAAGGTTGATGATCTGTTCACAGCAGGCGCGTATCAATATTTTTTCTTAGCGGTGCTCAGAATCCAACATTTGCTCTTAGAGCGGGTTCACGTTCAATTGCAAGACAAATGTATCCATGTAAGTGTTTTATGAGTGCTGGGAAGGAAGGAGGCTCAAGCCCTTTAGCCCTACCTAAGTACGCGCCTGTTTCACAGATATGGTTTTGAAAGAATTATTTGAAGAGTGTAGGTGTATAAAGGTTTGAGATTGTCTGGTATATATGGTATTAGATATTAGCTGTGCTAATTTAATTTAAATAATAATAATAATAATAATAAATTACTTTCACAGATATTTTGCGACTAGTTCGCTAGAAAAAAACTGATGGATACTTCTAACTGCTTGCCACTGAAATTCTATTACATAAAATTAGCAGTTCAAAATTGTGTTATAATTTTATAATTATTACAGAAACATATTAGCACTTTAAAGAAATTAGTTTCCTTGTTGAAAATTATCGTTTTACGAGTTAAATGATGTATAATATTAATTTCAAAAGTTTAGAAACTATAAAGTATCATAATAACATTAATAATGTTATTTAGAACTTTGTTGCAGTAAACTTTGTATAAATGGATCCTATGCAATTAGTTCTGAACATAATTTGTTCAGGTATTTGACAGGTAGAAAAAAAAAATCAAACATTTTCATATCTTAATAATGAAACATCAATAACTGAAAGTTTAAAATTACCTTAATATTTGTATCAGAGGCGGTTAATTTTTGCTGCTACGTAAATGATAGTGTGATATTTCAATTTCAGATAGTGCGCCAAATATTCATCTTATTAAATACTGTTATGAACAGAAAATAATCATACTTCATTCTGAACATTTTACACATTATGTTATTGCTGTTAATTAAATAATAATTGCGTTATATTAGTTTATAGTAGGAATGACGAAAGTTAAAAATTTCTGAAACCTGGGACCCGATACAATTACCCGGTTATTACCTGCTACCCTTTAATTACCCGCTTCCCGCTATTCATTAATAACTTATTACATATCACTTTCCTTACAATAATTATTCATTTGATGAAAAAATACAATATAATGACTAAATCACATCTAAAACCTTCATATTTATTTTACAATGTATAAAAATGTACGCATTTTTGCACTACGCTATAGTAGTAGGATTATCGAAACTTGTAGGTCACACGTACAGAAAAATAAAAACTTACAGGTACGTATGGTAAACGTATAGTATACCTGGTTTATAATAGGTCGATAAAACAAACGCATGACATGAACGTAAGTTTCGCTCACTATAAAATTAAACTATATATATATATATAGTTTTTTTTTTTTTTTTACAAGATAGTGTTTTATTTATATATATATATATATATATATATATATATATATATATATATATATATATATATATATATATATATATATATATATATATATAAGATGTTGAAGATGCTGAAGATGCATTTACTGTAATAAATGCGAAACGTCCCATGATTTAATTTATTTATTTCACCCACATGACGATTTAAAAAGAAACACTCTTTTAATAGTAAGCGAGTAAGCACGGGGTCCGACCAAGTTCATTTTGCGGGGCCTCTAAAAAAAATCTGAAGAAAACCAAGCTTTATATATTATAGCTAAAGAACCCGTATTTCGTACGGATTTTGAAAAATGATTCATTTCTTCATTCTAACTTTTTCATATAAACGTTTTTGTTAAGTAAATAATAAGTTAGATATTTCAAGTTTATATGCAGTGTTGTAATAGATATATTAAAAAAAATATCTAGATGCAGATACAGATACAGAATTATAAAATATATCTAGATACAGATACATGCAAAAAATGCTCGTGTCTAGATACAGCTAGATACTTTTGAAAGCAAGATACTTTGCTAGTATCTTTGTCGCCGGACAAAAGACTAGTACAATCGAACGACAGCTCCAGCTGACCATCAATCGTCTCGATACATGGGCAACCGAAAATGGCTTCAAATTCTCGACCAGCAAAACTGTGTGTGTCCATTTTTGTAGGAAAAGGGGTGTCCATCCCAACCCTATACTCACGCTAAATGGAGCACAGTTACCATTTGCCAATACTGCCAGATTTCTGGGTCTCGTATTCGATAGTCGTCTAACTTGTCGGGCACATTTTTTGTCCGTCAAGAAAAAATGCCAAAACTCATTCAATTTGTTGCGGGTCCTCAGTCACAAGAAATGGGGTGCAGACCGCACTATCATTTTGCGTTTATATCGTTCTCTAGTGCGCTCTAAGCTGGACTATGGATGTCTAGCTTATGGGTCAGCTAAACACCAAGAGAAACGAATTCTTGACACTGTACATCACACTGGGGTTAGATTGGCCACTGGTGCATTTCGCACCAGCCCTATACCAAGCCTGCTGTGTGAAGCAGGCGAACCATCACTGTACAATCGTCGTAAAATTCTATCCCTGCGGTATATGGCTGCACTCAGTGCCAAGCCAGATCATCCCGCGTATGACCCTATTCTACAAAAGAGGCATACAGAGATTTATGACAGAAAACCAAGAGCCAATAGGCCTTTTGGTCTGAGGACTTCCGACATTTTGAGTGACATTGATTTTAATTTGCCCGAAATGGCAAGTTTCGTTTTGTGTGCTGTTCCACCATGGACGCTACCGCGTCAACTTGTGAACCTCACATTAACTAGGTCTAATAAAGATACTACGTTGCCTATCGAATACCAACATGAGTTACAAAGAACACTGGTCCCTAGGTTCGAGGATACTGTCATTTTTACTGACGGATCAAAATCCGGAAACAGGGTTGGGTGTGCGTTCGTTGTTTTGAATCCACGCCAACAGTTTCAGTACCGTCTGCACTCCATAACAAGTGTGTACACTGCTGAGCTGTACGCTATTTTCAAGGCCCTGTGTTTTGTTTCGTTAGTTAGTTAGTTAAAATTTTTGGCGCACAGCAACAAAGGCTATTTGCGCCTAACGCAGCCCATCTAAATGACTACACTACATATTAAAAACAATAAATTAAACAATTAATAAATAGATAAAATCAATAAAATTACACATAGTCAATATAAGAAATCTTGCACAGACAAACACAAATAAATAAGATAAAAAGTTTGTTCGAAAATTTGAACAGACTCAGGGTGGTGGCAAGAGGTTGTAAAGGGGCCAATTACCATCGAATATCACAGTTAAGAAAATGAACACATTAAAATAAGGTGCAAGACTTCACACATAAAACAGTAAGTTCGATTCTCTCAGGAAGAGTATCAGCCTGTCCATGAGTACTCTGTCGTCACCTAAAGCAACTGACAGGTCATAGCACAGACCTAGCCTCTCCCTGATATCCTCGAACTGTACACATTCAGTTAAAATGTGTAACATAGAGAAATCTGTGTTACACGTCTCACAGACAGGGGACTCTTCACCTCGAAGGAGGTGTCCATGGGTCCACCAACAGCGACCTATACGAAGGCTTGTGATGGCGGTTTCCTCCCTGCGGTTAATCCTGCAGGAAGAACCCCATGGTTTAACGTCTCCCTTAATCTGTCGCAACTTAACGTTCCGTGTGCAGCTCCACTCATGTTGCCACATGTCTAAAACCAGGTGTTTCAGATGACTCTTTGCGTCATCTGGAAAAATGAAACTCACATCAATCATAGGTCTGTGGGAGGCGGCTTTTGCAGATGCATCTGCCGCTTCGTTGCCTTTAATACCAACATGTCCCGGTATCCAAAACAGCTCTACCCTCACATTCTGAGCATTCAGATTGTGGAGTAGCAACCGGATCTTTAGTACAAGAGGATGCACTGGATCTGGATCTTGGATACTGTTCAGAGCGCTCAGTGAGTCAGTCAAGATAACACTTGACCGACTTTGCTCTGACGAAACAAAACACAGGGCCTTGAAAATAGCGTACAGCTCAGCAGTGTACACACTCGTTATGGAGTGCAGACGGTACTGAAACTGTTGGCGTGGATTCAAAACAACGAACACACACCCAACCCTGGTTCCGGATTTTGATCCGTCAGTAAAAATGACAGTATCCTCGAACCTAGGGACCAGTGTTCTTTGTAATTCATGTTGGTATTCGATAGGCAACGTAGTATCTTTTTCAAACCTAGTTAATGTGAGATTCACAACCGGACGCGGCAGCGTCCATGGTGGAACAGCACACAAAACGAAACTTGCCATTTCGGGCATATTAAAGTCAATATCACCCAAAATGTCGAAAGTCCTCAAACCAAAAGGCCTATTGGCTCTTGGTTTTCTGTCATAGGTCTCTGTATGCCTATTTTATAGAATAGGATCATACGCAGGATGATTTGGCTTGGCACTGAGTGCAGCCATATATCGCAGGGATAGAATATACGACGAATGTACAGTGACGGTTCGCCTGCTTCACACAGCAGGCTTGGTATTGGGCTGGTGCGAAATGCACCTGTGACCAATCTAACCCTAGTGTGATGTACAGTGTCAAGAATTCGTTTCTCTTGGTGTTTAGCTGACCCATAAGCTAGACATCCATAGTCCAGCTTAGAGCGCACTAAAGAACGATATAAACGCAACATGACAGTGCGGTCTGCATCCCATGTCTTGTGACTGAGGACCCGCAACAAATTGAGCGACTTTTGGCATTTTTTCTTGACGGACAAAAAATGTGCCCGCCAAGTTAGACGACTGTCAAAAACGAGACCCAGAAATCTGGCAGTATCGGTAAATGGTACCTGTGCTCCATTTAGCGTGAGTGTAGGGTTGGGATCGACACCCCTTTTCCTACAAAAATGGACACACACAGTTTTGCTGGTCGAGAATTTGAAGCCATTTTCGGTTGCCCATGTATCGAGACGATTGATGGTCAGCTGGAGCTGACGTTCGATTGTACTAGTATTTGTCCGGCGACAAAGATACCAATGTCGTCGACCAATATCGTATAAAACTCTGTACAGGTAATCGAATACATGAAGCTGCACCGTTAATGGCAATCAAGATTAACGTAACGCTCAGTATGGAGCCCTGTAGGACCCCATTGTCCAGTGCGAACATTTGTGACAGGGTATTTCCGATCCGCACCCTGAAGCGCCGGTTCGACAAAAAGTCTTTTATAAAGAACATCAAGCGTCCCCGGAGACCCCAGGAATGCAGAGTACGGAGAATACTATATATCCTTGCAGTGTCATAGGCTTTCTCAATATCGAAAAACACAGCTACCAGGTGTTTGTTTTCAACGAAAGCATTCCTGATAGCTGTCTCTAGTTTGACCAGATGATCTGCTGTTGAGCGGTGACGGCGAAAGCCGCACTGTGTGTTAGCCAGCAAGTCGTTTGATTCTAAAAACCAAATCAGACGCTTGCTGATCAATAGCTCCATGAGCTTGCAGAGACAACTGGTCAGTGATATGGATCTATAGCTAGAGGGCAAGTGTTTATCTTTCCCGACTTTGGGGATAGGAATTATATGAGATTCCTTCCACTTGGTCGGGCACTTACCCTCAGTCCATATCCTATTATAGACATTCAAAAGCCTAGACTTAGATGATTCCGGAAGATTTCGGATCATACGATAATGTATCGCATCTGGACCAGAAGAGCTATCCTTACACTTTGACATCGCGCTATCTAGCTCTTCACGAGAGAAAAGCAGGTTGTATACCTCGTCATTACTAGAAAATAAATTTAGAGGTATAGATTCGATGCCTGCTTTACGAGTTAGAAACTCGGGTGGATAATGTTCAGAGCTAGAATTGAACGCAAAATTAGATGCCAAAGTGTTAGCAATTTCGACCGCTGAGCTGTAGCTGTATTTAGACCGGAGATTTTCCGGACCTTCTCCCAAACTTTGGCCACTGGAGTGGCAACTGTAACCGTAACCGTAACTGTAACCCGTCCACCAGGGAACGGGAACTCTACGGGGCTGAGTGGATGACAGCGGTATGCTGTTTTTAGCCGCGCTTGTGATGTCCGTGAAATGATTCACCTCTTCGTCTACGGTCAAGCTCAGAATATCCTCATGCGAGAATGATTCCGCAAACTTGGTCCAATCTGCTTTCCGAAGAACCCACTGTGGCCAGCGGCATTCGGTAACAGTATTAAACAGAGGCTGTTTTGTTTCGTCAGAGCAAAGTCGGTCAAGGGTTATCTTGACGGACTCGCTGAGCGCTCTGAACAGTATCCAAGATCCAGATCCAGTGCATCCTCTTGTACTAAAGATCCGGTTGCTACTCCACAATCTTAACGCTCAGAATGTGAGGGTAGAGTTGTTTTGGATACCGGGACATGTTGGTATTAGGGGCAATGAAGTGGCAGATGCAGTTACAAAAGCCGCTTCCCACAGACCTATGATTGATGTGAGTTTCATATTTCCAGATGATGCAAAGAGTCATCTGGAACATCTGGTTTTAGACATGTGGCAACATGAGTGGAGCCGCACACAGAACGTTAAGTTACGACAGATTAAGGGAGACGTTAAACCATGGGGTTCTTCCTGCAGGATTAACCGCAGGAAGGAAACCGCCATCACACGCCTCCGTATAGGTCACTGTTGGTGGACCCATGGACACCTCCTTCGAGGTGAAGGGTCCCGTATCTGTGAGACGTGTAACACAGATTTGTCAGTGTTACACTTTTTAACTGAGTGTATACAGTTCGAGGATGTCAGGGAGAGGTTAGGCCTGTGCTATGACCTTTCAGTTGCTTTAGGTGACGACAGGGTCCTCATGGGCAGGCTGATACTCTTCCTGAGAGAATCGAACTTCTTGTTTTATGTGTGAAGTCTTGCACCTTATTTTAATGTGTTTCTAGTTATTGACTGTGATATTCGATGGTAATTGCCCCCTTTAGAGCCTCTTACCATCACCCTGAGTCTGTTCATATGTTCGAACAGACTTTTTATATTATTTATTTGTGTTTGTCAGTGCAAGATTTCTTTTAATAAGTACGCGTATTTTCAATGATTTTATTTATTTATTTATTGTCTAATTTATTGTTTTTAATATATAGTCGAGTCATTTAGATGGGCTGCGTTAGGCGCAAATAGCCTTTGTTGCTATGCGCCAAAATTTTTAACTAACTAACTAACATACTTTTGAAAAAACACTGAAAAATGAAAATACCATATGTTTTACCAAACAAATAGTGCATGTTAATCAGTATTATACAGGCTGTTCAAAAATGACCGTGTCGTTGCAAAAAGCCCACTAAATTGAAGGTAAAGCACTTTTCTACGGAATAAATTTGTACTAAATAACGTATTTATTATGTTATAGCCATATGTGCCAACGTATGAGCTGCGTATCTATAAGACTAATGTTACTTTCAATCAAATTTTAGCCCTAATTGAAGTGGAATTCGTGTAATGTAACGATCATTTTTGATCACTAATGAAAAATTACTGATAAGAAATATGTGATTATTATTATTTTTTTCTTATTCCATACAAATTTGATTTATAAATAAAATTTCAGTTGACATTCTCACGCTTACAAATTAAATTTATATGAACGTTTAATAATTTATTCAAATTTACGTCCTTTACGAAACACATCTACTTGTCTTATTTATTTCAATTAGGAAATGAACCTAATATCCGCACTAGCATGACCGGCCTTTGGGTGAGGCGGTATAGATCCAGGCCTCAAGTGAAGAAATGCTTCAAAAAAATTATAAGTGTATTTTAAATCACTGGATGCTTTTGAAGGGCGTTAATTTACCTTGCCCAAGGCTTCACAAAACCACGGCCCATTCCCAAACCACTTGTGTGGATATAATTTTTCACATGTTTTTAGTAAATTGCTCATCAAAATAGCAACAATAGTTATTCAAAAACTTAATTTTCATTAATAATGACCCATTTTCCTTAAATGTTATACCTACTATTGTGGTACCTAAATACCAACTGTAACAGTCCTTCCCTGGCTGACAGAATTGTCATAATAACAATTAGATATATATGCATCGAGTAGGTAGTGAAACAAGTGAGTGAAACAAGTGAGTAAATATATGATAAATGTCAAATATCGAGTGCTAGAAATTATATGATTTAATGTACAATTTAAATGTATCGGTGTCCAAATTGTGTCCAAATTGTGTCTAAATTTGTCTAAATTATATTCAATATTCACCGTTTGTTTAAATAAATATTTTATTGTGACATTTTTGTTGTTTTATCAAGTTGGGTGTGTGTATAAAACTTGTGTGTTAATCAACATCTAAAATTTACAATAATATCTGTTACAATTGGCGCCCTGACGTGTGGCCGACGTTTTTAAAAATAATTTAAATAATAGTGTGGATGTTGAAACAGGACTAAGTGACAATTAATTTTGTGAGTCGATGCAATACTTGGTGTTCGTCTAACTAACAAAATACAATGGCACCTAAAAAGGACACTGGACATTCAGAGGATGCAGATTCAGCACCTGCCGTTACACTCACTAACAGACAGTTGGAGATGTTGATCACGCAGTTGACATCGCGGATTGCAGAAACAACGCGAGTATCTGCTGACGAACAAATGCAATCTCCAGCCCCGCAGAATACGGGAAACTTTTCAAAATGTTCCACACGTTTTGACGGTGCAAAATCATCTGATGTAGATGCGTTCCTAGACGCCATCATCACGTATAAAGAGTGCGCCTTTATAAGTGATGTGAATGCGCTTAGGGGAATCCCTATGTTGCTAAACGGGACTGCAGCAACATGGTGGCGTGGTGTAAAAGATGGTATTCAAGACTGGGACAGTGCAGTAACTGCTTTTCGTGATGCGTTTTCGCGTAAATTGCCACCACCTCTAGTGTTTCGCGAAATATTTTCTCGTGAACAACGCGATAGTGAAAGCACAGAACTTTTCGTGTGCAACATTCGTGCGTTGCTGGCACAGTTACCCTACACATTGCCGGAATGTGCACAGGTGGACATTGTTTACGGCCTCCTAAACAGAAAAATCAGGAAAAGACTTCTGTATAGTGACATAACCTCTTTCAAGATATTGTTGCAACGTGCGAAGGATGCAGAGAACGCGCAGCGTGAGATTCCAAAATCTAAATCTCATGACGACAGAGTGAAAGTCGAAAATAACAAATCGGATAAACAAAACCGTCCTCGCTGCAATTACTGCAAAATTTTCGGACATGAGGAATCTGTTTGCAGGAAGAAAAAGTATGAAGAACTGAGTTCCAAAGAAACGCAATCAGTCACTTCTACAGTAACTCCTAAACTTTCATGCTATGGATGTCGTACGCCTGGTGTTATTAAATCACAATGCCCAAAGTGTACCCCAACGAAAAAGACCACAGAATCCAGCTCTGCAGCTGATTTTTATGGACTTCATTACGAAATCGATAAACCTGATGAAGCACAACGACCCTTGCTGTCGATTCAAATTAATAATATGAATGGCGTTGCTTATGCTGATACTGGAGCAAGTCGTAGTATCATGGGACGAAACCTATACGATAAGCTGCGTAATTCACATGACTTCAAGGAAGAAACACTTACGCTTACTTTTGCAGATGGTTATCCAGTCACCAAGACGATCTTAAAGACAACGGTTTGTGTTGTTCTAGCAGAACGGAGAATAGAAACCGAGATGATCATGATACCTGATGCAGGTGACAACTGTACGTTACTTGGAGCAAACTTTATTGCCAAGGCAGGTATTATCATAGACGTAGGCAAGAGAATCTGGTATTTTAGAAATGATCCAGAGGTAGAACATCCGTTTGTCGAATGCAATGCCAATAAAGGTAACAGTACTTCTGTCTCTGCAGTTATACTACGCCCAACAGAAGACATTGTACTAAATGAATCTCAGCGTGTACAACTTGATCAGTTGTTAGTAGCAAATGAGACAATTTTTCAACCAGGGGGAGAACAAACACCCTATGCCGAACACTGCATAGTTGTGCCAAAGGACCAGATTCCAATATCCGTTCCTCCTTATCGGATGACATCTCAAAAGAAGGAAATTCTTCGAACTGAACTCGACAAGATGCTTGATGCGAGAGTCATTGAAGAATATGAGAGTCAATGGGCTGCCCCAGTTGTACTAGTTCCGAAACCTGACGATGTAAACCACGATACGAGACAGATCATTTCACAAGACAACTTTATTCCGCAGATCACCCCTTTTCTGCGAAAACTTGCAGACACGTTACACGAATCCCAAGAAAGGTTCCAAAAGGAACAAGACCGTCAGAAGGAATATGCTGACAAACATCGCCGACCTGCTCCAATCTATAAACCTGGAGATAAGGTTATGATTACAACACACGTGTTAAGCGATGCTGCCAAGGGCATAACATCAAAGTTCGTGCCAAAACGAGATGGGCCTTACATTATAATCCGTACGATATCCCCGTCTTCATATGAAATAGCGCATGTCTTGCAACCAGATGAACCAGTCGCTAGAGTAAACACCAGCGACATAGCGCCATTTATTGGAGATACCACTACCGAGAAACCGGTTGTCCCCAAGAGGAAGAGAGGACGACCCAGGAAAGAAACTGAGTAACATTTCACAGTTCCCATTCGAGGGCGATTTATGTGAACTGTAGGGGGAGCATGTAACAGTCCTTCCCTGGCTGACAGAATTGTCATAATAACAATTAGATATATATGCATCGAGTAGGTAGTGAAACAAGTGAGTAAATATATGATAAATGTCAAATATCGAGTGCTAGAAATTATATGATTTAATGTACAATTTAAATGTATCGGTGTCCAAATTGTGTCCAAATTGTGTCTAAATTTGTCTAAATTATATTCAATATTCACCGTTTGTTTAAATAAATATTTTATTGTGACATTTTTGTTGTTTTATCAAGTTGGGTGTGTGTATAAAACTTGTGTGTTAATCAACATCTAAAATTTACAATAATATCTGTTACACAACTATTTTTCCGGCCATTCAAAAGCTACGAAAAACGAGTGAGTTTTATTTTTTTTTACATTCCATATAAATTTAATTTGTAAACGTCAGAATTTCAATTGTTTTGTGAATTTTGTTTATCGTAAAAATAAAATATTTAAAATAACAATTTATAATTAAATTATTGTATCAGCTCGGTATCATGGTATAAAAATAAAGTAACGATCAAAGTATCTGAAATACAGATACAAGATACCAGTGTGTCCATTTCAAAAAGTATCTAATTTGTATCTAGATACTTGAAAAAATATCTAGTTACTGCATCTAGATACTTGCATCTAGATACATTACAGCACTGTTTATATGTATGGTTCTCGAGCGGGTCGAGCAGCCCGTGACTACTTCCCCCGATGCTATATCATCCTGACATGCCTGGCGCAATGAGCCAGTTTGCGGCCAACGTCCCCTGGGTGGGGCTCCCTGGTGGGTGGGCATGCCAGGGTGATGAAACTTAATATACGGGTATGGCGACTACCCGGAGGGATACAAATTTCTTAAATTCCGCAAGTTGAGAGTAAACTCCGGAAAAAATCAAACAAGAGACCTCGTCGTGATGCTCAGTCATCCGATGAGGGATGTGCAAGGCTTTCTGCCAAGAAGGTAGACAAATCAGTTGAGTTTTGTGCGCCAGTGCCTCGTTATCTTGTCGTGAAGGTGCAAAAAAAGGGTAAATCTTTTAAAGAAATGTCCCCCTTCTGTGTTGCCCGAACGCTGGCAAAAACGTGTCCAACAGGTATTAACGTGTCTAACTATTAGGTTGGTAAGAAAATTGTCGGATGGCACATTATTGATTGAAGCAGAAACTGAGGCATCTTCAACGCTTCAGAAATGCGAATGATTTGGCGAGTATCGTATCTCGGTACAGCCATATAAGGCACTTAATACTTCTCGAGACATCGTTACGGACCGTGACCTTGCATATGTTGCGGTGGAAGAATTTGTGCAGGAAATGGCATCGCAAGGTGTCATTGAATGTAGGAAACTTAACCCCCGAAACGGTAAGCCTTCTATATCTATGGTGGTATCTTTCGCTGGTACTAGGTGTCCAGCATCGGTTAAGGTGGGGTACAACGTTTGTAACTTTCGCCCCTACTATCCCAACCCGATGCGATGCTACAAGTGCCAACGTTACGGTCACACCTCTAGTCGTTGTGGCAAACAGTCCATCAGTGCCAACTGCGGACAGGACCAACATGAAGTTGAACCCTGTTCAAACGCGGCATACTGCGTGAACTGTAAAGGTGCGCATGCATCGACTTCACGCCACTGCCCAGCATACTTAGAAGAGTAGGCTATTCAGGTCATCAAGATGCAAGATAGGATACCGTATTTTGACGCCAAGAAGAAGTACAAAGAGACTGCGCCGGTCACTTTTGCGAAATCCTTCGCACAAGTAGCTGCAAAGAAGACAGCAAGTTTCCAGACTCAGACGGAGTCAGTGCTTCGTCCGACAGTAAAAGCGTCAGTGACAGCTACGCCAAAAATGTCCGACACGGAAAAGGTGGCGGAATCGGTCCAAGAGACCAGTGTTCAGACCCCACAACCAGGGGGATCGGGACTGAATAAACCCCCCTCCCATAAAGGAGAACGCACTCAACCTCAGTTCTCCCCACCACCTAAGGACGAGACCCCAACAGTCTTCAACACAAACGGCCCACTAATGCAGTGGAACTGTAACGGTGTATTTCAGCGCTATGAAGAACTGCGACTTTTATTATTAGATTTTGCGCCTTCGTGTGTTTGTCTACAGGAAACAAACTTCAAGGAAACCGACACATTCTCTCCTCGAGGATACTCCGTGTTTCGCACGGATTTCCTGTGAGAGCATGTGACGTCGTGGCAATTCTCGTAAAAGACACATTGTACCACGACCCTGTAGACATAGATACTGAGTTGCAGGTCGTAGCAGTTCGTGTTGCACATCCCCTTCAGGTGACGATTTGTTCTATCTACCTTCCCCCTGGTGTTCGAACTTACATCCGAGATGTCGTGAACATCATCGATCAACTCCCACCACTCTTCATACTACTAGGCGATTTTAACGCTTACAATGTGTGTTGGGGGGTCGGTGCGGAACGATCGACGCGGACGTCACCTGGAGAATATGTTGAACGATTTGAATTTGAGCTTTTTGAACGACGGCAGACCCACGCACTTCTGTGCAGCAACGGGTACATTTAGTGCTATAGATCTTAGCGTCGTTTCAAGAGCCATCGCTCCGTAGTTCAAATGGGATGTGCATCACACGTGTTATTCGGAAAGCAGATTGGACCAAGTTTGCGGAATCAATCTCTCCTGAGGATATTTCGAAATTGACCGTAGACGAGGAGGTGAATCATTTCACGGATTCCATTACGAGCGCGGCGAAAAGCAGCATACCGCTGTCATCCACTCAGCCCCGTAGAATTTCCGTTCCCTGGTAGAACGACGATTGCAACTTTGCGCTACGTGAAAGGAGACACCTCTTCAATACTTTCTGTCGTTGTCCAACAGAGGAAAACATGATAGCGTTTCAGCGAGCGAAAGCTCGTGCTAAGAGGATTGTAAAAGAAAGCAAGCCCGAATCATGGCGCAAATAAGTGTGCATCGTTACAGTTGCCACTCCAGTGGCCAAAGTTTGGGAGAAGGTCCGGAAAATCTCCGGTCGAAATACAGCTACTGCCATTGCTGGTCTATCGGTAAATGGTAACGTAGTTACAACAGCGGTCGAAATTGCTAACACTTTGGCATCTAATTTTGCGTTCAATTCTAGCTCTGAACATTATCCACCTGAGTTTCTAACGCAGGTCTAAAATCTATAACTCTTAATTTCATCTCCCGAGACGAGGTATACAACCTGCTTTTCTCTCGTGAAGAGCTAGATAGCCCGATGTCAAAGTGTAAGGATAGCTCTCCTGGTCCAGATGCGATACATTATCGTATGATCCGCAATCTTCAAACTTTTTAAGTTCCGCCAAAATTGAGAGTAAACTCCGTAAAAAATCAAACAAGAGACCTCGTCGTGATGCTCAGTCATCCGACGAGGGATGTGTTAGGCCAGCTGCCAAGAAGGTAGAAGGTAAGAGGAATATTGAGTTTTGTGCGCCAATACCACGATTTCTAGTCGTGAAGGTACAAGAAGAGGGTAAGTCTTTTAAGGATATGTCTTCTTTCTTCGTTGCCCAAACGTTTAGAAATACGTGCTCTACTGGTATAAAGTCGGTGCGTAAGTTGTCGGACGGTATACTGCTAATAGAAGCAGAGACTGAAGCGTCGTCAACGCTGCAAATATTAGTGAAGTTTTCTGAGTTTAGCATTTCAGTAAAACCGCATAAGGCACTGAACTGTTCGAAAGGCGTCGTAACGGATAGTGCCCTTGCGTATGTTACGGAGGAAGAGCTCGTGCAGGAAATGGCATCGCAAGGTGTCATTGAATGCAGGAAGCTCAACCCTCGCAACGGCAAGCCTTCGATCTCCATGGTGGTGTCCTTAGCTGGTACCAGGTGTCCAACATCGGTAAGGGTGGGGTATAACGTTTGTAACGTTCGTCCCTACTACCCTAACCCGATGCAATGCTACAAGTGTCAGCGTTTTGGACACACCTCAAGTCGTTGTGGTAAGCAGACCATCTGTGCCAATTGCGGACAGGATCAACATGAAGTTGAAACCTGTCCAAACGTGGCACACTGCGTGAACTGCAAAGGGACGCATGCCTCAACTTCACGCCACTGCCCAACGTACTTGGAGGAGAAGGCAATACAGGTTATTAGAACCCAGGACAGGATACCGTATTTCGACGCCAAGAGAAATACAAAGATGCGCCGGTTACTTTCACGAAATCTTTCGCCCAAGTAGCTGGAAAGTGAACTGCAAGTGTCCAAACTCAGACAGAGTTAGTGCCTCGTCCGACAACTGCAGCAGCAGTAACAATTGCGACGAATACTGTGAAAGAAAAGGTGGTATTCGTACCAGAGACCCAAATTCAGACCCCACAACCTGGGGGATCGGGTCTGAATAAATCCCCCTCCCCTAAAGGAGAACGCACTCAACCTCAGTTCTCCCCACCACCTAAGGAGAAGACCCCACAGTCTTCTCCACAAACGAGAAGCGACCAGAGAATGGTCGCTTCTACAAAGCCCTCATCAGTTACTTCTGAAAAGGAGACTGATAAGGGATCCGTTGGTTCTCACTGGATACCAGTGAGAGCCAAACAATCAAAAAAAGAGTCCAGTGTGTCCATCAAAGCACCTGGACTACCAAATGAAAGTGTAGCCGAGAAAATGGCTGTAGACCCGCAACCTAAGGGTAAACCAAAAATCAATAGGTTGCGGGGTAACTCCGCTAAACAAAAATGAGGTCCGCTAAACAAAAATGGTCCACCAATGCAGTGGAACTGTAACGGTGTATATCGGCGCTATGAAGAGCTACGAAATTAATGTACGAGTTTGCACCATCCTGTGTCTGTCTACAGGAAACAAATTTCAAGGAAACCGACACATTCTCTCCACGAGGATACTCCGTGTTTCGCACCGATTTCCTTGCGGGGGCAAGAGCATGTGACGGCGTGGCTATTCTCGTTAGAGACACACTGTACCACGATCCTGTAGATATTGTCACGGAGTTGCAGGTCGTAGCACTTCCCCTCCAGGTGACGATTTGTTCTATCTACCTTCCCCCTGGTGTTCGAACCGACACCCGAGTTGTCGTGAACATCATCGCTCAAGTCCCACCACTCTTCATACTACTAGGCGATTTTAACGCCTACAATGTGTGTTGGGATCGGTGCGGAACGATCGACGGGGACGTCACCTGGAGAATATGTTGAACGATTTGAATTTGAGCTTTTTGAACGACGGCAGACCCACGCACTTTTGTGCAGCAACGGGTACATTCAGTGCCATAGATCAGTTTCAGGAGCGATCGCTCCGTTGTTCAAATGGAACGTGCATCACGACCTGTGCGGTAGTGATCACTTTCCAATCCTCTTAAGGCCTCTGTTCAATCAGTATTGAACAGAGTGATTCGGTAACAGTTTACCGAATCCCGCTGGCCACAGTGGGTTCTTCGGAAAGCAGATTGGACCAAGTTCGCAGAATCATTCTCTCAGGAGGATATTCTGAACTTGAGCGTAGACGAGGAGGTGAATCATTTCACGGATTCCATCACGAGCACGGCTAAAAGCAGCATATCGCTGTCATCCATTCAGCCCCGTCGAGTTCCCGTTCCCTGGTGGAACGAGGAATGCGACTTGGCGCTACGTGAAAGGAGACACCTCTTCAATACATTCCGTCGTTGTCCAACAAAGGAAAATATGATAGCCTTTCAGCGAGCGAAAGCTCGTGCTAAGAGGATTGTGAAAGAAAGCAAGCGCGAATCATGGCGCAAATACGTGTGCACCGTTACAGTTGCCACTCCAGTGGCCAAAGGGTGGGAGAAGGTCCGAAAAATCTCCGGCTTAAATACAGCTACAAGCATTGCTGGCTTATCGGTAAATGATAACGTAGTTACCTCAGCGGTCGAAATTGCTAACACTTTGGCGTCTCATTTCGCATTTAATTCTAGCTCTCAACACTACCCACCCGAGTTTTTAACTCGTAAAGCCGGTCTAGAATCTATACCTCTTAATTTCTTCTCCAGAGATGACGAGGTATACAACCTGCTTTTCTCTCGTGAAGAGCTAGATTGCGCGATGTCAAAATGTAAGGATAGCTCTCCT
Source organism: Liopterus haemorrhoidalis (assembly GCA_963971575.1). NCBI lineage: Eukaryota > Metazoa > Arthropoda > Insecta > Coleoptera > Dytiscidae > Liopterus > Liopterus haemorrhoidalis. The sequence continues at coordinate 43,531,469 of OZ020614.1, read as the reverse complement.
GGTCCAGATGCGATACATTATCGTATGATCCGAAATCTTCCGGAATCATCTAAGTTTAGGCTTTTGAACGTCTATAATAGGATATGGACTGAGGGCAAGTGTCCGACCAAGTGGAAGGAATCTCATATAATTCCTATCCCCAAAGTCGGGAAAGATAAACACTTGCCTTCTAGCTATAGACCTATATCGTTGACCAGTTGTCTCTGCAAACTCATGGAGCGAATGATCAGCAAGCGTCTGATTTGGTTTTTAGAATTAAACTACTTGCTGGCCAACACACAGTTTGGCTTTCGCCGTCACCGCTCAACAGCAGATCATCTGGTCAGACTAGAGACAGCTATCAGGAATGCTTTCGTTGAAAACAAACACCTGGTAGCTGTGTTTTTCAATATTGAGAAAGCTTATGACACTGCATGGATATATGGTATCTCTGCATTCTTGGGGTCTCCGGGGACGCTTGGTGTTCTTTATAAAAGGTTTCATGGCGAGCCGGCACTTCAGGGTGCGGATCGGAAATACCCTGTCACAAATGTTCGCACTGGACAATGGGGTCCCACAGGGCTCCATACTGAGCGTTACGCTGTTTTTGATTGCCATTAACTGTACAGAGTTCGATATTTGTCGACAACATTGGTATCTTTGTCGCCGGACAAAAGATTAGTACAATCGAACGTCAACTTCAGCTGACTATCATTTGTCTCGATACATGGGCAACCGAAAATGGCTTTAAATTCTCGACCAGCAAAAGTTCTCTAGTGCGCTCTAAGCTGGACTATGGATGTCTAGCTTATGGGTCAGCTAAACGCCAAGAGATACGAATTCTTGGCACTGTATACCACACTGGGGTTAGATTGGCCACAAGTGCATTTCGCACCAGCCCAATACCAAGCCTGCTGTGTGAAGCAGGCGAACCGTCACTGTACAATCGTCGTAAAATTCTATCTTTGCGATATATGGCTACACTCAGTGCCAAGCCAGACCATCCCGCGTATGACCCTATTCTACAAAATAGGCATACAGAAACTTATGACAGAAAATCAAGAGCCAATAGACCTTTTGGTGTGAGGACTTTCGACATTTTGAGTGACATTGATTTTAATATGGCAAATTTCGTTTTGTGTGCTGTTCCACCATGGACGCTACCGCGTCCGATTGTAAATCTCACATTAACTAGGTTTGATAAAGATAGTACGTTGCCTCATGTTGGTATACGATAGATGCCAAATTTCAGCTTTCTATGTTCAGCTTTTATGTGGTCATACCTACAAAACCTTAAAAAGATGTATCCACTTATAAGCTTTTCTGAGATAACAAAATTTCGCATTTCTATATTTGTCCTTTTGCCAACCAGATGAATTAAAAGAATCCTCCCGCCCTCCAAAAAATCTTACCTACACCACTGTACATTGATATGCATTATCAGGCCCGTCGAGAGGGCTTGAGGAGGGAGTTGGTATCCCCGGGCCTATGGTCTTAGGGTCCCGGGCAGGGCACAAAACTTATATTATTTTATTTATATTATGGACCTGGTAAGAACCTTTTCCCCGGGCCCGGATTTTCCCCCAGGCCCGGCGTTGGTTCTTGACGCCCCTGTGCAAGATACCTGCTTAGACCTGATACTGAACAGATAAAGATGGAGGACTTCAAATAACTGGCAATACCCTGGACAATTGGCGTTTGTGTTGAACAAGATAACAATGCAAATCCTGTGTGATGTTTGTATTAAAGATGCTGTGTACATCAATTCATGCTAATCTGAATCTAAATCTAATATTGAGAGACAGTTTGGCGTTCCCTGATTTAAAATAGTTTTTTGAGCAGTTTCCGTATAAACTTGAAATGTGTATTTGTATTGTAGTTTAGGTTTAAAATTATGTTTTAATTTAAAATGTTCTAGAATGAAATTACATTTTGTATATTAATGAAAATGTTGAAGTAATTTCCTCAAGATGAAAATCAATACAACATGCCGTCATACAATAATTTATTATATTTTGGATTGAAAATATTGTGATTTTCATATTTTGCTTTCCACTCTGTGCAACACAAATAGGTTACTATGCGTACTATAGTTACCCTGTTCCACTTACGTAATTAAATTTTGTAAATTTAATTATAATACTGATTAAACAAGACACAAAGTTAAAAAACAATAGATAAATAAAATAAGCACAACAGATTTCATTTTATTTAAATACTGATATCAAGGATGTGCCGTAGAGAATGAAATGTAATTTACGTGTAAATTGGGCAAGTTCCAGAATTCATCGATTGACTAATCGATTGCATAGAAAATCTAGCAAACCGTTTCTCAATTCGTCAATTTTATTAATCGACGCGTTTCTAAATACACCGATTTAATCCGATTAGTAATTGGTTCCATCGGATGAAAATATTGATTAACTGATTGAAGCAAGACCAACTCTATCAAGAGGTATAGTTGACCATGATTGAGGCGTAACATAAATAAAATTTATACCAACATTTATCGATGATTGACGTGTAATCCTAATAGGTTTCTGGAAATTATCATTGCAATATTTATTCACTAGCATATTTATTCGCTATATAAATGTCCACTTTGCAGTGTATTGTTTTGACACTTATTAGGTAAAAATAATTCTTCATCTGTAATGCTTAACTCATCAGAATCAGGATGTATCATCTTGCACCAATTTTGAAAATAATAACAGCGCCATGATGTTTGCAAAGATTCGTACACAAATCAACGAATCATTCCCAATTTCAAAGGTAATCATATCGCATCGGTTCCTTCGAATACGTCATTGATTGAATGAATCGATTAATTTGCTGATGAATTTTGGAACTTGCCCATCCTACATATAATCTACACGTAATCTACCTTGTAGTTTGTCTACGTTATGTAGACACAATCAAAACTTAACCTAAAATTGGCGAGTTTTTTTATTATTAATTAATAACTAAATAATATTTTTATTTTCACTACCAATAAACGGTATTTATGTAGACATTTATTTTCCTGGTGTTACAAATCGCAAGTTTATTAAATTCATTGTTAAATGGAATTATGATAGTAAAATGAAAATAATACAAACGTAGTACACGTTTCTTTATTTAAACTTTTTTGAAGTAACATTGATGAAAATAGATGTATATGAAGTATTTTATCATAAATCCGAAAATTATATGCTAAATACTGTAACACGTACATTTTGTTTATTATAGGGGTTGATGGTCGGATAAAAAAAGAAGACTACATATTTTTGCAATCTAATGTTTATTTAATATAAACATGTAAAACATGTTAAATCTAAGCAAAGACATTTTACAAAGGATCATGTGCAATAAAAAATATAAAATGTTACAAGATATCAACAGCGACAAAATATTTCACATTTTTCTCTCGTATTCAGAATAATCATCTCTTTTTAAAAACCAACATAGATGGGTTCCAGCGTCCCTGGTATCGTGTTTCTATTGTCCTGATGAAATTTCTCTCCTTGTTCGTCACTTACTGCACCCAAATTTCCCGGGAAAAAATCCAAATGCGAGTGCAAAAAATGCATTATTAAGGACATGCGACATCCTAGTATTTCATAGACTTTAAATAGTTCATGTATGAGGGTATTATAGTTCTCATCTTTCTTGTTACTCAGAAATCCCTTCACTACACTTTCAAAACAGTTCCAAGCTGCCAATTCCTTGTTATTTAATTTTTCTTGAAATTGGAAATCACTTAAAAGTTTCCTTATTTGAGATTCAATAAAGATGTCTTCTTTTAGTTTTGCATCACTTAACTGAGAAAATATTTCTTTTAGGTACTTGAAATTATTACCTTCTTTGTCCATAGCTTTTTAACAAATTTTCATTAGTCCAAGCTTAATATGGAGAGGCGCCAAAAGCACCTTTTTGGGGTTAGCAAAGGGGGCATATTTTATGATTGAAGTACCTGGTTCAAAAGAAGTTCTATGAGGTCAATCTTTTTTAATGAAATGTCCTTTTCTTGCTCAACTGTCCCATAGACACAAAAAACAGCAATACTTTGTAAAACCCCCTTGAAGTCCTAGCAATATACTTATCACTCTTAAATCTCCACAAATATTCCACTGATACTGTTCATATTTAACTTGATTTAGTATGGTAGCTAAGTTATCAAAGTTTTCTTTCATTGTAACTGAACGGGCTAAAGGAATAGAAGGTTTTTTGTTTCCATTATGAAGCAAGACAAGCTTTTAGGCGGTAATTTGACGAATCTCTGAAAATACGCCACACGGAAGGTCCATGTTCCATATTAAGCTCATTCATTAAACCATCAATATCATAACAGACACATAGCGATCCTTCCATTTTATAAACACTTGAAAATGTTATATTCCGTATTCGGTAAAATGAAACACTTGCATTTTTGTGTAACAGGTTCCACTGTTGAAGTCTAGAACGAAGAAGTTGAGATTTTTGTTTTGACAAACCCAGGTCAATTCAGTGAGATTCACTGGTGGTTGGTAAAAATGTTAGGTCACTATTGGTGTTCTCAGAAAGTTGTGGATCAGATCCTGATGAAGAATTAGAATCATCGGGAAACATAACGGTAATTCCTGGCTATGAGGAACTGGGCTTAGTGCAGAAGGCAAATTTGGATACTCAATTTTGTCCTTTTGCTTTTTTTGAATACCCTCCTTTTTAGTGATACAGAAGTAGCAATCACTTACATAGTCAGTAGGTTTTCTTCACACCATAGGAACAACAAAAGCAAAAAAAATTTCTTGCGATGCATCCACTGCACTAAATTTACGTGATAACTTACACAGCAAATATGAGGGTTCCAACTTTTATCTTGATCTCCAATTTAGCACTTAAAATATAAAAAATAGGCATTTTTTGATTTCCTCGTATCTGGCCTGTGACTTTAAAATAAATCGTCCACATATATAACAAAACTTATCCGCTGGATTTTTGTAACATCGACGACTAGAACTTGCAATTTTATATATAATACGACAAAAACACTTGACTGTACTGTACATGAGACAGAAACAAACTTAACTTTAGAGAAACATAAAAATTTCCTTACAGGTTCGTAGAATACGTTGAAAATACTCCAGCTACCTTTCGTGGTAATTCTTCCTACATTGTCTAAAGCCAGGTACAAATAATTTCAATAATCCCATGATATGAGGGACAAGCAGGTACTTGAAAATGGCACGTGTTAGGCCATTTCAGTGAAAAGGTGTTTTAATAACTAACTAAATGAAACACAAAAAGAGCATTATCATTAATGTTACAAAAATCCGGGTCCGGACAATTCATCGCAGAAAATTTATCGCAGAAAATTCATCGTGGAAAATTCATCGCAAGAAAGTTCATCGCGGGGAAAATTCATCGCAGGGAAACTTCATCGCGAGAAATGTCATCTTGTTCTTTAAGATACTTTCAAGTTTTGCTTTCAGTTGGAGGGTATTCAGCCAAGCACCCCCTTAGCTACACCTCTGACAGGTTGACGTTGTTCAATTTTACTTCCAGATCTTTTTAACCAATCTGTTTTCTTAGAATCTCTTCACGTGTCCTATCTACTGTAAGTGGTTATATTGAGTAATCTTTTGAGTAAGTTTTTTATTCTTGCGATATTTCCATTTACCATTAACTCGAATGTCCCAATAAAGATTTAGTGTAGTATTTTGTTTTCAAAAACTGGGAGTCGAAAATTGTCAATCAACTTTGCTTATATTCATTGTCAATGAATGACCACGTTTTTTGTTGTCGTTGTCTGTTTTTGGTCAGATGTATTTTAAATTAATTCTCGACGTCAGTAAATGATAACTGATTCAAAAAATGTCTATGTGATCCCTGATTATAATTTTGACATGATTGAGTTACTTGTTTATAATGAGAGATAAGAACTTGTTTTAGCCTGATGTAATTTAAACAAAACCAAATAGTCTTCGATTTGGCCAAAACAATTACAGAGTAAAATTATGGGAAATTGTGGAAAATATTAAGTTGCATTTTTAATAGATTTTTGAGCAGTATATATTCGATTTTATATATAAAACACAAATCAACAAAATCATGCATGACATAATTTTAAATTAAATTTAATGTGAAAATATAGAAAAATATTTCTTTAAGTTTTGAGTAGTTTTAGCCCCTTCAGTTACCTCAACAGTTCTCGCTGTCTACACAAAATAGGACACCACCATTTTATACAAAATTGTTCCCAAGTTGTACTTGATACTTTTAATTATTAGCATTTTCTTGCAGTCTGTATTAACATGTTTTGCTTATCATTCTTTAGTCTTAATTAGAACCTTGATCTGTAATCCTTGATCTGTAATCATTTAATTTTGTTAATGCCGTAAATAAAACTTTTTAAAAACTGATTCAGAACATTTGGACAGTTATTTTATATATATATATATATATATATATATATATATATATATATATATATATATATATATATATATATATATATATATGTGTGTGTGTGTGTGTGTGTGTGTGTGTGTGTGTGTGTGTGTGTGTGTGTGTGTGTGTGTGTGTGTGTGTGTGTGTGTGTGTGTGTGTGTGTGTGTGTGTGTGTGTGTGTGTGTGTGTGTGTGTGTGTGTGTGTGTGTGTGTGTGTGTGTGTGTGTGTGTGTGTGTGTGTGTGTGTGTGTGTGTGTGTGTGTGTGTGTGTGTGTGTGTGTGTGTGTGTGTGTGTGTGTGTGTGTGTGTGTGTGTGTGTGTGTGTGTGTGTGTGTGTGTGTGTGTGTGTGTGTGTGTGTGTGTGTGTGTGTGTGTGTGTGTGTGTGTGTGTGTGTGTGTGTGTGTGTGTGTGTGTGTGTGTGTGTGTGTGTGTGTGTGTGTGTGTGTGTGTGTGTGTGTGTGTGTGTGTGTGTGTGTGTGTGTGTGTGTGTGTGTGTGTGTGTGTGTGTGTGTGTGTGTGTGTGTGTGTGTGTGTGTGTGTGTGTGTGTGTGTGTGTGTGTGTGTGTGTGTGTGTGTGTGTGTGTGTGTGTGTGTGTGTGTGTGTGTGTGTGTGTGTGTGTGTGTGTGTGTGTGTGTGTGTGTGTGTGTGTGTGTGTGTGTGTGTGTGTGTGTCCACTAATTGTTTGTTTTGTTTTTTAGTACATCGAATCATTATTTTTATACTAAAATTGCAACTTCATCTTTAACCTTATTTACGGAATTTTCAAATTTGTTTACTAAATGGCATCTCTCGTGTTTTTCTCTAATTCGGTTATGATTGGATAATAAAATAGTAATTCGCTTTTATAAATGCAGGTTGTGGTAATATTGGATCATTTAACGTTATTTTACAATATGAAATGGCCTCTGAGCAGCCAGGGAGTAAATCTTTTATTGTTTTAATTTTAACGAAATGATATAAAAAAGTGCAGAATTAATCCACATACCCCATCTTGTCGTTACAGATTGTGGCGGTAATGGAATATTTGAAAATGCACTGAATTAGTGAAATAAATTAATATTCGAATATACGATATAAAAAAAGTGACAACAAAAATTGTATATTTGACTGAAGATGGCGAATATATTTAATTTTGGCACAAAAAAGAAAATTAGCAAAATAAATCAAATATTTAAAATATATTTATTATGTTAAATATGCATTTATATGCAATTCATTAAATCTTATGCACAAAATTGTGGAAATATGTAATGTATGCAAAATAAAACAAGTATCAAATAACGTCATTTTATGGGATTCGCATAGATATGAAAGAACTTTTAATGAATATGACATTGTGAATATGACAGAATATGTATTTGCATAAAATCCGTGCTTTACCTATTACAATTATTATTTCTTTTTGGAAACAATTTAAGTAATTTAAAAAGATCATAACATTAATATAACCTAACATATTTTACGAGTACAAACTAAAATAGCCTGTAATTGTAATTCGGTTCAGGATATATTGTAGCGGCACATACGATAACTCATTAATTGCATAATAACAAGACTTTAAAATCACCCTGTTATAAAAGGTTACATATGATTAGAAGGACAATATTGCTTTAATATCATGGAAATATTTTTCAGCATAATTTTAATTAAACCTTAATAAAACGATGTACCGTGTGGAATATTTTAAAATGACATTCATCCCGCAGGGGAAGTTTATAATGGCCATAACACCTGGCCATTGGTCGAGCTTTCGGGCCTGATGATCGCGCGTACCCTCAATCACGCAAGGGAAATTCATAATGATCGCATCACCTGACCATATAGAGCTACTTCACGCCACTGCCCAACGTACTTAGAGTAGAAGGCTATCCAGGTCATCAAGACGCACGATAGGATACCGTATTTTGACGCCAAGAGGAAGTATAAAGAGACTGCGCCGGTCACTTTTGCGAAATCCTTCGCACAAGTGGCAGCAAAGAAGACAGCAAGCGTCCAGACACAGACAGAATCAGTGCCTCGTCCGACAGTTAAAGCGGTAGGATTAGCTGCGAAGAATTCCGGAACAGAAAAGGTGGCGGAATCGGTCCAAGAGACCAGTATTCAGACCCCACAATCTGAGGGATCGGGTCTGAATAAATCCCCGTCACCGAAAGGAGAACGCACTCAACCTCAGTTCTTCCAACCACCTAAGTAGAAGACCCCACAGTCTTCTCCACAAACGAGAAGCGACCAGAGTGTGGTCGTTTCTACAAAATCCTCATCGGTCACTCCTGAAAAGGATACTGATAAGGGACCCGTCGGTTCTCACTGGATACCAGTGAGAGCCAAACAACCAAGGAAGGAGTCCAGTGTGTCCATCAAAACACCTGGACTACCAAATGAAAGTGTAGCCGAGAAAATGGCTGTAGACCCGCAACCTAAGGGTAAACCAAAAATCATTAGGTTGCGGGGTAACTCCCCTAAACAGAAATGAACGGCCCACTACTCCAGTGGAACTGTAACTGTGTATATCAGCGCTACGAAGAACTGCGACTTTTATTGTCAGATTTTGCTCCTTCGTGTGTTTGTTTACAGGAAACAAACTTCAAGGAAACCGACACATTCTCTCCTCGGGGATACTCCGTGTTTCGCACGGATTTCCTTACGGGGTTAAGAGCATGTGACGGCGTGGTAATTCTCGTTAGAGACACATTGTACCACGATCCTGTAGATATTGACACTGATTTGCAGGTCGTAGCAGTTCGTGTTGCACTTCCCCTCCAGGTGACGATTTGTTCTATCTACCTTCCCCATGGTATTCGAACTGACATCCGAGATGTCGTGAACATCATCGATCAACTCCCACCACCCTTCATACTACTAGGCGATTTTAACGCCTACAATGTGTGTTGGGGATCGGTGCGGAACGATCGACGGGGACGTCACCTGGAGAATATGTTGAACGATTTGAGTTTGAGCTTTTTGAACGACGGTAGACCCACGCACTTCTGTGCAGCAACGGGTACGTTCAGTGCCATAGATCTTAGCGTCGTTTCCGGAGCCATCGCTTCGTTGTTCAAATGTGATGTGCATCACGACCTTTGCGGTAGTGATCACTTTCCAATCCTCTTAAGGCCTCTGTTTAATACTGTTACCGAATCCCGCTGGCCACAGTGGGTTCTTCGGAAAGCAGATTGGACCAAGTTCGCGGAATCATTCTGTCATGAGGATAATTCGAACCTGACCGTAGACGAGGAGGTGATTCATTTCACGGATTGCATCACGAGCGCGGCTAAAAGCAGCATACCGCTGTCATCCACTCAGCCCCGTAGAGTTCCCGTTCCCTGGTGGAACGAGGAATGCGACTTGGCGCTACGTGAAAGGAGACACCTCTTCAATACATTCCGTCGTTGTCCAACAGAGGAAAACATGATAGCCTTCCAACGAGCGAAAGCTCGTGCTAAGAGGATTGTGAAAGAAAGCAAACGCGAATCATGGCGCAAATACGTATGCACCGTTACAGTTGCCACTCCAGTGGCCAAAGTTTGGGAGAAGGTCCGGAAAATATCCGGCTTAAATACAGCTACAACCATTGCTCGCTTATCGGTAAATGGTAACGTAGTTACCTCAGCGGTCGAAATTGCTAACACTTTGGCGTCTCATTTCGCATTTAATTCTGGCTCTCAACACTACCCACCCGAGTTTTTAACTCGGAAAGCAGGTGTAGAATCTATACCTCTTAATTTCTTCTCCAGAAATTACGAGGTATACAACCTGCTTTTCTCTCGTGAAGAGCTAGATAGCGCCATGTCAAAGTGTAAGGATAGCTCTCCTGGTCCAGATGCGATACATTATCGTATGATCCGAAATCTTCCGGAAGCATCTAAGTCTAGGCTTTTGAATGTCTATAATAGGATATGGACTGAGGGCAAGTGCCCGACCAAGTGGAAGGAATCTCATATAATTCCTATCCCCAAAGTCGGGAAAGATAAACACTTGCCTTCTAGCTATAGACCTATATCGCTGACCAGTTGTCTCTGCAAACTCATGGAGCGAATGATCAGCAAGCGTCTGATTTGGTTTTTAGAATCAAACTACTTCCTGGCCAACACACAGTGCGGCTTTCGCCGTCACCGCTCAACAGCAGATCACCTGGTCAGACTAGAGACAGCTATCAGGAATGCTTTCGTTGAAAACAAACACCTGGTAGCTGTGTTTTTCGATATTGAGAAAGCCTATGACACTGCATGGATTTATGGGATTCTGCACTGCATTCCTGGGGTGTCCGGGGACGCTTGATGTTCTTTATAAAAGACTTCATGTCGAACCGGCGCTTCAGGATGCGGATGGGAAATACCCTGTCACAAATGTTCGCACTGGACAATGGGGTCCCACAGGGCTCCATACTGAGCGTTACGCTATTTTTGATTGCCATTAACGGTGCAGCTTCATGTATTCGATTACCTGTACAGAGTTCGATATTTGTCGACGACATTGGTATCTTTGTCGCCGGACAAAAGACTAGTACAATCGAACGTCAGCTCCAGCTGACCATCAATCGTCTCGATACATGGACAACCGAAAATGGCTTCACATTCTCGACCAGCAAAACTGTGTGTGTCCGTTTTAGTAGGAAAAGGGGTGTTCATCCCAACCCTACACTCACACTAAATGGAGCACAGTTAGCATTTGCCGATACTGCCAGATTTCTGGGTCTAGTGTTCGATAGTCGTCTAACTTCGCGGGCACATTTTTTGTCCGTCAAGAAAAAATGCCAAAAGTCGCTCAATTTGTTGCGGGTCCTCCATAAGACATGGGGTGCAGACGGCACTGTCATGTTACGTTTATATCGTTCTCTAGTGCGCTCTAAGCTGGACTATGGATGTCTAGCTTATGCGTCAGCTAAACACCAAGAGAAACGAATTCTTGACACTGTACATCACACTGGGGTTAGATTGGCCACAGGTGCATTTCGCACCAGTCCAATACTAAGCCTGCTGTGTGAAGCAGGCGAACCGTCACTGTACAATCGTCGTAAAATTCTATCTCTGCGATATATAGCTGCACTTAGTGCCAAGCCAGATCATCCCGCGTATGACCCTATTCTACAAAATAGGCATACAGAGACTTATGACAGAAAACCAAGAGTCAATAGGCCTTTTGGTCTGAGGACTTTCGACATTTTGAGCAATATTGATTATAATATGCCAGAAATGGCAAGTTTCGTTTTGTGTGCTGTTCTACCATGGACGCTGCCACGTCCGCTTGTGAATCTCACATTAACTAGGTTTGATAAAGATACTACGTTGCCTATCGAATACCAACATGAGTTACAAAGAACACTGGTCCCTAGGTTTGAGCATACTGTCATTTTTACTGACGGATCAAAATCCGGAACCAAAGTTGGGTGTGCGTTTGTTGTCCTGAACCCACGTCAACAGTTTCAGTACCGTCTGCACTCCATTACGAGTGTGTACACTGCTGAGCTGTACGCTATTTTCAAGGCCCTGTGTTTTGTTTCGTCAGAGCAAAGTCGGTCAAGTGTTATCTTGACGGACTCGCTGAGCGCTCTGAACAGTATCCAAGATCCAGATCCAGTGCATCCTCTTGTACTAAAGATCCGGTTGCTACTCCACAATCTGAATGCTCAGAATGTGAGGGTAGAGCTGTTTTGGATACCGGGACATGTTGGTATTAAAGGCAACGAAGCGGCAGATGCAGCTGCAAAAGCCGCCTCCCACAGACCTATGATTGATGTGAGTCTTATTTTTCCAGATGACGCAAAGAGTCATCTGAAACACCTGGTTTTAGACATGTGGCAACATGAGTGGAGCCGCACACAGAACGTTAAGTTACGACAGATTAAGGGAGACGTTAAACCATGGGGTTCTTCCTGCAGGATTAACCGCAGGGAGGAAACCGCCATCACACACCTCCGTATAGGTCACTGTTGGTGGACCCATGGACACCTCCTTCGAGGTGAAGAGTCCCCTATCTGTGAGACGTGTAACACAGATTTGTCTGTGTTACACTTTTTAACTGAGTGTATACGGTTCGAGGATGTCAGGGAGAGGTTAGGCCTGTGCTATGACCTGTCAGTTGCTTTAGGTGACGACAGGGTACTCATGGACAGGCTGATACTCTTCCTGAGAGAATCGAACTTATTGTTTTATGTGTGAAGTCTTGCACCTTATTTTAACGTGTTTCTAGTTATTGACTGTGATATTCGATGGTAATTGCCCCCTTTACAGCCTCTTACCATCACCCTGAGTCTGTTCATATATTCGAACAGACCATTTATAATATTTATTTGTGTTTGTCAGTGCAAGATTTCTTTTATTGAGTTCGCGTATTTTCAATGATTTTATTTATTTATTTATTGTCTAATGTATTGTTTTTAATATATAGTCTAGTCATTTAGCCGGTCTGTGTTAGGCGCTAATAGCCTTTGTTGCTGTGCGCCAAAAATTTTAACTAACTAACTAACTAAAATTACATTCAAAATATGTTTAATATGACATTGAAATATAATATAAATAATAATTTAAATAATATTCTATATGAACATATTTTAAAATTTATAATTATTAGTTTCTGATAATGTATTGGTAAGGGTTATTATCAGATAACCATCAAGAATTTGAAAAAGTGCATTTGAGCACTTTCAGTGCCGGATTTAAATATACATATATAGGTCAAGTAAGCCCGAAGGAGCCTGGATTCCTCCTTTTTTTTTGCTTTTCACTTCTTGCTGCCTTTCCGTCTTATTATTATATTATACTACCCTCTCGGTATCCTTCTATTTTGCTATTGTTCCATTTTTCTACCCTTCTATCTTGATACTGGTCTTCTTTTGGTTGTTTCTTTTCCATCTTCTCTTCAAACATTTCTCTTTCTGTCTCCGTGTTAATTTTGTTATAATAATAATAATAATAGTAATAATAATAATAATAATAACAATAATAATGATAAATTTATTCAACCAATAACACATTACATAAATGTTGTGGTTTAGTCAAGATGACACATATAATATAAATTGAAACCACGTGAGTTAAACAATACAAATAAATTTAACAAATAGTACAGTTAGGAGATTACTTAATTCAATATTAGCCCTTATGGTGTAAATATTCCTGTATGCTATAAAAACATTTGGATAGTAAAAAATGTCTAAATATTAATTTAAATGCTCTACTGGACGTTATAGATTTTAATGCACTTGGTACACCACAGTTAAATAATGTTAAAGCCATGTAGTGAGGACTCTTACTGTACAGTGCAGAGCTATGAGAGGGACATACAATTGAGTGTTTACTGCGGATATGATAAGAATGAAAATCATAATTGGTAGCGAAAAGGTGCGGATTATTTTTAACAAACATTACGGCTTCTAATATATAAACAGATGGAAGAGTTAATATAGACAAAACAGGAAAAAGTGATCTGCAAGATGTTCTAAAGGGGGCACAAGCTATTATGCGAATAGCACGTTTTTGAATTACAAAAACCTTTGAGGATTCAGAGAAACTTCCCCAACACAAAATGCCATAGCTCATTGTTGCGTGAAAAGTTCCAAAGTAAGCAGTTCTAAGTATATCAGAAGAAACCATATCTTTAAGCTTTTTTAATATAAAACAAGATTTGCTAAGTTTAGGTAGCATATATCTAACGTGATTTTGTCAACTCAGATTATCACTTATCATTATACCTAAAAATTTTGTTGGTTGGGAACACTGAATACTTTTTTGTCCTTGTAAGGGGATATATGGGCTGGTAATAGGTACATTTTTGTGACTCATATTTAGACTCCTTGATACCAAGTTATTTTTACCATTGAAATCTAGTGAAGTTGCATCTGCTTTATGGAGCAAGTGAGAAGTATCATCCGCATATAGACAAACAGCATAATTTGGAAATAATGTAGGCAAATCATTTATATATAATAGAAATAAAACTGGGCCAAGAATAGAACCTTGTGGGACTTCAGTGTTACACTGTCGCTTGTGAGATCTGAAATTATATGGTTATATCTCAAGCATCTGGGATATCGCAAAATATCTTTATTATTTTAAGACTGAATTTTCTTATTGTCTAATACACAGTGAAGCGGCCGCTTAGGGCGTACCACCTTGTATTTCTCATTTTATAACCTAAATAATATTTTATGTCCGCTTAGTTATCAATTTTATCTAATTTAAATAAATATTCATTTTATACAAAAACATGTTTAGAACTTCGCTATATTTTATTCCTAAAATACAAATATATTTTACTATATACTATACCCGATACAATAATATTTTATATAATATTATATAATACTATAATAATTTACCATGTATTAATTTAAATCTAATTTTGATTTATTTAAAATAACAATTTGTTTTCCTTAAAATAAAACATGTTTAGAGCCGCTGGTAAGATTTTTGCTAGTCAAAATCATCTATTTTTTATTCATTAATAATTTTCTACCAAGATGAGCAGACGTGTTTTTGATTTTTATATTGGTGTAATAGTTTAAAATCAGTTTCAATTTAATCAGGATCCCCTGATTTGTGTAAATTGTTAATTAATATATCAGGGTATATTAATTATTAAATTTATATTTTGTTAAAGTTATTTTTTCTGGAGTTTTCCCTCCAGATTTCTTTGTGTGTTTAAAATCGGTCATTATGGCAGTAATTAATTAATTACTGCAATTTTGTGAGACCAGAGAGAAAGGTTTATTACTAATTTCCTAAATTTTATTTATAAAAACTGTCTATTTTAAATTTATTTCAAATTTTGTCATTTTATTGAGTGACGTCATAAGTCGCTTCAACTCAGAACGAACGCGTGTTTCACCGTTTCTACCTGTCGTGCATTCTGCTTAAATAATTTTTTATTTAATTTCGCCTAATATATTTGTTATAAATTTACTAGTAGAGCTGTACCCATTTCTCAAGATTTTGCGTTGAGAAATCATTTAAATTCATCCTTTTTACGGTTTTGTAGGTATGACCAGAAAAGCCTTATACCGTCATTTGGTCGTCTGTCTGTCTGTCTGTTCAATTTTTTGTGTTTTTAACTAAAATATGTTAAATATTTAATTCGCTATGTAACACAGTAGATAAGTAAGCGTTCGTAGCGTAGTGCGTTGTGTCGTAGCTTCGTAATTTGCAAACTGGAGTTCGATTCCTGTCAATTTTAATTTTTCTGTTTTTTTTTGCATTTTTATTTTGTTTGAATTATTTTGTCAAAATTCTAGTTATATTTTGGTAAATGTTGCATTTAATTTTGAAAAGCGTATATTTAATAACCAGTGGGAAGTGTTGAAATTATAATTTAATTCTATGTTTGAATGTATACGAAATCAGAAGGCGGGGTTTATGATTTAAGCAACCAATGGAAGCCATAGGCGCAATTTTCAAAATCTTAATGAACCTTGCTACATAAAAAAATACTGCATATATTTAGAATCTTAAATAATGGTATTAGGCATTCGAATTAAAATTCATAAAAAAATATTTTGACATAAAATTTGTTTTGGCATCCCGAATAATCATCATTCAGCTACTAAATACCTGCGAAACCCTGAAATGTGTGAAAATTCACACTTCACATCAATTTTTTTATAGACTTTTAATATAAATTTTTCTTTAAGATTAGAATGAAGATTTTTTATGAATTTGTTGTGGGATTAATTTACAGTGTAATCGACCGTCTTCACCGCCGGGCTTACCGCTATTAATTGTTGCAGTCCGCAACAATTATAATTGTTTAAATTTTTTTTGTACAAATTATTATTTTTTTTCAATTATTTTTTTTGATAATAATTTTTATTATTATTATTCCTGGCATCGTTACACCCCCTGTCATTATTAATTTTACACTGTAAATTTCCCTAACATATTAGCGATCCCAAAACCTCGACCTTATTTTTTTATAATAACAAATTCTCAGATCCGCGCACCACGCCATATTTTTGACTTTCAAAGTCAACCCTTGTGTGTCGTCGTCTGGACTCCTACCCTACCTGGGCCAGGAGCGGGCGCCACACGCAGAATTGTACCAAAAATACTGTCAAAATAAAACACATTTATTTATTCATACCTCGTTTATTTATTTATTTATTTATTTTGTTTCACCATTGTCTCATATCATCTTTTAGTGGTCCATTTACTAGCGTGTCTTAACGTGATAACTAATTCAAGTGACGCCACATCACTTTTATATGATTGTTTCTCAGCAGTGTCCCACAGCAGAGATTTAACAAACTAATATTTCCTGAACGGTTGTTCAGTAAAGAGAACATAAAAAAAGTAAGTTGTCTTATAAAGACACGCAAACGTATAATAAAGCCTTGATTTAACGGAACCCTATTGGGTTTTGGATTTAGCGGATTTTTGGTAACGGATACTTGGACAGAGACCGGAAAAACAAAATATCCGCTAATATTTAAAAAATTGTTGTATTATGTGTTATTTTTATTAATAAATACGTTTATTCAGACGGTTTAAAACATAAATTTAAATGAAGTTGATTGATTTTCACTCAAATATTTAAATATAGTGATCACAAAACTGTGCCATGACAAAATGAGATATTTAAAGGAATACTGTTTGTTTAAATCTACGTCCGATCTATGCCTGTTGGCAAAGAAAACTTGCAAAGTCGAATAAGTGTTAGTTTGTTAATTTTATTAATGCCCAGCAACAATGGCTATTTACGCCTAACAGCCTATATAAATGACCAGAGTATATACTAAAAAGAATAAATAATACAATAAATAAATAATTAAAAACTTATACACATATTCTTACATATGATTATGTAAGTTTCATATTTCTTGATGACGCTAAGAGTTATCTGAAACTCTAGTGTGCGCCAAATGGCAACATGATACAAAATGTGATGTTGAGACAGATTAAGGGGGACGAAAACCGCCATCACACGCCTTCGTATAGGCCACTGTTGGTGGACCCATTGACACCTCCTTCGAGGTGAAGAGTCTTCTATGTGTGAGACGTGTTACACATATTTGTCTGTGTTGCACATTTTAACTGAGTGTGTACATGTATACAGTTCGAGGACGTCAGGGAGAGGTTAATCCTGTGTTATGACCTGTCAGTTGCTTTAGGTGACGACAGGGTACTCATGGACAGGCTGATACTCTTCCTGAGGGTATCGAACTTACTGTTCTATGTCTGAAGTCGTGCACCTTATTTTAATGTGTTTTATTATTACCTGTAATATTCTATGGTAACTGGCCCCTTTATATCCAATTACCATCACCCTGCGACTTTTATCCTATTTATTTGTGTTTGTCGTTCAAGGTTTCTTTTATTGAGTCTGATTTTATTGAGATTTCATTTACTTATTTATTGATTAATTTATTCGTTCTAATATATACTCTTCTAATTTAGATGGGCTGTGTTATGCGCAAATAGCCATCGTTGCTGTGCACCAAAAATTTTAACTAACTGAACGGTATGAATAGTAAAACCAGAATTCGAACATAGGCTATAAGGTTTCACAAAATTTTTATTCTTTGAGGGTTAAAACTGTTCATTAAAAACCTTAAAATATACAAGACTTAACAGAAAAATATATATAACAAAAATCGTACATATATAATTAGCAAGTGTGTGTTTGTGATCTGGGTAACATTGTGACGTAATTTTTTCATAAGGTTCTCGTGATTGGCTAACTGGGGACTCTTGAGGTCTCTTGATTGACAGGTATTTTGCAGATTTATTCTCTAGGAATCTACGAATATAATTACATATAGAAATATGTAGGATTTCGTAGTCATAAACAGGAAACTATAGATACTCCTATATGATTTGACCGATATGAATAATATTTTACAGATTTATTCTTTAAGAAACTGCGAATAAAATAACATATAGAAATATCTAGGGTTTCGTAGGCATGAACAAAATACTCTAGACACTCCTATATCCTATGATCCACATGAAAAATATTTTGCAGATTTATTTTCTAAGAATCCGCGGATAAAATAACGTATAGAAATGTCTAGGGTTTTGTAGGCATAAACAAGAAATTCTAGACACTCTTATATCCTATAATCGATATGAAAAATATTTTGCAGATTTATTTTCTAAGAATCTGCGGATAAAATTACATATAGAAATGTCTAGGGTTTTGTAGGCATAAACAATAAACTCTAGACACTCCTACATTCTTTGACCCATATGAACAATATTTTGCAGATTTATTTTATAAGAATCTACAAATAAAATTATTTACAGAAATGTCTAGGGTTTCGTAGGCATAAACAAGACTCTCTAGACACTCCTATATCCTATGATCGATATGAAAAATATTTTGCAGATTTATTCTCTAAGAAACTGCGGATAAAATTACATATAGAAATGTTTATGGTTTCGTAGGCATAAAAGAGAAACTCTAGACACGCCTATATCCTTTTACCGATATGAACAATATTTTGCAGATTTATTCTCTAAGAATCTACAAATATAATTATATATAGAAATGTTTAGGGTTTCGTAGGCATAAAAGAGAAACTCTAAACACGCTTATATCTTTTAACCGATATGAACAATATTTTGCAGATTTATTCTCTAAGAATCTACGAATATAATTACATACATAAATGTCTAGGGTTTCATAGACATTAATTAACGTCTCAAATTATTTTTAGTTTTAACAATGTAAATGTAATGTACTGAATAAAAATGAATCGTTTTCCCATCTAAAAAAGTTCATGAATAAATAATCCAACTATATAATTAGTAAGTGTCTGTATGTAGTTTCGGTAACGTTATGACGTCAATTTTTCTCATGATTGGCTAACTGGGGACACCCTGTCTCTTGATTGGCTGACAGGTGACACCCTCTCCCGTGATTGGCTAACGGGTGATATCCTGTCTCGTGATTCGCTGACCGGCGATGAAATTAAAGTACGTTAAAAAATAAAACCAAATACACGTACAAACAATTGAAATTTTTATATTATAAATCCGTCATTGTTGACGGGTAATAACCTAATTCTTATAATAAGAAAACAAACATTTTTTGTTCAGTGCATTTATTCTGTTAAATGAATATTTGGAGACTACGGAGGACACCCTCAAACTAAAACCTACATTTATTTATCGAAATATATATGTAACAAAAATAGTGTATAATAAGAAAACAAATGCATTTTGTCATTTAGATGAATACTTGGTGAGTTACGGGAGAACACAAATACCTCCCTTATTATTGACTTAAAAACGAAAACGTGTATGACAAAAATTGTGTATAATAAGAAAACAAATCTTTTTTGTTGTATATATTTTTTCGATTAGGTGAATACGAGGGTTACCTTTTATGTTTTTATAAAGGATCACTAGATGGCTATATTGAAATGTGCCATTACTATATTCGTAAAATTTGACAATCGTTATAGTGGAATCAGTGGCAGCTTATAAATTGACCCCCCGCAGGGGAAGTTCATAACACCTGGCCATTTGGAGAGCTTTCGGGCCGGATGATCCCGCGTACCCTCAATCACGCAAGGGAAGTTCATAATGGTCTCATCATCTGACCATATAGAGCTTTTGGGCCTGATGATCCCACGTACCCTGAATCACATATCATTTGGGAGGAGACAGTTCAGAGAAGCCGATTGTGGGAATAGGCTTATCTGCTGTCTCTTTTATCTCCCATTTAAATTCCTCCCACGTGTTTGCCGTGCGTGGAGACCCGTAACGCCGGAGAAGAGGATCCTGGTCGGTTGAGGGAGACTGCTGCCCGCGGACAGTACGATCCCAACACTCCTTCTTTGGCCTCGGATTCGGTAAAACGGGAGCCTGAGTCTGGTCAGCTCAGTCAATCGGCTGGTGTCACGGTTCATGAATAGAGTGCATAAGGCACTGAACTCTTCGAAAGGCGTCGTAACGGATCGTGACCTGGCGTATGTTACGGAGGAAGAGTTCGTGCAGGAAATGGCATCGCAAAGTGTCATTGAATGCAGGAAGCTCAACCCTCGCAACGGCAAGCCTTCGATCTCCATGGTGGTGTCCTTCGCTGGTACCAGGTGTCCAACATCGGTAAGGGTTGGGTATAACGTTTGTAGCATTCGCCCCTACTATCCCAACCCGATGCGATGCTACAAGTGTCAGCGTTATGGGCACACCTCAAGTCGTTGTGGTAAGCACACCATCTGTGCCAACTGCGATCAGGATCAACATGAAGTTGAAACTTGTCCAAACGCGGCACACTGCGTGAACTGTAAAGAGGCGCATGCCTCTACTTCACGCCACTGCCCAACGTACTTGGAGGAGAAGGCAATACAGGTCATTAGAACGCAGGAAAGGATACCGTATTTCGACTCCAAGAGGAAATACAAAGAGAGCGCGCCGGTTACTTTCGCGAAATCTTTCGCGCAAGTAGCTGCAAAGCGAACTGCAAGTGTCCAAACTCAGACAGAGTTAGTGCCTCGTCCGACAACTGCAGCAGCAGTAACAGTCGCGACAAATACTGCGACCCCAATCCGATGCGATGCTATAAGTGCCAGCGTTACGGTCACACCTCAGTTCGTTGTGGCAAACAGTCCATCTATGCCAACTGCGGACAGGACCAACGTGAAGTTGAACCCTTTTGCAAAATCTTTAGCACAAGTAGCCGCAAAGCGAACTGCAAGTGTCCAAACACAGACAGAGTTAGTGTCTCGTCCTACAACTGCAGCAACAGTAACAGAAACTAGAGAAAAGGTGGTATTGGTCCCAGAGACCAAAATTCAGACCCCACAACCTGGGGGATCGGGTATGAATAAATCCCCCTCCCCTAAAGGAGAACGCACTCAACCTCAGTTCTCCCAACCATTTAAGGAGAAGACCCCGCAGTCTTCTCCACAAACGTGAAGCGACCAGAGAATGGCCGCTTCTACTAAACCCTCATCAGTTACTCCTGAAAAGGAAACTGATAAGGGATCCGTTGGTTCTCACTGGATACCAGTGATAGCCAAACAATCAAAAAAGGAGTCCAGTGTGTCAAAACACCTGGACTACCAAATGAAAGTGTAGCCGACAAAATGGCTGTAGACCCGCAACCTAAGGGTAAACCAAAGATCATTAGGTTACGGGGTAACTCCCCTAAACAGAAATGAACGGTCCACTACTCCAGTGGAACTGTAACGGTGTATATCAGCGCTACGAAGAACTGCGACTTCTATTGTCAGATTTTGCTCCTTCGTGTGTTTGTCTACAGGAAACAAACTTCAAGGAAACCGACACATTCTCTTCCCGAGGATACTCCGTGTTTCGTACGGACTTCCTCACGGGGTTAAGAGCTTGTGACGGCGTGGCAATTCTCGTTAGAGACACATTGTACCACGATCCTGTAGACATTGACACAGAGTTGCAGGTCGTAGCAGTTCGTGTTGCACTTCCCCTCCAGGTGACGATTTGTTCTATCTACCTTCCCCCTGGTGTTCGAACTGACATCCGAGATGTCGTGAACATCATCGATCAACTCCCACCACCCTTCATACTACTGCGCGATTTTAACGCCTACAATGTGTGTTGGGGATCGGTGCGGAACGATCGACGGGGACGTCACCTGGAAAATATGTTGAGCGAATTGAATTTGAGCTTTCTGATCGACGGCAGACCCACGCATTTTTGTGCAGCAACGGGTACATTTAGTGCTATAGATCTTAGCGTTGTTTCAGGAGCCATCGCTCCGTTGTTCAAATGGGATGTGCATCACGACCTGTGCGGTAGTGATCACTTTCCAATCCTCTTAAAGCCTCTGTTTAATACTGTTACCGAATCCCGCTGGCCACAGTGGGTTCTTCGGAAAGCAGATTGGACCAAGTTTGCGGAATCATTCTCGCATGAGGATATTCCGAGCTTGACCGTAGACGAAGAGGTGAATCATTTCACGGACTCCATCACAAGCGCGGCTAAAAACAGCATACCGCTGTCATCTACTCAGCCCCGTAGAGTTCCCGTTTCCTGTTGGAACGAGGAATGCGACGTGGCGATACGTGAAAGGAGACACCTCTTCAATACATTCCGTCGTTGGCCAACAGAGGAAAACATGATAGCTTTCCAACGAGCGAAAGCTCGTGCTAAGAGGATTTTGAAAGAAAGCAAGCGCGAATCATGGCGCAAATACGTGTCCACAGTTACAGTTGCCACTCCAGTGGCCAAAGTTTGGGAGAAGGTCCGGAAAATATCCGGTCTAAGTACAGCTACAGCCATTGCTGTTCTATCGGTAAATGGTAACGTAGTTACCTCAGCGGTCGAAATTGCTAACACTTTGGCATCTAATTTTGCGTTCAATTCTAGCTCTGAACATTATCCACCCGAGTTTCTAACTCGTAAAGCAGGCCTCGAATCTATACCTCTAAATTTCTTTTGACGAGGTATACAACCTCGTGAAGAGCTTTTCTCTCGTGAAGAGCTAGATAGCGCGATGTCAAAGTGTAAGGATAGCTCTCCTGGTCCAGATGCGATACATTATCGTGTGATCCGAAATCTTCCGGAATCATTTAAGTCTAGGCTTTTGAATGTCTATAATAGGATATGGACTGAGGGCAAGTGCCCGACCAAGTGGAAGGAATCTCATATAATTCCTATCCCCAAAGTCGGGAAAGATAAACACTTGCCCTCTAGCTATAGACCAATATCACTGACCAGTTGTCTCTGCAATCTCATGGAGCGAATGATCAGCAAGCGTCTGATCTGGTTTTTAGAATCAAACGACTTGCTGGCCAACACACAGTGCGGCTTTCGCCGTCACCGTTCAACAGCAGATCATCTGGTCAGACTAGAGACAGCTATCAGGAATGCTTTCGTTCAAAACAAACACCTGGTAGCCGTGTTTTTCGATATTGAGAAAGCCTATGACACTGCATGGATTTATGGTATTCTCCATACTCTGCATTCCTGGGGTCTCCGGAAACGCTTGATGTATTTTATAAAAGACTTCATGTCGAACCGGCGCTTCAGGGTGCGGATCGGAAATACCCTGTCACAAATGTTCGCACTGGACAATGGGGTCCCACAGGGCTCCATACTGAGCGTTACGCTATTTTTAATTGCCATTAACGGTGCAGCTTCATGTAGTCGATTACTTGTACAGAGTTCGATATTTGTCGACGACATTGGTATCTTTGTCGCCAGTTAAAAGACTAGTACAATCGAACGTCAGCTTCAGCTGACTATCAATCGTCTGGATACATGGACAACCGAAAATGGCTTTAAATTCTCGACCAGCAAAACTGTATGTGTCCATTTTAGTAGGAAAAGGGGTGTACATCCCAATCCTACACTCACACTAAATTGAGCACAGTTACCCTTTACCGATACTGCCAGATTTTTGGGTCTCGTGTTTGACACTCGTCTTACTTGGCGGGCACATTTTTTGTCCGTCAAAAAAAAATGCCAGAAGTCGCTCAATTTGTTGCGGGTCCTCAGTCATAAGACATGGGGTGCAGACCGCACTGTCATGTTGCGTTTATATCGTTCTCTAGTGCGCTCTAAGCTGGACTATGGATGTTTAGATTATGTGTCAGCTTAACACCAAGAGATAAGAATTCTTGACACTGTACATCACACTGGGGTTAGATTGGCCACAGGTGCATTTCGCACCAGTCCAATACTAAGCCTGCTGTGTGAAGCAGGCGAACCGTCACTGTACAATCGTCGTAAAATTCTATCCCTGCGGTATATGGCTGCACTCAGTGCCAAGCCAGATCATCCCGCGTATGACCCTATTCTACAAAATAGGCATACAGAGATTTATGACAGAAAACCAAAAACCAATAGGCCTTTTGGTCTGAGGACTTTCGACATTTTGAGTGACATTGATTTTAATATGCCCGAAATGGCAAGTTTCGTTTTGTGTGCTGTTCCACCATGGACGCTACCGCGTCCACTTCTGAACCTCACATTAACTAGGTTTGATAAAGATACTACGTTGCCTATTGAATACCAATATGAGTTACAAAGAACACTGGTCCCTAGGTTCGAGGATACTGTCATTTTTACTGACGGATCAAAATCCGGAACCAGGGTTGGGTGTGCGTTCGTTGTTTTGAATCCACGCCAACAGTTTCAGTACCGTCTGCACTCCATAACGAGTGTGTACACTGCTGAGCTGTACGCTATTTTCAAGGCCCTGTGTTTTGTTTCGTCAGAGCAAAGTCGGTCAAGTGTTATCTTGACGGACTCGCTGAGCGCTCAGAGCAGTATCCAAGATCCAGATCCAGTGCATCCTCTTGTACTAAAGATCCGGTTGCTACTCCACAATCTGAATGCTCAGAATGTGAGGGTAGAGCTGTTTTGGATACCGGGACATGTTGGTATTAAAGGCAACGAAGCGGCAGATGCAGCTGCAAAAGCCGCCTCCCACAGACCTATGATTGATGTTTCATTTTTCCAGATGACGCAAAGAGTCATCTGAAACATCTGGTTTTAGACATGTGGCAACATGAGTGGAGCCGCACACAGAACGTTAAGTTACGACAGATTAAGGGAGAAGTTAAACCACGGGGTTCTTCCTGCAGGATTAACCGCAGGGAGGAAACCGCCATCACACGCCTCCGTATAAGTCACTGTTGGTGGACCCATGGACACCTCCTTCGAGGAGAAGAGTCCCCTATCTGTGAGACGTGTAACACAGATTTGTCTGTGGTACACTTTTTAACTAAGTAACTTGTATACAGTTCGAGGATGTCAGGGAGAGGTTAGGCCTGTGCTATGACCTGTCAGTTGCTTTAGGTGACGACAGGGTACTCATGGACAGGCTGATACTCTTCCTGAGAGAATCGAACTTATTGTTTTATGTGTGAAGTCTTGCACCTTATTTTAATGTGTTTCTAGTTATTGACTGTGATATTCGTTGGTAATTGGCCGCTTTACAGCCTCTTACCATCACCCTGAGTCTGTTCAAATTTTCGAACAGACTTTTTATATTATTTATTTGTGTTTGTCAGTGCAAGATTTCGTTTATTGAGTATGCGTATTTTTAATGATTATATTTATTTATTTATTGTCTAATATATTGTTTTTAATATATAGTCTAGTCATTTAAATGGGCTGCGTTAGGCGCAAACAGCCTTTGCTGCTGTGCGCAAAAATCTTAACTAACTAACTTATAAATTGACCGAGTAGTTTGTTGACAGTGAGCGTTAAAAAAACAAGTTTGTGAATTTTAGTAAAGGCCTAACTCAACAATGCATAGATTCGCTTCGTTCAACTTTTGGTAATGAAACACCATCAGAAAAGACTGTTTACAATTGGTTTGCAGAATTTCGTCGTAGTCGTGCGTCCGTCAATAATGAACCTCGTGAAGGTCGACCAAAATCGGATGTGATTCAAAAAAACATCGATGGTGTGCCCAAAATGATTGAAGAAGATCGGCATGTGACTTACCGTGAGATAGAGGCATCCTTTGGCATATCGCAGACTGCAATACATTCGATTTTGTATGAACATTTAGCTGTGAAAAAGATCTGTTCCCGATGGATTAAGACTCGTGATGATTGGTCTAAGGCAGCGTTTCCCAAAGTGTGGGTCACGACCCGGAACCGGGTCGCAGACAAATTTTGCCGGGTCGCGAAAAAAATTGTAAAAACACAACAAAGATTTTTTTTGTACATATTATTTTTTTTTACGTCAGTTAATGACTAGAATAGTGTGTATTTGTGCTCTTTATTACTATACTATATTCTTTATTACTCTACTATACTCTTTATTACTATTTATTACTCTTTATTACTATAAAGCTACTGCTTTAAAATAGAATGTGTTTTGTAAATAAATGTTTTTTTTTCATAAGATGGGTCGCGAAAAATTTTAAAACCTCATACCGGGTCGCGGTCAAAAAAGTTTGGGAACCGCTGGTCTAAGGGAATGCTAAAAAAATGCAACCTAGGCACTGTAAAATCCGTATACATCGTTAGAGGTGACGAAACTTGGATTTATTCATGTGAACCGGAAACTAAGCAACAATTCACTGTTTGGGTCTTCCAAGATGAACCGAAACCCACAAACGTTGTTCGTTCACGAAGCACTTCCAAGAAAATGATCGCTTGTTTTTTTTCGGTTGTACTAGACATGTCGCAACCATTCCTTTAGAGGATCAGAGAACAGTTACTGCTGAATGGTATACAACAATTTGTTTGCCAGAAGTCATCGACAAAATCAAGAAAAACAACCAAAAACGTCGCATCATTCTTCATCATGACAATGCAAGCTCCCACACAGCACATCAAACAATTGATTATTTGTAGGTGAAAAACATCGAATTAATGTCTTATTGCCCGTATTCACCTGATTTATCCCCTAACGATTTTTTTTTTGTTCTCAAAACATGCGTGCACAGCGATTTTCATCACCTCAAGAAGCTGTTGAAACCTTCAAAAACCATGTTTTTGAGATAACAACTTCTGAGTGGAAAAAATGTTTCGAGAATGGGTTTGAACGTATGCAAAAGTGTATAAATCTTAAAGGCGAATATTTGGAAAGCAATAAAACAGTTTGTTCTAAAAAAAAAAAAATTTTCTTTCTTTGTTTTTGTAAGAACTTAAAAGGTAGCCCTCGTATTTGGAAATTACAGGGGTACACCTTAAAACTAAAATCTTGAAATATCTCTCTTATTATTCATTTTACACCGAAAATGTATATGAAAAAAACAATTTTAAATACGAGATAAGAAATTATTCCTCTCTGTTCTATGCAGTTTTTAATAAGATACATATTTGGGGAGATATGGAAAGAGCTACCTATAAACTAAGTATCTCATTTATTATTGACTTAACACCAAAAATATATACAAAACAGTGGTTTAGAATAAAGCAACGATTATTTTGTTCCACTTGAAACTGAAATATCTCACTTATCTTTTACGTTACAGCAAAATTGTACATTACAAATACTGTACGAGTATTCCAGCTAGTATCTAAATAAACTATCAGCTCACGATATAAAAATAAAGTAACGATTCATAAGGACAAAGTATCTGAGATACAGATACAAAGGTACTTAATTTTAAATATCTAGATGCAGATACAGATATGTATATATTTCAAGACGTACCTAATTAATTTGTTTCTAGATACTTGTAACTAGATACAGTACAACACTGATTTTAAGATAACTAAAAAATAACTTTAACATTATAACTATCAGATATTTTGTCGCTTTAATCAGTATTATGGTCCCGGCTTTCGTTGTTTTAATTATCTGGAACAAACAAAACTATTCCATTGTTGAATATATACTGTTCATTGATTCATTTCAATTATTTTCGAGCCCTAACTTGGATTGTGTCATTGAGAGTGTAATCTAGTTATCTCGCTTCGTATGTTTTTATATACAAGATATCGCGATGCTATTTGGAAAATGTAGCTATGACTATCTAAAATCCCTTGAAATGGTTCAAACATCCACCCCTGCATTCGAATACGAGAATAGCGTTTACACTATTTCGATCATATTTAAAGTTCGGTATAATCGTTTTAAAAGGTTTTAAATTCGAAAGAGTCCATTTAGAAAGGAAATGCAATAAATAAAAATTTTTATCAGAAACTAGTTGGCGTATATATGTCTGAGTTTAAAGAGTACAACAGGAATTTTAGAACTGATAATTATTTCGAAAGTTATCGAATTTTTTGTAACACCGTGCTTACAATATTTATCTGACTGTCTAAAGAAGTCTTTAGATGGAAGACATTTATGATTTTTAATATGTCCTCACAATTTGTTATTACTTACTAAATACCTACAAAATCCTGAAATGTGTGAAAATTCACACTTCACATATTTTTTTTTATTTTTTTTTTTTTAGTTTTGGGGTAACATGCATACATACATACACACAAACGAGCTGATTTACGATTTACATATTAGTATAGTACGACCAAAACTGAATAAAAAGAAGTATATGAATCTAAATGCCATAGTAACATTTATCAAAAAATACTGCATAGTGATTATACAATGTTTCATTATGATTAGAGCGCGAATTTATAAGTCTAATATAAGCACCTCTACAAAGCACGAAAAAGCGAATAAAAAGCACCTAAAATGAAGAAAAAAGCATGAAAAATCGAAAAAAATCTCAAAAAATGCAGAGAGCTATTATACACTATAAAGGTGTAAAAAGTAAAAAGCACTACAAAGAAGACAAATATAGTACGTAATTTATAAATTTTATTTATATCTTCCAAAATAATAATAATAATAATGTAATAAATCAATCATATAATCAATAATGTATCAGTCAGACTTAATAATTGGGTTTATAACAATTTACATTTACATATGTTTAAATTTTTTCCATTGTAAATGTTTGTCTCCTATTTGTTAGCACTGATTTATAAATGGAGAAGTTCTTTTCTACGTCTACCGACGAAATTGAAGCATACTTAAAAATGTTTAAAGGGACATTTATTTTGAAATCATCAATATGATTTCATTGTAACACCATGGAAATTTTGTAGAGGGTATCAAACCCTTCATTCTTTCCTAAAACATTTTCGAACTTTTTACTGATATTGTCTCCAATTTGCTTTTTTTGGAAATCTGAAATTATTTCGACAGAATCTATAATCGTTGTATTTTGTTGTTCTAATTTTTCTATGTAGTGGATGACAAAGGCATAGTTTGATTGGAGATAATTGAAATTTTGTTCTAGAGTATTACTTTTTAAAATATGGTGGCATTATCTAATTGATACCGCAGAAATATTTTAAAGATTTTGTATAATACATTGCAACCTCCAACCAAGTTCCCCATCTTGTTAATACCCGCTCGGGTGGCAATGAAATATTCTCATGTTGTCCTTTGAAAGACTATACTCTAAGTGGTGCTTTGACAAAAATTCGTTAGCCATTCGTCAGTAATTTGTAAACTAACCGAAATTGAACTTATGTAGCTGAACTTTATTGTTTCAGCTACAAGGGCAAAGCAAGTACATTGAATTAAATTTTCATAAAATAATGTTAGGGAAATTCTTGCTTTAACCATATAAGGTGCCGCATCGGACAGCATTAAAATAATTTTTTTCGCTCGGAACGCGATTAGGTAGAAAAAGGTTGACGAATCCTGTTTGCATAAATCTAGTGATTGTTGTGTATTTGGTCTTTTGCGTTTCTTTGCAAAATACCAGATAGAATTTTTTGGATTTATCATCTTCACTTAAAGTTCCAATAATTTAATTGGCAATATATTGTCCGCAACTATCAATTGTTTCATCCACGGTGAATCATATATAATTGTTTCCTATTGCACTTTTTTATTTGGGTAAACACATTTATATTAACTTATTAATATTTTTTTCGAAGTAAACTTTCGGTGGGAATAGCTCTGCTACAATATGTTTCAAGAAATTGTCTAAAACGTTTCTTTTCCAATTTTCTAAAGGAATTATTTGCATAAATCATATGAAAATATGTTTTTGGGTAAATTGTAAGCTACTGATTTGCAGCGAATCTGTTAATGATTGTTGTTTCGCGGTGCCCTTCCCTTTTTTAGAATTATTTTGATGAGAATTGGTATTTATATGCTGAATGACATTACATATTTTTTCAATTGATATCTGAAATAAAATTATTTACTCTTATGGCCGGTTGCTAAAGTAAGAATTATCCCTAACTCGAGTTAAAATTATTTGTTTTTGTATGTTGTAAGTTATGAAAACAAATGATTTTAACTTGAGTTAGAGAAAACTCTTACGTTAGCAACCCGCCATTAGTAACTTATTTAATTTATATACGCTAATTTTTCTTCATTTTTGATTACAGGTTTTATCCATTTAAACAGATAATTAGAAAAGTTTAGTTAAAAATTACTTATATGTATTACTTATACGGCTAGAGTACCGCAATCAAGGTGTTAATTACAATTACGTTAATATAATAAAATTCTTACTTACTGTTTTCATACAACATGTGCAACAGATTCTCGAACCTTCCAGGATTAAATTAGGATAATGTTCCACCCAACTTGCAGGCAAAGATTTGTCTTTGACTTTCGGCATAATACACTTTAACTTTTAGTACACGAAAATAACTGTGTGCACACTACTACTAACTTTTTATAATGAAAAATTTGCTGCGTAACTAACCAGACAATCTTATGGGATTCCCCGTTTTAAGTGTATTACTTTACTACGATGTGCGCCATCTGTTGTTTACATGTACTAGTGGAATCCCCCACGGGGAATCCCTTCGTGGCATGCATAAAATTATAATTATTTTATTACAAAAAAGTGAAAATCGTCGACTTGTGTGTTTGACAAATACGAAATACAAATATACAAACAAAATTTAAAAATAAGCATTATAATTATGAAAAAATGGAACGATAGCACAATAAACTTCAAATAAGTAAAAATAAGCTTAAACCTGCAAATAAAAGCAAAATAAAAATGGTGGCAAACGTTAACATGTTTCGTGAAACAAGATCTCAAAGAAAATTTGTTCTGCTTACAGTACTGCTAATAAGCAAAATGCTTTAAATCTGCGCTCTAATTATGACGAAAGGTCAGTTAAATGATAAACAACACAAATATCAAGTACATTATTAGTTAACCAAATGTAAAATGTGGAGATTGTTGCTTCCAATAACTAAATTATACTTTTAATGGTTTATGTTATATTTCATCCAGTCAATTTTTCCAGTTTAATTAACTTAAAATCTACATAGGAGTGTATTTTAGCATTTTAAAACTGAATTTATTTGAAAAAATATATAGTTAAACAAAAACTTTTTATTGCATCAATCAGGGATAAAATAAATCAAATTTTGCTTCAAATCGTTACGTTATTGTATAACGTTATTTATTTTTTGTTTTCGTTACATAACGTTATAAATAACGTTAAAAAATTGAATTGTTATGTTATATAATGTTACGTAAATAATGTTATATAACAAAAATAATTTTTATTTGCAATTACCTACATTTGGAATCTATCTTGGTGGTAAATATCAAAATATACCTACTTGTATTGTGATTGAAAACTGTTAAACTGTTATAACGTTATAAAAATATCGGTACGTTATTGTATTAGAAATGTTAGTTGAATCGTTATTATAACGTTATCGGGTATCATTACATTACGTTATCCATCCCTGGCATCAACAACATTTACTAACCTCGTTATCCATAGTCTATTGTCTAGATTGTTAAAGAAATTTTCTATCTTTATGGCTGCAGCCTTAACAAAGAAGAGGATTAACTATGTTTTTTGTTGAAAATGAACTAACAGAAATTGATTTTTTAGTAAAGAAAATGTCAAATACAATTATAAGTAATTTTATAAATCTCAAAATTAGATTGCAAGGAAAAATATCTCGAATTGGTTTGTTACAGATTTTGGGATGAAAACATCTGAGTTTTAGTGTTTTCAGTTTTTGACTGTATGGAAATTGTAAAAAATGCCAGTTGAAGTTATTTGTGTAGAGGTACAGTTTGTATCAAGTATCAGAATATCTTGTTTCTAAAATATTTATTAATTAGTTTTATGTATCATTTTACCCACTACTTTTTGTGTTTACATTTCTGAATTTACTAACTGCTCCGCCATGTTTTATGAAAATTTCACTGTTATCGATTTTTACCCAACCTCGGAAAATGTCGTAGACTACATCCAATAACTCAAACTCATTGTTCTTCACAAAAGAGTTAAAAATGATATAAATTACTTCTTTTTAAAGCCATTTGTACAAATTTATAAATGCAGTCATGTTAGATACACAGATATCGTATCTTTTTTTAAATTTCTATTAATTACATAATTTGAATGAAAGATTAAAGCATCATGTTTTAGATTTGAAATATGCTTACATGAAGATTTCTCTTACGTATATAATAACTTAACAGCAAATATTATTCATGTATTTTATATTTGTCATCCTAGTATTATTTTAAATGTGTTTGTCCACATTAGTATTTGTTTTTAATTTTTATTTATTTTGAAATAATTGAGTTGAAATTTCGAGTTTGTTTGTTTCTGATCTAAATAAAAGAGAATTTGTTTCTCATTGTTTCTGATAACTGATTCTCCTACTAGTCTCCGATACAAGGGTTTAATGTTTTCGATTATGATTTGCTTTGTGTTTTACCACTGTTTTCCCCTGTGTAGGACGAAAAGAATCAGATTCTCACGACAAACGCGTGGTTGAATTTGGTAAGTGTCATGTGAGCCGGTCAGCCAACCGCAATGTACTAGTATCGCAAACGGAATGACACTTCACGGAATACTGACACATATACTGACTCGTATACTCACACTGGTTGCAAACGAAAGACGCAAACTGCGAGAGAATTGTCATTCGTGTTTGCGTGTTAATTGTGTGGCTATGGGACGTTGGAAGCTCTATTTGACGGCGTCTGTGTCTGAGCTACGAGTTCTGCCCCCAATCGTATATCTCGTATAATCGTATTCGTCTGGTCTGGTGATTTGATATCTGTAGTTGGTACATATCTATATGGTGTTGGTATATTCTCTAGTGATGTATCTAGGTAAACGGTGTGTCGCCTGTCACCTCCGCCTTTTGCGCCTTGCGACTGCTGCTTATGTACATGTTGTACGTTGTACCGATGTTTAGGTAACGTGACGTGTACGTGTAGCGCTCACGGCATATCGGCTCACGTATGGCTGGCCCGTGCGCTAACCGCCGGCTAGTCACGTGGGTGGCGTATGGCGTACGGCGTATGACGTGAGTGGCACTTACACGGCGACTTAAGGTGAGAATGTATCTGTAATGTTTATGTTGGTGTGAGGGGGGCAGAAACTGTAGTTGGTCACCACAGACAGGACGCCGGGGTTGCATGTGTCCCGAGCAACTTTCCTCCGAATGCTTGTGTGAGCACGAGAAGACCGACCGCAATATATCTGAAGGGGCGACGATCGCCAACCGCTGATGCCACCTGAACGGTGAACGCGAACTAGTGGAAGCACCGCAGGAAAGATGTCCGGGACACAAATGTAGCCCTGCGGTGCATGAACTTGTCATGTCACTAACCACCGTTGTTTCCCTTTTATTGTTTTACCATAGGACGAGAAGAATCAACTCCTAATAACAAATATTTGGCTTTCTTTGGTAAGTGAAAACCAATTGAATAACTAAATAATATATACACACACGGCAGTTGGTTGTTATAACTTCTAGTGTTTTCGATATCGTCTGCAGTAACTATCTGTATTAATAGTTTGGTCAGAACCTCACCCGAATGTCGATTCATTTATGTGTAGTTATATTTTTGAATTGATATATTATAATTTCCTCTTGTTCACCATTTCATCTTGTTAAGTTCAGTACTGTTCTTTACCATACCATACCATAACATACCATACCATACCTGTACGCTTACGTTCCGTTCCGTTACATGATATTCTTTGACGATGTTGATCAATTCAATTATATTGTTCTCTCCACTTCATATGCATTATATTTTTAAACCCGTTACACAATCCATATTCGTTATTCGTTGATTCCTTTGAATAGTCTTATATTTTCGTTATGATTTACATTTAGGTTGATTACATTGCGTTGATAGTCGTATGCTCCCAGTATGTACCTCTATACTTTAGTGTAAAATACGTAAAAGTACTATAGTTGATTTCAACCCTGATCTGTACCATCCACTTTGCCAGTTGGTCGTTAGTGTTTGGATTTCCCAGTATCATATTGTGCATTTGGACGTGAACTCCAATACCTCCGTTCATCGGCTCTCCAGTACCTACCAGTACCGTCTCTTGTAGTTGTGAGTTGTGTATGTCGTGTATGCTATTACGTATCAGTAGTATCATATCGTAGACTTAACATCGACATAGACTGCTCAGGACTCGCAATCGGCCATCTGTTCAAAACCGCGTCCTTCTCGAGTGCCTGCTATCCGCCATAATATTACCTTATAATATACTGTACATATGTATCGTTGAGGCGTTGCGTACTTCGCAGCAGCACCCTCACGCGTCTATACGTCCAACATCGAGCGAGCGCGTCTTCCTTTCTGTGAGACGCAGTTAACAGCAAACAGCCAGCAACCTATATTCAGCAGTCTATCTTTATTTTAAGTCTGCGGTAGAATATATATTTGAAATGTATTATGAACCTTTTACTACTTATAATCACTGTCGCAGATTTATCGGTCATTTTATTCCGATTGTAACCAACAAACGAATGTAGACAGTACACATACGTGCATAATTATTTAAATCAAGGACGTAATTTGTAGCTGTGCTGTAGCGCTGTAATCGTGATACTGTACCCATGCGGTGATCTGTTATTTGCTGACCTAGATTTGACCTGTCTTTCGTTCAACGTTGCTTCCAACTGACCCGGTCAGTTATAACTTGCACCCTTTTATATATATATATGTATATAACATGTTGACTGTATGTATATATAGCGGATGGACTGCCGGCCAGTCGACGACCGCGGACCGCTGTTCACCGTACAGATTAATAATTTTAATTTGTCCAGTTGGCCATCGATAAGTCTAATTTATTCTGTCTATAATCCGCGCATTAACAGCAGTGCAATATAAGCGCGACTTATTAGTTACATCCCTGCCTTATGCAAAATGTACTATCTCACGTACCGTAGACACGCTACCGACAATGGGGTACCAATTGGAGTCGCGAACTTTCTCTAGGGATCTACTGAACGTTAATCGATCGAGTGAGCCTTTCTGTTGCGTCACGCTCGAATCTTGTCGTGTACTGCCGTGTGTGTGACATGTTTTAAAATTTATCATATAATTATGCTTCTTAACTAATGTAATTCAAAATAATCGTTTATTTTGTTTTTGTTTTAATTCAGTTCGCAAGTAACAGACTATGATACTTTATTTGTTTGTTTTGCAATTTCCTGCAGGCTTTCGTTAGTTACAGTTATTCTCAGTCGATTCAGTTTCATTTTATACTAATGAGCTTCTGCGTGATCCAACGATTTCCTCTATCGAGGAAATTTTACATGCTTTTTATTCTTAGATTTATTTTCAAATAGTTGTATATTTTGTATTACATTGAAACAATTCGTTGAGCGCCGTGTTTTGCAGTTGAAGTATTTGAATTTTTTAAGTTATTTGATAAATTTTCGGAAGAGTTATTGCAATATTACAAAAGTTATTGATTTTTATCTTTGTATTTTATACTAAACTGAAACAATATCGCTAAATCTATACACTAAATCATATATTGTTAAAATGTTAAAATTAAACATTCAATTCAACAGCAAATTCCCCAGATGTACTGAAGTGAGCATGTTCCTGGCCTGAGTGAAGCTTTATTGCATGTGATTATCTCGTATCTCAGCAGAGGCAGTGATAAAGTTGGAACAGAGCTATATGTGTACACAGCAGTACGCGAACACAGTATAATAGTGACGCTATAACCAGTAGTACGAATACGGGTCCGACTACCTATATCCAGGTATATACATACGTATGAAGTGCAACACATGTATGTACGTGTACGTGTGTGAGCACCGTGTATACGTATTACACACACAGCCATATGTTGCGTGTATGCTATATTGCAACGCTTTGATGTCCACATATAACAACATTATCTTTGTCACTGTTCAGCATGCACGTTAGGTTACGAGCTTGTTGCCTGTTGTAAATTTGTTTTTCAATGTAATGTTGTAGTCTTGTAATATGACAGGTGCGTTCATGTTTTCTATGTACCGGGAGCTATCCTGTTTCAGCGCCCAGGCAGCATGCTGCAACGGCCTGGCCACGAGAACTCCCTCACCGCATTCTTAATCGTGTCAATGTACTTGCTTTTATTACAGACCTAACATAGAGCAAGCTGCACTAACACGAAATTCCAAAACTGATTCTGGTGTAATGTTTTATAAAAAGATACATTTGATGCCATTTTACGGATATTTAATAAGGTTACATATTTGAAGAATCCACCAGGGTCAGTTTTGATGGAATTTTTTTCAGTTTGTGGATACATTTTAATAAACAACAATTAAATGATATTGCATTTACTTCATTAATAAATATTGAACCAATAAGTAATGATATCTATTTCGAATGTTAAATTATTTGTCATTTCTTATATTACAAAATATACCGCCTCACCTGTAGGTGGTCTAAATTTGTACATTAATTGAATCGGATATTTCTGAAATGAACTAAGCATCGTTCTCTCATGGTATATTAACAATACCGAATAACATGTAATGGCTTGTCTCCTTTGATGCATACCTCGAAACGCTATCGAAGTCAGGGTATTCGCATATAAACTGAAAATTTTAGTCAGATTGATTGCCTGTAATTAAATTTTTTGCTTAAAAGTGAATAGAAAAGAAAATCACGAATTCTGATCGCCTTCTGATTACTCGCAAATGTCATTGTTACACTGCAAAATGCTACCGTTCAAGTGGGTTTTTCGACCGTTAGTTTGATGGAAAAGTTTATACTCTGTTCTTAAAATTCACACTAGCCATTCTGGATCTATATTCATTGTTAGGCTTTCTAAATGAATACATTCATCCAAATACAGGGTGTATATTATAGGAAGGCAATATATAGATAGTATCCATATGTTGTGGGTACATACTATTTATTTTTTCTGATTTAGGGTTACGTGGTCAAAAAAGTTTTGTGACCAACGTCTTAGCATATCAGCTTATATGTTTCCCTTCACTAGTATAATTATTATCAACGAGCCCTCAAGTTCCAATTATATAGTTATAAAAAATGTACCAAATGTTTTTCTCTGAAATTTTTCACAGTTGACAGATTGTCTTTTATAGCAGAGTATACCATGCCGTATAGAGTCACTGTCAAATATCAGAATTATTAAGTTATTTCTTTGTACTATTATAATATTAAAATGTTCAGTTATTTAATAAAAGATCGATTAAGTAAAAGAAGCTGCTCATAAGTAGCTCAGATCTTAATGAATAACTAGTGGCGGACTGGCAAATTATATCGGCCCGGGAAAACTTTTGTAGGCAAGCCTCATTTAGAAATAATAATAATAATAATAAATAAATAAAGATACACACTATAAATAAATAAAATATGTATATTTCAAGAATGAAAAATAAAAATACGACTCAATTTAAATTATGGAAATTATATATAAAGAAATAATAAACTTTGAAACAGTATAGTCGGAAAATTTTAAAAAAATATATCAAACAATAACAAAAAAAACTTGAAAAATAAAGAGGCACCCGGGAACGTTGATATTACAAATATCCATTTAAAATACTTACAAAAAAGCAATAGTTTACACTATAACGTGTGAACTACAAGGCTTTTGATCTAATTAAAAATTTGCTTTAAACAGTTAGTTTTTCATAAAAATAAATCCTGTTTAATTATTTGTTAATTTATTTTATTATAAAATAGCAAGTGTAAATAAACAACCTCAAATAAAAAATAATAATAAATGCATTAACTAAACAAGATGGGATATGTGACCACTGCCGTCAGAATGATTCTGCCTGAGAATCAATACAAATTCTGATTCTCTTGTTAATTGATCTAAATGATTAAACTCAAATTCTTTAAACTTGCTAAATTGCAAAAAATGACAGTAATAAACAGTTTTTGTTTATATTAACTCCAGCATGTCATATATTACTGTATTTCTCTTCTACGGCTTACTCTGACGATTTTTTTTTTTTAGACCACCCGTTAGAAATCGTTAACGTTGTATTACTCAACGTCTATTTTGTGATAGTGTGCGTACGAGTACATGGAAAGTAACGAAAATCATGGCCTTTCCAAATGAGAGCAAAGATTAATCGAAACCCAAAAATTAAGTTTGTTATCCAGTCTTAGCAAATTAGTTGAAAGAGTTGTTGTTATAAGAATTATAGATCACGCGCAAGATGCTAACTTATTAATATCAGAATAATTCGGCTTTCGAAATACACACTTTACAACTTGCTCGACTAACAGATTATATAACCATAAATTTCAATTTAAAAAAGACACTGGTCTAGTACTACTAAATGTTGAACAGGCATTATACTATTTAATTATTTTATATATTTATTTTTGTATTTTCATAAAAAAATTATCTTGGTCTCGTGGCCTCAGTTGTGACCGGCCTACCTGGAAATGTCCCAATGTCCCGCCGGCCCAGTCCGCCACTGTGAGTAACAAATGGAGCTTAGTCACTGAAATCTGAATAACTACAATAGATTATTCACTACAAAGTTCCCAAAGAAATATTAAGAAAACAGATTTCTACATAACAAAAAGTATACAATACAAGTTTAATTGCCAATTACGCTACATTGAGAATAAACAATTACTGTTTGTAACAAACAAACTATTGGCGGAAAAAATTGACGTCTGCTAGTGAAAACAAGAACTTTGATCTTGAAACTGATTAAAACTTAAAAGAAAACTCAAGAATAAATAACATACATTTTTAAAAGGAAAATAAGTAGCTTTGTTTCTTTTATTTATGATAAGCGAAACTAAAGACAAAGTTGAGCAAGTTCGAAGAAATATACAGACATAAAAAGAAAAAAAACAACAGAAAACATTGGTTCATATATTAATGAGACTGGAAAAAGACAGCAACAACCAGAGTAACTAACTATTGATCAAAATATTTCTCTGGATATCGACCTTACAAAATCGGGACACAGCGCAAAAAAAGGGGACAAAGACTCAAAAATATAGATTTTTTTCATTATTTAGATAGAAAATCACAATACAAAATACCTTGTAATATTAACATATTATTGCACGGCAACCATTCAATTAGACGAATTTTATTATCATTTTGTTTATTTATTTATTTAATAACTAAATATTGGACTAGACACTAAATGTTTGACATCAACATCTCTGTTTTTTACAATTAATTGTCTTACGAACTCTAAAGGCCGATTTTAAAAGGATGTAATTATATAATAGCTGCGTAATCGTATTTCCGCTATAACATATTTTACCGTTATGATCTTTTTAAATTACTTGAAATTGTTTCAAACATAATAAATAATTGTCATAAGAGTATTAATTACTACATTTAGCATTTTTAATGATTTTGTAAAACATATAATCTTATATATAAAAGTCAATTTCTGTTTGGTTGTTTGTTTGTCCTTTATGCAAAGCCAAACGGATTGAATAATAGTGAGGGTTTCAACTTCGTCCATGTCCCCCTAGGGGGCGTTATCCCTAGGGGGAAACCATCATTTTTCACTTTCCGTGCAGTTTATATTGATTACGTAGGCTAAACCTTACGAGATATATCGATATAATGTTGACAAAAAATGTAGATCTTAAATAGATTTAAAAAAAAGTCCAGGAGAACATATACCTATAATGCACCGATATCGTGTACTGGGCAATTTTCTGTTTTTAAGCGTAATAGTTTTTGTATTATAAAGCTTGTGAGTGCATAACATCAGAGTTTTATATTGATGTATCAATTATTTTAGAACAACAAATTAGACCGTTTCACGTAGAACCATAATTTATTAACACTATACATCAAAGATTAATAATAACGGAGTTATCACAGTGTAAGGTGTGCGCATGCACAGAAATGTTTAAAGCTGTACATGTATGTCGCTATTTCGTGCGGAACTTACCACTAGATGGCAGTGCTGGAGATTTCTGTATTTCCCATTGCCTAATAGTTAATTGCAAATTATATTATCGTTTTATATATTTAACTTTAGCGTTGTGAGCGTAATGTTCTGTTTTCTTCGTTTTAAAGTAGTGATATGCCGTAGAGAAGCACGGGTACACCCACTAGTGTGAAATAATTTTCATATTTACTTTAGTTCAATATTTAGGCCAACAGGTGATTCTAGTATTAAATTAGGCAACTTATATCACCACACCTACAAGGTAACACGCAATATCAAGCCTTTTATTATTATACAATTACATCCTTTTAAAATCACACTGAATGCTCTTAGTAAAGATTACCTATTCACGCGTAGCGAGCCCATTATATGTATGTAGGTATATACTAAGTTCTTACTCGAACAATCTAATTGTCCAAAATTTACTTGTAAGATCCACGGGATAAGAAACTCGGTCTACTCGTATTTCCTTACAATAGGTTGTAACCCTAATTAGTTATTATGTATATATAGGCATACCATGATAATTCAATAAAAAAAAATCAAATATGCAAATGGCGATATATTATATGTAAACTTTCTATATACATTCACGTTATTATTATTAATGATTCAAGTACGACCTATTATTACAGTTTTATTATACTGTACATTTTGTGCAAAATCGGAATAAATGCCGTTCCGCCTAGGGCTGATTCTGGACACCTCTATAGAGAGTCAAAATTATGGATGTGCCGCGAAATACGAGACGGCTGGTCACCCTAACAACAACTGATTTTTCCAATGTCAACTATTAAGTTAGTGTGAAGGTAATTTTAGTCGACAATATGAAGCATTACAATCAACATTTCAACCATTAGTTTATAGTTTCGAAACAGTTTTTATTTTTTAGGTTCTCTGCAAGTTAAAGACGATTTTTTTCTGTTCTCAGAATAGGTCCATATTGCTAATGCCTGGGCTACACCTGCATCTATCGCCGCTAAACTTCGGTTTAACGTGACATACACGCTAATGTGGCCAGCTACTATCGGTTTGCGTCCACAATATTAGCAGTGCGCGCCACTAGACACATGACGATAACTGAACTGGCGGTTTTAGAGCGCACATCAAAGGAACTTAGCGCAGAGCGTAGTATGTTCTGTTGGCGCGTATTGTTGTTTATCCGGCATCATTTGAGGTTATGTTATACATATTTCTTTACTATTTATTTGTGTCAAAATCAGATAAGATTATGTTTGAATTTGTAAAATTAAGTGTAAAAAATAATTTTAGGGTGCAGTTATGATGGATATACACCATTATTTTATTTAATTTACATCAAAATAAATACGCTTGTACCTTGTAAACGTAAATAAAGTGTAGCGGCGAAAACGCAGCTATGGCTACAAGTTGCGTTTTAGCACGATATCGATAGATGCAGTTTAGCACGAATTTATATAGCGCGCAATTATCGGCAAAGCTTATAACGCAAGTGTGGCCCAGGCATAAAAGACAATATTCTAAATTCATACGATATAGCGCATATACTTTTCCAGTAATTCTGTAACATTTTGCGAATAATTTATATTATAGATCAGTGTTTCTCAAACTATTCTGGAGGCTCCTCATTTTCATAAAGCATATAATTCAGTGGCCTATTATTCCTCATATCCCATTTTTATATACTTATAGGTAATACAGGCTAATAAAATATCTCGTAGCTCATCAGGAAAACCGGGTCAAACAAAAAAAAGTAGAGGTTGTTTAAAAAAATTACTTGGCCCCCCACTGGCTTCACGAGATGGTATTTTATCTAATAGAAAACAAGGAAATATATTCAAAAATTGATAAAAGGATTAAGATTATTCCGCATTAATAAATTATATTGGTTGGTTACTGCTTTTCAGTATCTACTTCAGGGTAGCCTTTTCTGAAATATCTGATTTGATTGATGAAATATTTTTATTCGGTCCAAGAAGTAGACGAACTAAATGCTGATATAAAAATTAAGATTAAGAACATAATAACAAATGCTTAATTGGTTGAAATTTTATGTGACACAGGAGTGGAATGACTACAATCTGCGATGGAACGAATCAGAATATGGTGGTGTCAAAGATCTTCGAATAACACCTAATAAGCTTTGGAAACCGGATGTTCTTATGTATAACAGGTAACACGTGTAGTGGACTCATGTAGAAACTATTATTTTGCTGTCATTATTTATTATTTGTTTATTTAAAATTGTTGCGTGTGTGTAAAATTGTGCTTAGACTAAGTGAGTAAATAGAAACGAATTATTTATTTAACTGTGGTGCTGGGCTGGTGATTAAAATATGTAAGTGATAGAAGAACATACAGAGAACTAAACAACATGCATATAATAATAAAA
Source organism: Liopterus haemorrhoidalis (assembly GCA_963971575.1). NCBI lineage: Eukaryota > Metazoa > Arthropoda > Insecta > Coleoptera > Dytiscidae > Liopterus > Liopterus haemorrhoidalis. Next base: position 43,489,170 of record OZ020614.1, on the reverse strand, counting down.
TTATTGTTATCTATTATTTCTATACCTTATGAGAATTTTAATTCATCGTTATTTTTTAAGTTTTGTTGAATTACTTGTTGTGAAAAAATATATTTTTTAAAAAGTACAACATTCAATAAATTAAAGAATGTTCCTAAAATCAGAATTTTTGTTATTGCCTTACATATTACCGTAATTAAAATGAATATACTTTGTACACCCCTCTGATAACAAACTCAACTAGTCGAATTAAAAAAGATAAAAATTTAGCTGCGCTGCATATGATTGGCTTTGCCACAGAAATTCATTTTAAACTTAAATCTTGATAAGCTATAGAGCTACATAGAGCCCTGCGCGGATACGTTTTTCTGTATCCGCATCCGATCCGCATCCGCAAAAATATCCACAAAATCAGCGCAGGATATGCTGTCTGTTTGGAAATATCTAACGATCTAATGTTTAAATTTTATCACATTAATATTATTTGGTCCAGAAATATGTTTTCTATCGAACGTCGTACTGAGATTATATAGATTAAAAAATAAAGATGGAAATTACAATTATTCGACTCTTAAACCAAGTTTATATAAAATGTAAAACTTTAAACAGCAATATGTCAGAAACTTAGTTTTTTAAGATACCTCACTATTATTTTAGAGCAGCGATATGTAGAAATAAACAAATTTAAAAAAAAAATGTAGAAAAAAACAGATTAATTTATCACATTTATGACCAATAAATCAGCAAATTTAAAAAAATAAGTTCTTAATAATAAAACTAAATTCTTAAATTCATCATATTATTAAAAGATGAAAGTTATATGACGATTTCAAGAATTTTAAGATATATATATATATATATATATATATTTTAATATGAGCTACTATGTTTTGCAATGTGGCAAATTACCATGGTTAATTTTTACTAATATTTCCAAAAATGCAAAATAAGGCGATACGTAATTATTTTTAAATTAATAAACGCAATAAATACAAAGAAATAGTTGTATCTACGCCTGTTATTTAAACTCTACTATATTTAACTATTTAAGTAAGCGTAAAGTAGGTCTTTATGGGAAAAGTAAAAAAAAGTAAAAAGTGCCGTAACGTATTATTATTTCACTTTTGCCATAAGCACAATACAAATGCCAGCGATATATTTTTCGGGTTTTAAACACGTCTTCCGTAGGACCCGAAGATTTTATGTTCACGCGGATATTGCGGATATGATATATAATCCGCATCCGATCCGCATCCGCAGAAAATGGCGGATATCCGCGGATATCGAATTCGGATTTACAGGGCTCTAGCTATACATTTGCTCATAGGGAAATTTTAGTATTCTTGAAAGATTAATTAAAATGATTTTTTACAACATATCTATAATTATTTTATTATTTACTTTTTCTCATTATTTCTTATTATTATTTTTTTTTACTTTAACAACTTTTTTCATATGTAATATCTAAAAATGTCACTAATTTCATGATCCTTGAAGCTTAAGAGTTTCAATGATTTGAGATAGACGTAAATACATTCGTAGGTAAATATAATTACGACCAGTATAACAAGTATTTTGGGCGTACCTTCTCAAAAATGTGTTTGATGAAACCGAGCGTTCTTTTTTTAACACAATATAAAATGTTAAAAAAACTACGTATTTCATAAATTGCGTTTTAATTAATATTTTATTAATAATAATTACATATAATTTTAATCATAAATAAAACCTAGAATAAACGATATAATATTTTGCGTGTTCTCTTTATAAAAATTTGGCTTAAAAATTTATTAAAATTTGTTTTTAAATGAAACAAATTTTATTTTATATTTAAAGTTTATTAAAACTCACCAGTTTATTGTTAATTTTTGATTTTTTGAGCACTATTTTAATAGAAGGTATTTTGATTTTTGTATAAGTTTCGTTGGAAGCTTCATATGAAAAATGGTTTCAAACAGAACCTATTTGAAGTTACATTTCAATGTATGCAAATGGTTTTGTGGCATAATTTAACTGGGTGCTAATATATGTCAATTCGATCTAATAATTTTCATATGGAGATACATTTTTCAGTATATCTAACTTAGTTCACTTCATTAGTTTTTATTTTCTTTTAGTTTCTAATGTGGGTTAAAGTTATAGTATTAGCATTAGTTAATAATTAATGTCTTAAGAGAACCACTCGTTTGCATCATTACCGTGTTCACGCTACTTATATATTACTGGCAAATTAGAGTAATTCATAACTCGCAGTAGATATATCTGTCACAAATTTCCAACACATAACTTATGTGTTCTTAAGTAACAAACTTTCCCAATAAAAAACCTTGAGCAATATATTGCCAATGATTTTTGCAACATGTCAACATCGTTAGTACTTTCCCAAGACCTTTGATATTATAAGCATTCTATTGCATTTTAATTGGTAATTTCCCCAGCAAGGAATGAAACTGGTTCCATAAGTTTCATTGACAATACTCTAGCATACCGCCATGATATATTCCTCCACATAAGTTTGCATGATGTAATAAGTCTTATCTAATTTCATAAAGTCTACTGCCTATTCTCTCACCACATGTCTCACATATAATTTCTCTGTTTAGTTGATTAAAGCTTTTGTCAGTAGTGATGCAAATCGTCCTGAATGTATGTATATTTAAGAAAGTTTGGCGGGAAGTACAACAAACAGCCAGCCGTTTCTGTGGGCCACAAGTGTGCCTGGTCTACAGGATTTGACTGACGACATTTCTCAATGTTTCTGCACTGTCATTTACTGTTCACTAACATTGCACAGTACCGTTTACTTGTAGTTATAGATCTCACATTTCTGTCGTACAATGATTGTTATGTGTTATCTTACTAATGCTCTCATGTGTGGTGTGGAACTTAGTTTGTCTAGGTTGAATCCTGTATGATGAGGTACGTCCCTGAATATTAGCTCTCTGCGTAACAGCACTAAATAATAATTAACGTGATACTAAACAAAAAATATATCATGCCTATTACCTAAATCTATACGATAACTAAATTACAGAGATAATAAACAAAACCATAAATACAATAAGTCGCTTTTGGTGTTGCACGACTAAACGATACCTACATAAATAATATAATATGTAAAATGTGTTAAACGTAATGGAGTTAAAAAAGAACCATTGCCATCACACACCGCGAATGGTTTATTGAGTAAAGAAAAGAAACACGTGGATGAGTGTCCAGCAGATGCAAGAAGTAATGTTGCAAGCAAATGGCTGCACTTTGTTGGTTACAAACACAATCATTACTGTGCTGGCGTTATTAGTTGTTTGCGTTCATTATAAATGTAACTGTAAATTTGGGTTGTAATGTAACTGTGTTCGGTGTATGTCTGAAGGTTAATGATGCATGATATATGTGTCTCGACTCAGGACTCGGCTCAGTTTCAGTGAAAGGTGGGTCCTGGTCACTTATCTGTTCGTCTGATCTTATCTGGTCTGGTCTGGATTAGTCTGGTCCGGTCCGGTCTAGTCTAGTCTGGCCCAGTCTAGTCTAGTCCGGTCAATAGGTCGATTGTTATATATTTCCTTGTTAGTTTAAGGAAGGTGTCTTAATGCCTGAACACTGAACGTGGTAATAGTAATATTTTATGTATTGTTATGAAGTGCTGATGAGGGTTTCGACGGGACATTCCAAACAAACGTTGTGGTCAAACATAACGGCAGCTGCTTGTACGTTCCTCCGGGCATCTTCAAGAGCACATGCAAGATAGACATTACGTGGTTCCCATTTGATGACCAACACTGTGACATGAAGTTCGGTAGCTGGACCTATGACGGCAACCAGGTATTGTTTACGTGTGTGGTTGTTCACAATGCTCTCCTGATTGCTACCGACGATATCACGATCACATCAATTCAATCAATCAATGATACAACTGTTAAGTTCAGTTTAGTTCAATTCAATCCGATTCAATTCAAGGCAACTCATATATGTACACAGAGCATTATACCAGATACATTCACTATCAGAGTTCTGGTTGCTTGACGAACATAATACTTGACTCTCATTACATCACACACACAATAGATAGTTGTTGCACAGCAGTAGGTACAGAGGCCAATGCTTTATTATCGTGCAGAGCTTTAATGTCGCTAGTTAGATGTGACCGACAATTAAGGTCCGCCCGTATCAGCGCCCGCCCGCTCATCCTCACATCCTTCGTGTGGCGAAAAGCCGCCGGGCGTCGTTGCGTCAGCCGACTGTGCTTTTGTATGCTCTCCAATTAAGTGCGCCAATACTAACCCAATCAGTCAGCGTGTCGTTGTGTTAAATGAGCCAACACTCAAGTTCCGCTGAGATGTCTGTCGGGCCTAATAGTAAAATCGTTATCTTACGAAAATTCGCGCCAGTAAAATGAAGGAGTTACAGACAGAAGTTTTAACGTTGTATGCGCACGACATCCCTACACACAATGCTCGCGCTCGGTGTCGCGTTCAGAGTTACACTTGCACATACACTGCTTAGTCACCAGGGAACCATGTGACTGTATCACTTAGAGATATATTTACTATTTTGCATGGAGCGATGCAGTCTGTTAAATTCTGTGCTAGAAATTTTGCTACTACCTCCAATAAACATTCATATTAATTACTTCATTCAAATATCACATATATATCTATATCTATGGATGAGCATCTACAAAAAACCGCTCAATTCCACGAGCACTGGTTCCCTCGACAATACAGTTTCTAGCACAGTTCTTAACGTGAATTTGCTTGTGGCAGGGATGTGCAATTTGCATCAATATCATATCGAGTTAAATCCCATCTTAAATCACTATTTTCAATCAAGAGTACTGTTTTGAAAAAATAATTTAATTGTGTTGTACAGTGCCGGCTCTAGGGGTTATGGCGCCCCGATGCAAAGATTGTTTCGGCGTCCTTAATAATAAGGAAGTTGACCAAAAATTTGTTTGTTCTCTAAAAAAAAAAGGAAGTTGACCAGAAATTTGTTTGTTATCTAAAAAAAAGTAAGTTGACCAGAAATTTGTTTGTTCTCTAAAAAAAAGTAAGTTGACCAGAAATTTGTTTGTTCTATAAACAAAAAGAAGGCGCCCAGAAATTCGTTTGTTCTCTAAAAAAAAAAAGAAGTCGACCAGAAGATTTAAAAAATAGAAAGTCGACCAGAATTTTGTTTGTTCTCCCGCCCCTATTTGCCAATATTTTCTGCCCCTAAGGCCTGCCGCCGGGGTTTTGTGCACCCCTAACACCCCCACCCGCTTGGCGTGGCCCTGTTTATTGACACAATATATTTTCATTAGAAACTATGAAACAGGTAATAATAAAATACTTAAGTGCTTATAAGTATTACATAGCTCGCCAGTATAAAAACGGCGCCGCTCAATCGTTCGTCGCGATGGCGGCCCGATGCGACGCATCCTTTGCATCAATTGTGGAGCCGGCACTGGTGTTGTACATGAATCGAAATAATCTTTCTTAATTATTTATGTACGTAAAAAACTAAACGATCTTTTAGGAAAACAGAACAAAAGAACGAATACAATTAAGTAATTCCTGCAACTTAACTGCCTTCATTTTCAATCTATTTGAGTTCATTGAAAATTATAACAAATCTAAATACGTCCAATATGTGATAAATGATCGATTCAATTTATTACGCCCCTGTCGGATGATCAATAGGAATCATTGCAAATATCTACAATTGACAGGGCTAGAAATGTACCGCAAAAAAAAAACGGAAATTGGAAAAACTATTGTTAAAAAACTGTTTTTTTTTTGTCGCACTTTGAGGTTTGCACTATTTCTGATAATTAAACTAGAAGATACTTATTAATATCCTAGTTACCATCTTACAGTTTCTCTAACTTTTAAACTGAAAACCAATAGCTTGTTAAACTATCCATTTTTAGTTTAACAACCGATATTTGACATATGCGGCAAATAATGTCTCTAATCGGCTATTACTATGATCATTGAAGTCCAATTTTGGTTACAAAAAAAATCATGCTGTTCTATGCATGGTTGGGAAAGATGCAAGCTGTATATTCTGAACAGAACAGACGGTTTTTGTTCTTCCCAACTACATACAAGATCCTTTGCCTTAAAATGCCACGAAAAAAATAAAACGTTAAGAAATTTATAATAGAAAAAGTATAGTAATAAAAATAAAATAATATGAAATTAAGAAAATGAAATAAGAAGGAAAATGAAAGATATGATGAGATACTTAATAGACTCTGCTTTATATATATTTGTCGTTATAATAAATTGGAGTATATTCAGTCAACGCCTATTAAATTAGGGCCTTCAGGATACTAAGTTTACAAAACTAAAACACAAATTAACATAGTAATCTAGTATATTTTAACAGACTTGTTAAATTCTGTTGGATGTGTTTTTGTCATTTTTCTATGTTCATATAAAATGTTGCATGTGTTCTGCATGAATTAATACTACTGCTTGGACTTTCTATATTTTTTATCGGAATATTTAATGTCGAAATAAAGTTGAGTATTATATAGTATTTGAGAATTTAGTATTTTATCTTTGAAACTCGTATATAGTATCTCAGTAGATTTGAACTGCATAAGAAACATTTGAAATCTTTATTAAAAAGTTTCAGCTTGGTACAAAAAAAACGTTCATATAGTACATTACACCGGGTGCACACCCAGGGAGGGGGGGCTCAAGGGCTTCGACCGCCCCCACCTCAGGCGTTCAAAACACCCTTGCATTTTCATCCTTTTGAGTTTTAGAGTTCATTTTCTTTTATAGCCATCACTTGTGTTATGGATGTGAGGACCTTTTTTTGTCATTACTTGAATTTTTAAGGTAAAGTCCTTTTTGGTTTTTGGTCAGCACTTGTTGTGGTTAGATGGTTTGCGCGGGACATGTTGTAATGCGCCGGTCGGGTCAGTAATTTCCCGATAAAAATATAGTTTTCGATTCATCCGTACCCCTGTAAAACATTTTGTCTTCCAAGCTACCCCCCTCCCCCAAATCCTGGGTGCGCGTCTCTATTGCTTTATAATTTTAGATGCATGTCTTAGGCCTTTATTGATCTTAGCGGCTAATTTTTAATTAATTGAAATGAATACTGAATATGCATCTTCACCGATTACCTACATATAATCTATATACGAGGTGTGATAAAAATTTCGTGCAACTTTTTAATTTACAAAACAATATTTACTTATTCATCAATTTTTATTTTGTCCCGTTCAAAATAGTCCCCACCGGATATAATGCACTTATGCCACCTTTTATTCCAGTCTTCAAAACATTTATGAAATGAATATTTTGGTATACCGTTCAATTCCTCCAGCGATTTTGCTTTTATTTCTTCAATGGTCGTAAAATATTGTCCTTTGAGTGTTTATTTTTTTCATCTTCGGGAAGAGGGTGGTTGCTTGTCATTATGGTGCTATTTTTGGACGGAAGATCTCGAACAAGCATTGAAGTATGAGCTGGTGCCTTATCATTGTTCCAAGTTTATATATTGTGTTTATACATTGTTTCCAAGAATCGTCTTTCCATAAATCTTGCTCAAATTGTATTTTTTAGTAACTGTAACACCTTGCGGTAAAAATTCATGGTACACAATACCACGAATATCGAAAAAAACAGCGAGAAGGACCTTAACATTTGATCGAACTTGGCGTGCTGTTTTGGGTCTTGGTTAATTTGGTTCATTACACCCAAAACATTAATGAAAATTTCTCCAAAGAACCATATAATATACCATCTTCTTCAGCAACCTCTCTAATTGTAATTAGACGGTTATCAAGAATTACTTTCTTAACTTCTTCCACGTTTTTTCAGGTGACTGAAGTGCTGCGTTTCCCAACTCTATCATCATCTTAAACTGATTCACGGCCATCTTGAAAGCATTTATACCATTTGTAAATTGCTCGTTCATTCATACTCGTTTCACCAAATGATTTCTGTAACATTTCTACTACTTCACAGCATTTGATTTCCTATTAAATGCAAAATTTAATGCATATACTTTCATCCCTTTAGTGAAGAATAAAAAATCGCCGAATATACAGAAACATAACTTCATATATTATACATAATTAGCTGTCAAATATAAAATACACATCCAATATGGCTAAGGTTAACCAACATGACAACAAAACAAAAATTCAATCGACAAATATAGCGAGGGAATTTCAAAAATTTTTGAACGAACTTTACGAACTTTTTGATCACACCTCCTATATTAAAACCCAAGTTCTGACTAACTCATCATCGCCCAGCCCAAACCAATGGACCTAGATACATGCTGACTATCAACCGTCTCGATACATGGGCAACCCAAAATGACTTTAAATTTTCGACCAACCGAACTGTGTGACCATTTTAGTAGAAAAATGGGTGTCCACCCCAATCCTACACTCACACTAAATGGAGCACAGTTACCCTTTACCGATACTGCCAGATATTTGGATCTCGTGTTTGACAATCGTCTAACTTGGCGGGCACATTTTTTGTCCGACAAGAAAATATACCAAAAGTCGCTCAATTTGTTGTGGATTCTCAGTCACAAGACATGGGGTGCAGACCGTACTGTCATGTCGCGTTTATATCGTTCTCTAGTGCGCTCTAAGCTGGACTATGGATGTCTAGCTTATGGGTCAGATAAGCACCAAGAGATACGAATTCTTGACACTATACATCACACAGAGCTTAGATTGGCCACAGGTGCATTTCGAACCAGTCCAATGCCAAGCCTACTGTGTGAAGCAGGTGAACTGTCACTGTGCACTGAGCATATGGCTGCACTCAGTGCCAAACCAGATCAACCTGCGTACGTCCCTATTCTACAAAATAGACGTACAGAGACTTATGACAGAAAGCTAAGAGCCAGCAGACTCTTTGGTCTGAGAATTTTGGACAGTTTGAGTGATATTGATTTTAATATGCTCTAAATGGCAAGTTACGTTTTGTTTTGTATCCTGTTGGACGCTACCGCGTCCGCTTGTTAATCTCACATTAACTTAGTAGTTTGATAAAAATACTACGTTGCCTATCGAATACCAACATGAGTTACAAAGAACACTGGTCTCTAGGTTCGAGGATACTGTCATTTTTACTGACGGATCTAAATCCAGAACCAGGGTAGGGTGCACGTTCGTTGTCTTGAATCCACGCCAACAGTTTCAGTACCGTCTTCACTCCAGAACACGTGTGTACACTGCTGTGCTGTACGCTATTTTCAAGCCCCTGTGTTTTGGTTCGTCAGAGCAAAGTCTATCAAGTGTTATCTTGACGGACTCGTTGAGCGCTTTGAACAGGATCCAAGATCCACATCCAATGCATCCTTTTGTACTATAGATCCGGTTGCTACTCCACAATCTGAATGCTCCGAATGTGAGGGTAGAGCTGTTTTGGATACCGGGACATGTTGGCATTAAAGGTAACGAAGCGGCTGATGTAACTGCAAAAGCCGCCTCCCACAGACCGATGATTGATGTGAGTTTCATATTTCCAGATGACGCAAAGAGTCATCTGAAACATCTGGTTTTAGCCATGTGGCAGCGTGAGTGGACCAGCATACAGAACGTTAAGTTAAGACAGATTAAGGGAGACGTTAAACCATGGGGTTCTTCCTGCAGGATTAACCGCAGAGAGGAAACGGCCATCACACGCCTCCGTACAGACCACTATTGGTGGACCCATGGACACCTCCTTCGAGGTGAGACGCCCCTTTGTGTGAGACGTGTAACACATATTTGTCTGTTTTACACATTTTAACTGAGTGTGTTCAGTTCGAGGATGTCAAAGAGAGGTTAGGCCTGTGCTGTGACCTGTCATTTGCTTTATGTGAAGACAGAGTACTCATGAACAGGCTGATACTCTTCCTGAGAGAATCGAACTTACTGTTTTATGTTTGAGGTCTTACACCTATTTTAATGTGTTTTATTATTAGACTGTCATACTCGATGGTAATTGGCCCCCTTACAGCCTCGTACCATCGCTTATGTCTGTTAAATTTTTCGAACAGACCTTTTATCTTATTTATTTGTATTTATCCGTGCAAGATATATTTTATTGAGTATTTTTATTGATTTTATTTATTTATTTATTGTTTAGTTTATTGTTTTTAATATTTAATGTAGTCATTTAGATAGGCTGTGCTGGCGCAAATAACCATCGTTGCTGTGCACCAAAAATTTTCGCTAACTAACTGTTGTCTCTTTTATCTCCCACTTAAATTCCTACCTACTTGTTTGCTGTGCGTGAAGACCCGTAACGCCAGGGAAGAGAATCGTGGTTGGTTGAGGGAGACCTGGAGACCTCTGCCCACGGAGAGTATGTTCCCAACACGCCTTCTATGGCATCAGATTCGGCGAAAACGGGAGGCTGGACCTGATTAGCTCAGTCATTCAGCGTGTTGTCACACTTCATGAGTAGGGTGGCTTCGCTACTGTAACTTGAATATTGAGGTAATGCTGTGTCACTAGACAAGTATTAGGAGACAAGGTTCCAGAGTTGGTTACATCTGGTCCTCGAGAGGGTAGACCACCCGGAGTCTGCTTCTCCTGACGCTATATCACCTGAAGGGTACTGCCTAGCGCAATGAACCGGTTTGTGGCCAACGTCCTCGGTGTGGGCTCCCTGGTGACTATGGTTTGACAGGATGATGAAACATTTTATACTCTTATGGCGACAACCCGAATGCAAGACAATTTTTCAAATAACGCCACAGTGAAGAGGACACTCCCGAAAAAATCAAAAAAGAGACCTCATCGAGATGTTCAATCATCCGGCGAGGGATGTGTTAGGATTGCTGCCAAAAAGGTAGAATGAATGTGGAATACTGTGTGTCAGTAACACGATTTCTCGTCGTGAGGGTGCAGGTAGAGGACAAGTCTTTTAAGGGGATGTACCCCTTCTTTGTTGACCGAACGTGGAGAATAACGTGCTCTACTGATATAAAGTCGTAAGTTTTTGGACGATACATTTTTAATCCAAGCAGAGACTGAGGCATCGTATACGCTGCAGAAATGATAGAGTTAGGTGAGTTTGACATTTCAGTACAGCCACATAAGTCACTCTATACCTCGAACGGCATCATAACGGATTGTGACCTTGCGTATGTTACGGATGAAGAATTCGTCCAGGCAATGGCATCGCAAGGTGTAACTGAAGCAGGAAGCTCAACCCCCTTAACGGCAAACCTTCGATCTCTATGGTGGTGTCCTTCGCTAGCACTAGTGGCCAACATTGATAAGGGTGGGGTACAACGTTCGTAATGTTCGGCCCTACTACCCGAAACCCAATGTGATGCTATAAATACCACCGTTACGGTCACACCTCAGTTCTTTATGGCAAACAGTCTATCTGTGACAACTGCGAACAGGACCAACATGAAATTGAAACCTGTCCACGCGCGACAGACAGCGTGAACTTAAGAAGGACAGGATACTGTATTTTGACGCAAAAAAAGAAGTTCCCGCAGGGGAAGTTCATAATGGCCATAACACCTGGCTATTTGTCGAGCTTTCGGGCCTGATGATCCCGCGTACCCTGAATCACGCAAGGGAAGTTCATAATGGTCGCATCACCTGACCATATAGAGCTTTTGGGCCTGATGATCCCATGTACCCTGAATCACATATCATTTGGGAGGAGACAGTTCAGAGAAGCCGATTGTGGGAGTAGGCTTATCTGTTGTCTCTTTTATCTCCCACTTAAATTCCTACCCACGTGTTTGCCGTGCGTAGAGACCCGTAACGACGGAGAATAGGATCCTGGTCGGTTGAGGGAGACTGCTGTCCACGGACAGTACGATCCCAACACGCCTTCTTTGGCCTCGGATTCGGTAAAACGGGAGGCTGAGTCTGGTCAGCTCAGTCAATCGGCTGGTGTCACGGTTCATGAATAGAGTGGCTCCACTACTGGATCGTGGATGCCGGGGTAATGCCGTGCCACTAGACAAGTATTCGGGGGTCTGTGGGAGCGGCTGCAGCTCGCAAGGTTCCAGAGTTGGCGACTACTGGTTCTCGAGCGGGTCGAGCAGCCCGTGACTACTTCTCCCGATGCTATATCATCCTGACATGCCTGGCGCAATGAGCCGGTTTGCGGCCAACGTCCCCTGTGTGGGGCTCCCTGGTGGGTGGACATGGCAGGGTGATGAAACTTAGTATACGGGTATGGCGACTACCCGGAGGGATTCAATTTCTTTAATTTCCGCCAAGGTTGAGAGTAAACTCCGTAAAAAATCAAAAAAGCGACTTCATCGTGACGCTTTGTCGTCGGATGAAGGATGTGTTAGACCTGCTGCGAAGAAGGTAGACAAAATGTTGACTATTGTGCGCCAGTACCACGATTTCTCGTCGTGAAGGTACAAGAAGAGGGTAAGTCCTTTAAGGAGATGTCCCCCTTCTTTGTTGCCCGAACGTTGAGAGAAACGTGTTCTACTGGGATAAGATCGGTGCGTAAGCTGTCGGATGGAACACTCCTGATAGAAGCAGAAACTGAGGCTTCGTCCATACTACAAAAATGCAAAGCATTTGGTGAGCATGGTGTATCAGTTTTACCACACAAGGCTCTGAATATTTCAAAAGGCGTCATAACTGACCGCGATCTTGTTTACGTTACGGAGGAGGAGTTTGTGCAGGAGATGGCATCGCAAGGTGTCATTGAATGTATGAAACTCAAACCCCGTAATGGCAAGCCTGCGATCTCAATGGTAGCATCCTTCGCTGGTACTAGGTGTCCAGCATCGGTAAGGGTGGGGTACAACCTGTGTAACGTTCGCCCCTACTATCCCAACCCGATGCGATGCTACAAGTGCCAGCGTTACGGTCATACTTCTAGTCGTTGTGGCAAACAATCCATATGTGCCAACTGCGGACAGGACCAGCATGAAGTTGAGTCCTGCCCAAACGCGGCACACTGCGTGAATTGCAAAGGTGCACATGCATCAACTTCACGCCACTGCCCAACGTACCTAGAAGAAAAGGCAATTCAGGTCGTCAAGACCCAAGATCGTATACCATATTATGACGCCAAGAAGAAATATAAAGAGAGTGCACCAGTAACATTTGCGAAATCTTTCGCGCAAGTAGCAACAAAGATAATGACGAGCGTTTAGACTCAGACGGAGACAGTGTCCCGTCCGGCAGTTACAAAATTAATGACCGTTGCCTCAACACAAGTGCAGTCAAGCAATGAAGAGGTGTTGGAATCGGTCCCAGAGACCAAAATTCAGACCCCACAACCCGGGGGGTCGGGTCTGAATAAAACCCCCCAATCAAAAGGAGAACACATACCATCTCAGTTCTCCCCACCACCTAAGGAGAAGTCTCCACAAACTTCTCCAAAAACGAGAAGCGACCAGAGTGTGGTCGTTTCTGCGAAACCTACATCAGCCACTCCAGTATCGGGGACTGATAAGGGAACTATTGGCTCTTAATGGATACCAGTGAGAGCAAAACCATCAAAAAGGGAGTCCAGTATGTCCACCAAGGCACCTGGACAAACAAGTGAAACCGTGGCCGAGAAAATGGCTGTTGACCCGCAACCTAAGGGTAAACCAAAGATCATTAGGTTGCGAGGTAACTCCCCTAAACAAAAATGACTGGTCCACTAATCCAGAGGAACTGTAACGATGTATATCAGCGCTATCTACCTTCCTCCTGGTGTTCGAACTGATATCCGAGATGTCGTGAACATCATCGATCAACTCCCACCACCCTTCATACCACTAGGCGATTTTAACGCCTACAATGTGTGTTGGGGATCGGTGCGGAACGATCGACGGGGACGTCACCTGGAGAATATGTTGAACGACTTGAATCTGAGCTTTTTGAATGACGGCAGACCCACGCACTTCTGTGCAGCAACGGGTACATTCAATGCTATAGATCTTAGCGTCGTTTCAGGAGCCATCGCTCCGTTGTTCAAATGGGACGTGCATCACGACCTGTGCGGTAGTGATCACTGTCCAATCCTCTTAAAACCTCTGTTCAATACTGTTACTGAATCCCACTGGCCGCAGTGGGTTCTTCAGAAAGTAGATTGGACCAAGTTCGCAGAATCATTTTCTCACGAGGATATTCCGAATTTGACCGTCGACGAGAAGGTGAATCATTTCACGGACTCCATCACGAGCGCGGCTAAAAGCAACATACCGCTGTCATCCACTCAGCCCCGTCGAGTTCCCGTTCCCTAGTGGAACGACGAATGCGACTTGGCGCTACGTGAAAGGAGACACCCTTCAATACTTTCCGTTAATGGCCATAACACCTGGCCATTTGTCGAGCTTTCGGGCCTGATGATCCCGCGTACCCTCAATCACGCAAGGGAAGTTCATAATGGTCGCATCACCTGACCGTATAGAGCTTTTGGGCCTGATGATCCCACGTACCCTGAATCACATGTCATTTGGGAGGAGACAGTTCAGAGAAGCCGATTGTAGGAATAGGCTTTTCTGTTGTCTCTTTTATCTCCCACTTAAATTCCTACCCACGTGTTTGCCGTGCGTGGAGACCCGTAACGCCGGAGAAGAGGATCCTGGTCGGTTGAGGGAGACTGCTGCCCGCGGACAGTACGATCCCAACACGCCTTCTTTGGCCTCGGATTCGGTAAAACGGGAGGCTGAGTCTGGTCAGCTCAGTCAATCGGCTGGTGTCACGGTTCATGAATAGAGTGGCTCCACTACTGGATCGTGGATGCCGGGGTAATGCCGTGCCACTAGACAAGTATTCGGGGGTCTGTGGGAGCGGATGCAGCTCGCCCGGTTCCAGAGTTGGCGACTACTGGTTCTCGAGCGGGTCGAGCAGCCCGTGACTACTTCCTCCGATGCTATATCATCCTGACATGTCTGGCGCAATGAGCCGGTTTGCGGCCAACGTCCCCGGTGTGGGGCTCCCTGGTGGGTGGGCATAGCAGGTTGATGAAACATTTTATACGGGTATGGCGACTACCCGGAAGGATAAAAACTTTTTAAATTCCGCCAAGGTTGAGAGTAAACTCCGTAAAAAATCAAACAAGAGACCTCGTCCAGATGTCCAATCATCAGACGAGGGATGTGTAAGACCTTCTCCTAAGAAGGTAGATAGGTTGGTTGAGTATTGTGCGCCAGTACCACGATTTCTCGTCGTGAAGGTGCAAGAAGAGGGTATATCTTTTAAGGAGATGTCCCCCTTCTTTGTTGCCCGAACGTTGAGGAATACGTGCCCAACTGGTGTTAAGTCAGTACGCAAATTGTCGGACGGTACGTTGTTAGTCGAAGCAGAGACTGAGTCTTCGTCGACGCTGCAGAAATGCGAGGTATTTGGTAAATACCGTATTTCTGTTCTGCCACACAAGGCTCTTAATACAACTCGAGGCGTCATAACAGATCGCGATCTTGCTTACGTCACGGAGGAAGAGTTCGTGCAGGAAATGGCATCGCAAGGTGTCATTGAATGCAGAAAACTCAAACCCCGAAATGGAAAGCCCTCGATCTCAATGGTGGTGTCCTTCGCCGGCACTAGGTGTCCAGCATCGGTAAGGGTGGGGTATAACGTTTGCAACGTTCGCCCCTACTATCCCAACCCGATGCGATGCTACAAGTGTCAGCGCTATGGGCACACCTCAAGTCGTTGTGGTAAGCACACCATTTGTGCCAACTGCGGACAGGATCAACATGAAGTTGAAACCTGTCCAAACGCGGCACACTGCGTGAATTGCAAAGGTGCGCATGCATCCACCTCACGCCACTGCCCAACGTACTTGGAGGAAAAGGCCATTCAGACGATCAAGACGCAGGACAAGATACCATATTATGACGCCAAGAGGAAATATAAAGAAAGTGCGCCTGTTACTTTCGCGAAATCCTTCGCGCAGGTAGCAGCAAAAAGAACAGCAAGCGTCCAGACTCAGACGGAGACAGTGCCCCGTCCGACTTTAGCGAAAACTATACTTGCGTCCAAACAATCCGGCAATGAAAAGGTGTTGGAATCGGTCCCTGAGACCAAAATTCAGACCCCACAACCCGGGGGGTCGGGTCTGAATAAACCCCCCCAATCAAAAGGAGAACGCACACCATCTCAGTTCTCCCCACCACCTAAGGAGAAGTCTCCACAAACTTCTCCAAAAACAAGAAGCGACCAGAGTGTGGTCGCTTCTGCCAAACCCTCATCAGCCACTCCAGTATCGGAGACTGATAAGGGAACTGTTGGCTCTCAATGGATACCAGTGAGAGCCAAACCATCCAAAAGAGAGTCCAGTGTGTCCACGAAAGCACCTGGACCAACAAGTGAAACCGTCGCCGAGAAAATGGCTGTTGACCCGCAACCTAAGGGTAAACCAAAGATCATTAGGTTGCGGGGTAACTCCCCTAAACAAAAATGAATGGTCCACTAATCCAGTGGAACTGTAACGGTGTATACCAGCGCTACGAAGAACTGCGACTTTTATTGTCAGATTTTGCGTCTTCGTGTGTTTGTCTGCAGGAAACAAACTTCAACGAAACCGACACATTCTCTCCTCGGGGATACTCCGTGTTTCGCACGGATTTCCTTACGGGGTTAAGAGCATGTGACGGCGTGGCAATTCTCGTTAGAGACACATTGTACCACGATCCTGTAGACATTGACACTGAGTTGCAGGTCGTAGCAGTTCGTGTTGCGCTTCCCCTCCAGGTGACGATTTGTTCTATCTACCTTCCCCCTGGTGTTCGAACTGACATCCGAGATGTCGTGAACATCATTGATCAACTCCCACCACCTTTCATACTACTAGGCGATTTTAACGCCTACAATGTATGTTGGGGATCGGTGCGAAACGATCGACGGGGACGTCACCTGGAGACTATGTTGAACGATTTGAGTTTGAGCTTTTTGAACGACGGCAGACCCACGCACTTCTGTGCAGCAACGGGTACATTCAGTGCCATTGATCTTAGCGTCGTTTCAGGAGCCATCGCTCCGTTGTTCAAATGGGACGTGCATCACGACCTGTGCGGTAGTGATCACTTTCCAATCTTCTTAAGGCCTCTGTTCAATACTGTTACCGAATCCCGCTGGCCACAGTGGGTTCTTCGGAAAGCAGATTGGACCAAGTTCGCAGAATCATTCTCTCACGAGGATACTCCGAACTTGAGCGTAGACGAAGAGGTGAATCATTTCACGGATTCCATCACGAGCGCGGCTGAAAGCAGCATACCGCTGTCATCCACTCAGCCCCGTCGAGTTCCCGTTCCCTGGTGGAACGAGGAATGCGACTTGGCGCTACGTGAAAGGAGACACCTCTTCAATACATTCCGTCGTTGTCCAACAGAGACAAACATGATAGCCTTCCAACGAGCGAAAGCTCGTGCTAAGAGGATTGTGAAAGAAAGCAAGCGCGAATCATGGCGCAAATACGTATGCACCGTTACAGTTGCCACTCCAGTGGCCAAAGTTTGGGAGAAGGTCCGGAAAATATCCGGTCTGAATACAGCTACAGCCATTGCTGGTCTATCGGTAAATGGTAACGTAGTTACCTCAGCGGTCGAAATTGCTAACACTTTGGCATCTAATTTTGCGTTCAATTCTAGCTCTGAACATTATTCACCCGAGTTTCTAACTCGTAAAGCAGGCCTCGAATCTATACCTCTAAATTTCTTTTCTAGGAATGACGAGGTATACAACCTGCTTTTCTCTTGTGAAGAGCTAGATAGCGCGATGTCAAAGTGTAAGGATAGCTCTCCTGGTCCAGATGCGATACATTATCGTATGATCCGAAATCTTCCGGAATCATCTAAGTCTAGGCTTTTGAATGTCTATAACAGGATATGGACTGAGGGCAAGTGCCCGACCAAGTGGAAGGAATCTCATATAATTCCTATCCCCAAAGTCGGGAAAGATAAACACTTGCCCTCTAGCTATAGACCAATATCACTGACCAGTTGTCTCTGCAAGCTCATGGAGCGAATGATCAGCAAGCGTCTGATTTGGTTTTTAGAATCAAACGACTTGCTGGCCAACACACAGTGCGGCTTTCGCCGTCACCGCTCAACAGCAGATCATCTGGTCAGACTAGAGACAGCTATCAGGAATGCTTTCGTTGAAAACAAACACCTGGTAGCTGTGTTTTTCGATATTGAGAAAGCCTATGACACTGCATGGATTTATGGTATTCTCCGTACTCTGCATTCCTGGGGTCTCCGGGGACGCTTGATGTTCTTTATAAAAGACTTCATGGCGAACCGGCGCTTCAGGGTGCGGATCGGAAATACCTTGTCACAAATGTTCGCACTGGACAATGGGGTCCCACAGGGCTCCATACTGAGCGTTACGCTATTTTTAATTGCCATTAACGGTGCAGCTTCATGTATTCGATTACCTGTACAGAGTTCGATATTTGTCGACGACATTGGTATCTTTGTCGCCGGACAAAAGACTAGTACAATCGAACGTCAGCTTCAGCTGACTATCAATCGTCTCGATACATGGGCAACCGAAAATGGCTTTAAATTCTCGACCAGCAAAACTGTATGTGTCCATTTTTGTAGGAAAAGGGGTGTACATCCCAATCCTACACTCACACTAAATGGAGCACAGTTACCATTTGCCGATACTGCCAGATTTCTGGGTCTCGTGTTCGATAGCCGTCTATCTTGGCGGGCACATTTTTTGTCCGTCAAGAAAAAATGCCAAAAGTCGCTCAATTTGTTGCGGGTCCTCAGTCACAAAACATGGGGTGCAGACCGCACTGTCATGTTGCGTTTATATCGTTCTCTAGTGCGCTCTAAGCTGGACTATGGATGTCTAGCTTATGGGTCAGCTAAACACCAAGAGATAAGAATTCTTGACACTGTACATCACACTGGGGTTAGATTGGCCACAGGTGCATTTCGCACCAGTCCAATACTAAGCCTGCTGTGTGAAGCAGGCGAACCGTCACTGTACAATCGTCGTAAAATTCTATCCTTGCGGTATATGGCTGCACTCAGTGCCAAGCCAGATCATCCCGCGTATGACCCTATTCTACAAAATAGGCATACAGAAATATATGACAGAAAACCAAGAGCCAATAGGCCTTTTGGTCTGAGGACTTTTGACATTTTGGGCGATATTGATTTTAATATGCCTGAAATGGCAAGTTTCGTTTTGTGTGCTGTTCCACCATGGACGCTACCGCGTCCACTTGTGAACCTCACATTAACTAGGTTTGATAAAGATACTACGTTGCCTATCGAATACCAACATGAGTTACAAAGAACACTGGTCCCTAGGTTCGAGGATACTGTCATTTTTACTGACGGATCAAAATCCGGAACCAGGGTTGGGTGTGCGTTCGTTGTTTTGAATCCACGCCAACAGTTTCAGTACCGTCTGCACTCCATAACGAGTGTGTACACTGCTGAGCTGTACGCTATTTTCAAGGCCCTGTGTTTTGTTTCGTCAGAGCAAAGTCGGTCAAGTGTTATCTTGACGGACTCGCTGAGCGCTCTGAACAGTATCCAAGATCCAGATCCAGTGCATCCTCTTGTACTAAAGATCCGGTTGCTACTCCACAACCTGAATGCTCAGAATGTGAGGGTAGAGCTGTTTTGGATACCGGGACATGTTGGTATTAAAGGCAACGAAGCGGCAGATGCAGCTGCAAAAGCCGCCTCTCACAGACCTATGATTGATGTGAGTTTCGTTTTTCCAGATGACGCAAAGAGTCATCTGACACATCTGGTTTTAGACATGTGGCAACATGAGTGGAGCCGCACACAGAACGTTAAGTTACGACAGATTAAGGGAGACGTTAAACCATGGGGTTCTTCCTGCAGGATTAACCGCAGGGAGGAAACCGCCATCACACGCCTTCGTATAGGTCACTGTTGGTGGACCCATGGACACCTCCTTCGAGGTGAAGAGTCCCCTGTCTGTGAGACGTGTAACACAGATTTGTCTGTGTTACACATTTTAACCGAATGTGTACAGTTCGAGGATGTCAGGGAGAGGTAAGGCCTGTGCTATGACCTGTCAGTTGCCTTAGGTGACGACAGAGTACTCATGGACAGGCTGATACTCTTCCTGAGAGAATCGAACTTACTGTTTTATGTGTGAAGTCTTGCACCTTATTTTAATGTGTTTCTATTTATTGACTGTGATATTCGATGGTAATTGCCCCCTTTACAGCCTCTTACCATCACCCTGAGTCTGTTCAAATTTTCGAACAGACTTTTTATATTATTTATTTGTGTTTGTCAGTGCAAGATTTCTTTTATTGAGTATGCGTATTTTTAATGATTTTATTTATTTATTTATTTATTTATTGTCTAAATTTTTATTTTTAATATATAGTCTAGTCATTTAGATGGGCTGCGTTAGGCGCAAATAGCCTTTGTTGCTGTGCGCCAAAAATTTCAACTAACTAACTAACTAACAATACTTTCCGTCGTTGTCCAACAGAGGAAAACATTATAGCCTTTCAGCGAGCGAAAGCTCGTGCTAAGAGGATTGTGAAAGAAATCAAGCGCGAATCATGGCGCAAATACGTGTGCACCGTTACAGTTGCCACTCCAGTGGCCAAAGTTTGGGAGAAGGTCCGGAAAATCTCTGGTCGAAATACAGCTACAGCCATTGCTGGCCTGTCGGTAAATGGTAACGTAGTCACATCAGCGGTCGAAATTGCTAACACTTTGGCATCTAATTTTGCGTTTAATTCTAGCTCTGAACAGTATCCATCTGAGTTTCTAACTCGAAAAGCAGGTCTAGAATCTATACCTCTTAATTTCTTCTCCAGAAATAATGAGATATACAACCTGCTTTTCTCTCGTAAAGAGCTAGATAGCGCGATGTCAAAGTGTAAGGATAGCTCTCCTGGTCCAGATGCGATACATTATCGTATGATCCGAAATCTTCCGGAATCTACTAAGTCTAGGCTTTTGAATGTCTATAACAGGATATGAACTGAGGGCAAGTGCCCGATCAAGTGGAAGGAATCTCATATGATTCCTATCTCCAAAGTCGGAAAAGATAAACACTTGCCTTCTAGCTATAGACCTATATCGCTGACCAGTTGTCTCTGCAAACTCATGGAGCGAATGATCAGCAAGCGTCTGATTTGGTTTTTAGAATTAAACGACTTGCTGGCCAACACACAGTGCGGCTTTCGCCGTCATCGCTCAACAGCAGATCACCTGGTCAGACTAGA
This sequence comes from Liopterus haemorrhoidalis, assembly GCA_963971575.1. Lineage (NCBI taxonomy): Eukaryota > Metazoa > Arthropoda > Insecta > Coleoptera > Dytiscidae > Liopterus > Liopterus haemorrhoidalis. The sequence goes on along the minus strand of OZ020614.1, from coordinate 43,468,060 downwards.
GACAGCTATCAGGAATGCTTTCGCTGAAAACAAACACCTGGTAGCTATGTTTTTCGATATTGAGAAAGCCTATGACACTGCATGGATTTATGGGATTCTTCGTGCACTGCATTCCTGGGGTCTCCGGGGACGCTTGATGTTCTTTATGAAAGGCTTCATGTCGAACCGGCGCTCCAGGGTGCGGATCGGAAATACCCTGTCACAAATGTTCGCACTGGACAATGGGGTCCCACAGGGCTCCATACTGAGCGTTACGCTATTTTTGATTTCCATTAACGGTGCAGCTTCATGTATTCGATTACCTGTACAGAGTTCGATGTTTGTCGACGACATTGGTATTTTTGTCGCCGGACAAAAGACTAGTACAATCGAACGTCAGGTCCAGCTGACCATCAAACGTCTCGATACATGGGCAACCGAAAATGGCTTCAAATTCTCGACCAGCAAAACTGTGTATGTCCATTTTTGTAGGAAGGAGTGTTCATCCCAACCCTACACTCACGCTAAATGGAGCACAGTTACCATTTGCCGATACTGCCAGATTTCTGGGTCTCGTTTTTGACAGTCGTCTAACTTGGCGGGCATATTTTTTGTCCGTCAAGAAAAAATGCCAAAAGTCGCTCAATTTGTTGCGGGTCCTCAGTCATAAGACATGGGGTGCAGACCGCACTGTCATGTTACGTTTATATCGTTCTCTAGTGCGCTCTAAGCTCGACTATGGATGTCTAGCTTATGGGTCAGCTAAACACCAAGAGATACGAATTCTTGACACTGTACATCACATTGGGGTTAGATTGGCCACAGGTGCATTTCGCACCAGCCCAATACTAAGCCTGCTGTGTGAAGCAGGCGAACCGTCACTGTACAATCGTCGTAAAATTCTATCTCTGCGATATATGGCTGCACTTAGTGCCAAGCCAGATCATCCCGCGTATGACCCTATTCTACAAAATAGGCATACAGAGATTTATGACAGAAAACCAAGCGCCAATAGGCCTTTTGGTCTGAGGACTTTCGACATTTTGGGCGATATTGATTTTAATATGCCCGAAATGGCAAGTTTCGTTTTGTGTGCTGTTCCACCATGGACGCTACCGCGCCCACTTGTGAACCTCACATTAACTAGGTTTGATAAAGATACTACGTTGCCTATCGAATACCAACATGAGTTACAAAGAACACTGGTCCCTAGGTTCGAGGATACTATCATTTTTACTGACGGATCAAAATCCGGAACCAGGGTTGGGTGTGCGTTCGTTGTTTTGAATCCACGCCAACAGTTTCAGTACCGTCTGCACTCCATAACGAGTATGTACACTGCTGAGCTGTACGATATTTTCAAGGCCCTGTGTTTTGTATCGTCAGAGCAAAGTCGGTCAAGTGTGATCTTGACGGACTCGCTGAGCGCTCTGAACAGTATCCAAGATCCAGATCCAGTGCATCCTCTTGTACTAAAGATCCGGTTTCTACTCCACAATCTGAATGCTCAGAATGTGAGGGTAGAGCTGTTTTGGTTACCGGGACATGTTGGTATTAAAGGCAACGAAGCGGCAGATGCAGCTGCAAAAGCCGCCTCTCACAGATCTATGATTGATATGAGTTTCGTTTTTCCAGATGACGCAAAGAGTCATCTGAAACATCTGGTTTTAGACATGTGGCAACATGAGTGGAGCCGCACACAGAACGTTAAGTTACGACAGATTAAGGGAGACGTTAAACCATGGGGTTCTTTCTGCAGGATTAACCGCAGGGAGGAAACCGCCATCACACGCCTCCGTATAGGTCACTGTTGGAGGACCCATGGGCACCTCCTTCGAGGTGAAGAGTCCCCTATCTGTGAGACGTGTAACACAGATTTGTCAGTGTTACACTTTTTAACTGAGTGTATGCAAGTCGAACATGTCAGGGAGAGGTTAGGCCTGTGCTATGACGTGTCAGTTGCTTTAGGTGACGACAGGGTACTCATGGACAGGCTGATACTCTTCCTGAGAGAATTGAACCTATTGTTTTATGTGTGAAGTCTTGCATCTTATTTTAATGTGTTTCTAGTTATTGACTGTGATATTCGATGGTAATTGGCCCCTTTACAGCCTCTTATCATCACCCTGAGTCTGTTCAAATTTTCGAACAGACTTTTTATATTATTTATTTGTGTTTGTCAGTGCAAGATTTCTTTTATTGAGTATGCGTATTTTTAATGCTTTTATCTATTTATTTATTGTCTAATTTATTGTTTTTAATATATAGTCTAGTCATTTAGATGGGCTGCGTTAGGCGCAAATAGCCTTTGTTGCTGTGCGCCAAAAATTTTAACAAACTAACTAAAGACACGGGATGTTCCATTCGATCAAGATCCAGAAGTAGTTAACTATGGAACCTTGCGAGCTCCATCAGCGCCCACATACCCCCGAATACTTGTCTAGTGGCACAGAATTATCCCGGCATGCACGATACAGTAGAGGAGCCACTCGATCCATAACTAATCCACCATACTCATGTGATGTGACAACACGCTGAATGAGTGAGCTGATCAGGTCCAGCCTCCCGTTTTTGTCGAATATGGCAATATCTGCTACAAATGTCAGAACATTATTCAAGTGCTCGAATAAATGTTTTTTTTTTTTTTTCATCAATGGCCACATCATCTGGAAAGGTTTTCTGGAAAGGCTGTGATTTATTTAAATCGGTTCAGTAGTTCCAAAGTTATAATGATATTTGTGCACGCGAGTAAAATATAAACTATGTTTTCTGTTCATATTTAACGTATTTTCGTAAATTATCAGCGGCAAAGTTTGTACACGATTTATACACTGATCAGAATTGAACGAATTTTGAAAATCTGTTCAGTTGTTCCAAAGACATAATTATATTTGTGCGCGCGCGTAACATAAAATCCATTTTATCGCTTTATATTTAAAGTATAATTTTCAAATTATCAGTGATATATATTTCTTCTCCAGTAGCAAACTTAGAACACGATTTGTACACTAATCAGAATTGAAAGAATTTTTCAAATCGGTTCAATAGTTCCAAAGACGCGACAATTTTTTGTCGTGAATAAAAAAATAAGGTTACTGGGAAATTTGTATTCTCATATAGGTATATATTTTTATACATTTTCTTGAAATTTTTAGTGACAGTATATATTTTGTCTAAAAAAGAATCTGTCATTTCAGAACCCAACGTTGCTACACTTTGATTAAGTTACAACTACAGTTTGATTTGAGTCCATGCTTCTCGCATGGGCAGTTATATGTAGCGTGTTCGCGTGTCAGTTCATCACCTGCTAGCGCTTGATGGTAAAACTAAAAATATGTTTTTAAAGAGGCTCTCAAATAAGTAATACTGTTCAGTTTAAACTTGGCCTTTCACATGTTTACAGTATTATCTTCTGTCCGGTCACCTAATTAGGAGTAGGAATGTTCTAAGTTCAAAAAAAAAAAAAAAAAAAATTTAGTTCAATATAAACGAATTATCCCCGAGCGAAGGCCGCATTGTATTTTAAAAACTTAATTTTGATTGATCCTGAAAGATAACGAAAATTCTAGTTAATCGCGGGTAAACAGCAAATTATATACCTCTTCATTTCGTGAAATAAAATTGATAAGTTGGATTTAATAGCTGTCCTTTGAGTTAAAAACTTGAGTTAAAGTTTGCTGCCAAGGTATTACAAATGTCTGTTTTAGATGTAACGAGATTACCGTTTAGCCTTAGGATCCCACATACCCTGAATCAAGCAAGGGAAGTTTATAATGGTCGCAACTCCCAGCCATATCGAACTTTAGGGCCTGATGATCCCGCGTACCCTAAATCACGCATGAGAAGTTCATGATGATCGCAACTCCTGATCATGTCGAGCTTTCGGGCCTAATGATCCCGGGTAACCTGAATCATTTGGTAGGAGACAGTTCAGAGAAGTCGATTGTGGGAATAGGCTTATCTGTTGTCTCCTTCAGCGAGCGAAAACTTGTGCTAAGAGAAATTTGAAAGAAAGCAAGCCCGAATAATTGCGAAAATATGTGTCCACCGTTACCGTTACCATTCCAGTGGCCAAAGTTAGGGAGAATGTCTAGAAAATCTTCCGTCGAAATACAGCTACAGCCAGTGCTGGTCTTGCGGTAATTGATAACGTAGATACATCAGCGGTCGTAATTGCTAACATATTGGTATATAATTTTGCGTTAAGTTCTAGTTCTGAACATTATCCACCTGAGTTTCTAACTCGTAAAGCAGATCTAGAATCTATACATCTTACTTTTTTCTCTAGAAATGGTGAAGTATACAACTTGTTTTTTTTTTCTCGAGAAGAACTAGCTAACGCAGTGTTAAAGTGTAAAGATCGTATGATCCGTAATCTTCCGGAATCATTTAAATTTAGGCTTTTTAATGTCTACAATAGGATATACCTACACCTATTACTTTCTTCTCCGTTAGTTAGTTAGGTAAAATTGTTGGCACACAGCAACAAAAGCAATTTGCGTCTAACGCAGCCCATCTAAATGACTACACTACATATTAAAAACAATAAGCTTAGCAATAAATAAATAAATAGATAAAATCAATAAAAAAACACGCATACTGAATAACCGAAATGTTGCACGGACAAATACAAATAAATAAAATAAAAGTCTGTTCGAAATATTGAATAGACGCGGGGTGATGGTAAGAGGCTGTAAAGGGGCAAATTACCATCAAATATCACAGTTTAGAAACAGAACACATTAAAATAAGGTGCAAGACTTCACAAATAAAAGAGTAAGTTCGATTCTCTCAGGAAGAGTATCAGCCTGTCCATGAGTACTCTATCGTTACCTAAAGCAACTGACAGTTCATAGCACAGGCCTAACCTCTCTCTGACATACTCGAACTGAACACATTCAGTTAAAATGTGTAACACAGACAAATCTGTGTTACACGTCTCACATATAGGGGACTCTTCACCTCGAAGGAGGTGTCCATGGGTCCGACAATAATGGCCTATACGAAAGCGTGTGATGGCGGTTTCCTCCCTGCGGTTAATTCTGCAGGAAGAACCCCATGGTTTAATATCTCCCTTAATCTGTCTCCACTTAACGTCCTGTGTGCTGCTCCACTCATGCTGCCACCTGGCTCAAACCAGATGTTTCAGATGACTCTTTGCGTCATCTGGAAATATAAAACATACATCAGTCATAGGTCTGTGGGGAGCGGCTTTAGCAGCTACATCAGCCGCTTCATTACCTTTCATACCAACATGTCCCTCACATTCTGACCATTCAGATTGTGGAGTAGCAACCGGATCTTTAATACAAGAGAATGCACTGGATCTGGATCATGGATACTGTTCAGGGCGCTTATCGAATCCGTCAAGATAACACTTGACCGACTTTGCTCTGACGAAACAAAATCAAGGGCCTTGAAAATAATGTACAACTCAGCAGTGTACACCAGCGGTTTCCAAAGTGGGGAACGCGACCCCCTGGAGGGTCGTACAAGATTCACCAGGGGGTCGCAGGTTCATTGCAAATGTCATTTTTATTCCGATCGTTATAATGTAGCAACTAATAAAACAATAAAACAATGCAATTGCATATATTTCTACGCACGTGTATAAATTCTTAATATATTTCTTAAATAGGGGGGGGGGCGCCAGAGATGGGATTTTTTCTAAGGGGGTCGTTACTGAACAAAGTTTGGAAACCGCTGGTGTACACACTCGTTATGGAGTGCAGACGGTACTGAAACTGTTAGCGTGGATTCAAAACAAGGAACGCACAGCCAACCCTGGTTCTGAATTTTGATCCGGCAGTAAAAATGACAGTATCCTCGAACCTAGGGACCAGTGTTCTTTGTAACTCATGTTGGTATTCGATAGGCAACGTAGTATTTTTATCAAACTCAGTTAATGTGAGATTCACAAGCGGACGCGGTAGCGTGCGTTGTGGAACAGCACACAAAACGAAACTTGCCATTTCGGGCATATTAAAATTAATATCACTCAAAATGTCGAAAGCCCTCAGATCAAAATGCCTATTGGCTCTTGGTTTTCTGTCATAAGTGTCTGCAGGCCTATTTTGAAGAATAGGGTCATACGCAGGATGATCTTTCTTGGCACTGAGTGCAGCCATATACAGCAGGCTTGGTATTGGGCTTGTGCGAAATGCACCTGTAGCCAATCCAACTCCAGTGTGATGTCAAGGATTCGCATCTCTTGGTGTTTAGCTGACCCATAAGCTAGACATCCATAGTCCAGCTTAGAGCGCACTAGAGAACGGTATACACGTAACATGACAGTGCGGTCTGCCCCCCATGTCTTGTGACTGAGGACCCACAACAAATTGAGTAACTTTTGGCATTTTTTCATGACAGACAAAACGACACCCAGAAATCTTGTAGTTATGGTAAACGGTAATTGTGCTCCATTTAGTGTGAGTGCAGGATTGCGATGGACACCCCTTTTCCTACATAAATGGACACACACAGTTTTGCTGGTCGAGAATTTCAAGCCATTTTCGGTTGCCCATGTATCGAGACGATTGATGGTCAGCTGAAGGTGACGTTCGATTGTACTAGACTTTTGTCCAGCGACAAAGATACCAATGTCGTCGACCAATATCGTACTCTGTATAGGTAATCGAATACATGAGGCTGTACCGTTAATGGCAATTAAAAATAACGTAACGCTCAGTATGGAGCCCTGTGGGACCCCATTGGCCAGTGCGAACATTTGTGACAGGGTATTTCTGATCCGCACCCTGAAGCGCCGGTTCGACATGAAGTGTTTTATAAAGAACATCTAGCGCCCTCGGAGACCCCAGGAATGCAGATTACGGAGAATACCATATATCCTTGCACTGTCATAGGCTTTCTCAATATCGAAAAATACAGCTACCAGGTGTTTTCAACGAAAGCATTCCTGATAGCTGTCTCTTGTCTGACCAGATGATTATTACTGACTATTGAGCGGTGACGGCGAAAGCACTGTGTGTTGGCCAGAAAATTATTTGATTCTAAAAATCAAATGAAAGTGTTTATCTTTCACGACTTTGGGGATAGGAATTATATGAGATTCCTTCCACTTGGTAGGGCACTTGCCCTCAGTCCATATCCTATTATAGACATTCAAAAGCCTAGACTTAGATGATTCCGGAAGATTTCGGATCATATGATAATGTATCGCATCTGGACCAGGAGAGCTATCCTTACACTTTGACATCGCGCTATCTAGCTCTTCACGAGAGAAAAGCAGGTTGTATACCTCGTCATTTCTAGAAAAGAAATTTAGAGGTATAGATTCGAGGCCTGCTTTACGAGTTAGAAACTCGGGTGAATAATTTTCAGAGCTAGAATTGAACGCAAAATTAGATGCCAAAGTGTTAGCAATTTCGACCGCTGAGGTAACTACGTTACCATTTACCGATAGACCAGCAATGGCTGTAGCTGTATTTAGACCGGATATTTTCCGGACCTTCTCCCAAACTTTGGCCACTGGAGTGGCAACTGTTAGGGTGGACACGTATTTGCGCCATGATTCGCGCTTGCTTTCTTTCACAAACCTCTTAGCACGAGCTTTCGCTCGTTGGAAAGCTATCATGTTTTCCTCTGTTGGACAACGACGGAATGTATTAAAGAGGTGTCTCCTTTCACATAGCGCCAAGTCGCATTCCTCGTTCCACCAGGGACCGGGAACTCTACGGGGCTGAGTGGATGACAGCGGTATGCTGTTTTTAGCCGCGCTTGTGATGGAGTCTGTGAAATGATTCACCTCTTCGTCTAAGGTCAAGCTCGGAATATCCTCATGCGAGAATGATTCCGCAAACTTGGTCCAATCTGCTTTCCAAAGAACCCACTGTGGCCAGCGGGATTTGGTAACAGTATTAAACAGAGGCTTTAAGAGGATTGGAAAGTGATCACTACCACACAGGTCGTGATGCACATCCCATTTGAACAACGGAGCTATGGCTCCTGAAACGACGCTCAGATCTATGGCACTGAATGTACCCGTTGCTGCACAAAAGTTCGTGGGTCTGCCGTCGTTCAGAAAGCTCAAATTCAATTCGTTCAACATATTTTCCAGGTGACGTCCCCGTCGATCGTTCCGCACCGATCCCCAACACATATTGTAGGCGTTAAAATCGCCTAGTAGTATGAAGAGTGGTGGGAGTTGATCGATGATGTTCACGAAATCTCGGATGTCAGTTCGAACACCAGGGGGAATGTAGATAGAACCAATCGTCACCTGGAGGGGAAGTTCAACACGAACTGCTTTGACCTGCAACTCAGTGTCAATGTCTACAGGATCGTGGTACAATGTGTCTCTAACGAGAATTGCCACGCCGTCAAAAGCTCTTAACCCCGTAAGGAAATCCGTGCGAAACACGGAGAGAATGTGTCGGTTTCGTTGAAGTTTGTTTCCTGCAAACAAACACACGAAGGCGCAAAATCTGACAATAAAAGTCGCAGTTCTTCGTAGCGCTGATATACACCGTTATAGTTCCACTGGATTAGTGGACCATTCATTTCTGTTTAGGGGAGTTACCCCGCAACCTAATGATTTTTGGTTTACCCTTAGGTTGCGAGTCTACAGCCATTTTCTTGGCTACACTTTCATTTGGTAGTCCAGGTGTTTTGATGGACACACTGGACTCCTTTTTTGATTGTTTGGCTCTCACTGGTATCCAGTGAGAACCAACGGATCGCTTATCAGTTTCCTTTTCAGGAGTAAATGATGAGGGTTTAGTAGAAGCGACCATTCTCTGGTCGCTTCTCGTTTGTGGAGAAGACTGTGAGATCTTCTCCTTAAGTGGTTGGGAGAACTGAGGTTGAGTGCGTTCTCCTTTAGGGGAGGCGGATTTATTCAGACCCGATCCCCCAGGTTGTGGGGTCTGAATTTTGGTCTCTGGGACCAATACCACCTTTTCTTTCGCAGAATTTGTCGCGACTGTTACTGCTGCTGCAGTTGTCGGACGAGGCACTAACTCTGTCTGAGTTTGGAAACTTGCAGTTCACTTTCCAGCTACTTGGGCGAAAGATTTCGTGAAAGTAACCGGCGCGCTCTCTTTGTATTTCTCTTGGCGTCGAAATACGGTATCCTGTCCTGCGTTCTAATGACCTGTATTGCCTTCTCCTCCAAGTACGTTGGGCAGTGGCGTGAAGTAGAGGCATGCGCCCCTTCGCAGTTTGCCGCGTTTGGACAAGTTTCAACTTCATGTTGATCCTCTCCGCAGTTGGCACAGATGGTGTGCTTACCACAACGACTTGAGGTGTGCCCATAACGCTGACACTTGTAGCATCGCATCGGGTTGGGATAGTAGGGGCGAACGCTACAAACGTTATACCCCTCCCTTACCGATGTTGGACACCTGGTACCAGCGAAGGACACCACAATGGAGATCGAAGGCTTGCCGTTGCGATGGTTGAGCTTCCTGCATTCAATGACACTATGCGATGCCATTTCCTGCACGAACTCTTCCTCCGTAACATACGCCAGGTCACGATCAGTTACGACGCCTTTCGAACAGTTCAGTGCCTTATGCGGCTGTACTGAAATGCAAAACTCAGAAAACTTCACTAATTCTTGCAGCGTTGACGACGCTTCAGTCTCTGCTTCTATTAGCAGTGTACCATCCGACAACTTACGCACCGACTTTATACCAGTAGAGCACGTATTTCTCAATGTTTGGGCAACGAAGAAAGGGGACATCTCCTTAAAAGACTTACTCTCTTCTTGTACCTTGACGACGAGAAATCGTGGTACTGGCGCACAAAACTCAATATTTCTCTTACCTTCTACCTTCTTGGCAGCTGGCCTAACACATCCCTCGACGGATGACTGAGCATCACGACGAGGTCTCTTGTTTGATTTTTTACGGAGTTCACTCTCAACTTTGGCGGAACTTATAAAGTTTGTATCCTTCCGGGTAGTCGCCATACTCGTATAAAAAGTTTCATCACCCTGCCCTGCCCACCCACCAGGGAGCCCCACACCGGGGACGTTGGCCGCAAACCGGCTCATTGCGCCAGACATGTCAGGATGATATAGCATCGAAGGAAGTAGTCACGGGCTGCTCGACCCGCTCGAGAACCAAGAGTAGCCAACTCTTGAACCTTGCGAGCTGCATCCGCTCCTACAGACCCCCGAATACTTGCCTAGTGGCACGGCATTACCCCGGCATCCACGATACAGTAGTGGAGCCACTCTATTCATGAACCGTGACACCAGCCGATTGACTGAGTTGACCAGACTCAGCCTCCCGTTTCACCGAATCCGAGGCCAAAGAAGGCGTGTTGGGATCGTACTGTCCGCGGGCAGCAGTCTCCCTCAACCGACCAGGATCCTATTCTCCGGCGTTACGGGTCTCCACGCACGGCAAACACGTGGGTAGGAATTTAAATGGGAGATAAAAGAGACAACAGATAAGCCTATTCCCACAATCGGCTTCCCTGAACTGTCTCCTCCCAAACGATATGTGATTCAGGGTACGTGGGATCATCAGGCCCAAAAGGTCTATATGGCCAGGTGATGCGACCATTATGAACTTCCCTTGCGTGATTGAGGGTACGTGGGATCATCAGGCCCGAAAGCTCTCCAAATGGCCAAGTGTTATGGCCATTATGAACTTCCCCTGCGGGGTACTCTTTGTATTTCATTTTGACGTCAAAATACGGTATCTTGTCTTGCTACATAACTTCTATTGCTTTCTCCTCTAAGTACGTTAGGAAATGGCGTGAAGTAGATGCATGAGTACCTTTACATTTCACGCAGTGTGCCGCGTTTGGATAGGTATTAACTTCATGTGGGTCCTGTCCACAGTTGGCACAGATGGACTGTTTGCCACAACAAACTGAGGTGTGCCCGTAACGCTGGCACTTGTAACAACGCATCGAACGTTACAAAGTGTCCAACACCTTTACCGATGTTGAACACTTTGTGCCAGCGAAAGACGCCACCATAGAGATCGATGGTTTTGCATTCCGGGGGTTGAGCTTCCTGCATTCGACAACACCTTGCGATGTCATTTCCTGCACGAACTCTTCCTCCATAACTTATGCAAGGTCACGCTCCGTTACGACGCCTTTCCAGATTTTCAGGGCCTTATGCGGCTGAACTGAAATTCCAAACTTGACACATTTCTGTAGCGTTGACGACGCTTCAGTTTCTGCTTTGATAAGCAGTGTACCGTCCGACAACTTTCGCACCGATTTTATACCAGTAGAGCACGTATTTCTCAACATTCGGGCAACAAAGAAAGTGGACATCTCCTTGAAAGACTTACCCTCTTCTTGTACTTTCATGACGAGAAATCGTGATACTGGCGCACAAAACTCAACGTTCCTGTTACCTTCTACCTTCTTGGCAGCTGGCCTAATACATCCCTCATCGGATGACTGAGCATGACGATGAGGTCTCTTGTTAATTTCTTCTCCAGCAATGACGAGGTATACAACCTGCTTTTCTCTCGTGAAGAGCTAGATAGCGCAATGTCAAAGTGCAAGAATAGCTCTCCTGGTCCAGATGCGATACATCATTGTATGATCCACAATCTTCTGGCATCATCTAAGTCTAGGCTTTTGAATATCTATAATAGGATATGGATTGAAGGTAAGTGCCCGACCAAGCGGAAGGAATCGCATATAATGCCTACCCCCAAAGTCGGGAAAGATTAACACTTGCCCTCTATCTATAGACCTTTATCACTGACCAAGGAATAGCATATAATGCCTATCCTCAAAGTCGGGAAAGATTAACACTTGCCCTCTATCTATAGACCTTTATCACTGACGTATGATCAGCAAGCGTCTGATTTGGTTTTTAGAACCAAACAACTTGCTGGCCAACACAAAGTACGGCTTTCGCCGTCACCACTCAACAGCAGATCATCTGGTCAGACTAGAGACAGCTATCAGGAACACCTAGACGCTATGTTTTTCGATATTGAGAAAACCTATAACACCGCATGGACAAATGATATCCTCCATACTCTACACTCTTTGGGTCTCTGGAAACACTTGATGTACTTTATAAAAGACTAAATGTCGAACCGGCGCTTCAAGCTGAGGATCGGAAATACCCTGTCATAAATGTTCGCACTGGACAAATAATAATAATAATAATAATAATAATAAGCGTTACACTATTTTTGGTTGCCATTAGCGGTGCAGCATCATGTATTCGATTACCTGTACAGAGTTCGATATTTGTTGATGACATTGGTATCTTTGTTCCCGGACAAAAGATTAGTACAATCGAACGTCAGCTTCAATTGACTATCAATCGTCTCGATACATGGGCAACCGAAAATGGCTTTAAATTCTCAAGCAGGAAAACTGTGTGTGTCAATTTTTGTAGGAAAAGGGTAGTCCATCCTAAAATCCTACACTCATACTAAACGGAGCACAGTTACCCTTAAGCGATACTGCCAGATTTCTAGGTCTCTTTTCAACTTTAGACAGTCGTCTAACGTGGCGGCCACATTTTTTATCCGTCAAGAAAAAATGCCAAAAGGCACTCAATTTGTTGCAGGTGCTCAGTCACAAGTTGTCATGTTGCTTTTATACCGTTCTCTTGTTCGCTCTAGTTAAATTATGGATGTCTAGCTTATGGGTCAGCTAAACATCAAGAGATACGAATTCTTGACAGTGTACATCACACTGGGGTTAGATTGGCCACAGGCGCATTTCGCACCAGCTTAATACCAAACCTGATGTGGGAAGCAGGAGAACCGTCACTGTACAACCGTCATAAAATTCTATCCCTATGGATAGATGGCTGCACTAGTGCCAAGCCAGATAATCCTGCGTATGACCCTATTCTGCAAAATAGGCATACAGAGACTTATGACAGAAAACCATGAGCCAATAGGCCTTTTGGTCTGACGACTTTCGACATTTTGAGTGGTATTGATTTTAATATGCCCGAAATGACAAGTTACGTTTTGTGTGCTGTTCCACCATGGACGCTACCGCGTCCGCTTGAGAATCTCACATTTATTTAAGTTAGCTTTTTTCTCTTAAGTTTGTGCACTATGTTCGTGCTGGCTAGAAGCTGGATGGCCTAGAATAAGAGAATCAAGCTAACTATTTTATTAGTGAAGTCCTGCACCTTATTTTAACGTGTTTTATTTCTAGACTGTGATATTTATTTTATTTTTCGAAGAAACTTTTTATCTTATTTATATGTATTTTTCAATGCAAGATTTCTTTTATTGAGTCTGCGTATAAGATTTATTGTTTTAAATATGAAGTGTAGTCATTTAGATGAACTGCGTTAGGCGCAAATTGCTGTGCGCCAAAAACTAACTAACTAAGTAACAGTTGCAATTCTGCATAGCGTTGAAATACACCGCTACAGTTCCTGGAATTAATAGACCACTCACTTCTGTTTAGGTAAAGTTGGACGCGACCTAATTATCCTGGGGTTGTTTTCGGGTTAACTGCCATGTTCGTGTTTTGTACCTTGTTAGTCTGTCCAGTTGATTTTGTGTTTCCACTGGTCGCCTTATTCGATGGTTTGTCACTGTGATCTAGTGATAAACAACTGATTCTTTATCAAATAACTGTACCCTTTTTGGTAAAGATTTTGGTAAGACGGTTACCTGGAGTAGCCACCAATTTGAGGAGATATGCTAGGCATTCTCTCTCCATTATGAGGAAAACTAAGGTGGTGTTCGTTCTTCTCATGTGTTCTGCTTTGAACCTGAACCCCCAGGCTGCGGTGCTTCATTCACCATAACCTCCATGAGCTGCTTGTGATGATGGTTGACGATACATTGTCTCAGTCTGATTCTACCGGCTGTAATTTGGGACATCATATGAAAGATTTGTGAATACTTTTGAATACCGAGTATGACCAATCATTAAAACTGCATTTAATTACTCTAATAGTTTATTCAATTGAATTCTTTATATATATATATATATATATATATATATATATATATATATATATATATAGTTTCTGTCGTACTCAGGTGATATGGTCACAGTGTTAATTTTTTCAATTTTTATTTAATTTTATACTTGACTGTCTTTTCGACTACAATCTTTTTATATCTTGACCATTTTATACTACTATCTACACTGGCTGATGATGCGTATACTAGAATAAATACGCGAAACGTTCCAGAAATACCACTTTGTATTAATTTCCTCTCTCCAAAACTGACGATTAAAGAAGAAAAAAATTTAAATAGAAATTCACTCGTCAAGAAAATTTATATATATATATATATATATACAGGGTGTTTGTTTGAAACGGGGCACCCCGAAAATCTCCTTTATTTGTAAAAATACAAAAAATCTTCAGAACAAAAGTTAAACTAGACAAAAAGGCCCATCTAAAGGTTACTATAAGAATTCTGAGGCACTTCCAGTTTCACCAGAAATGATGTCAACTTTTGATCTAGCATAGGGAATCGATAATTTTATATTTTCTTCCTAAAAGTACATTAAATTAGCTTTACAATGACACCAAAAAGTCATATTTTTATGTTAACCATTTCAAAATGGCGACCATTTATTTACAGAATAATAATCAACATAAGTTTTACAAAGTTGAACGTAGGAAGCTTTGAAAACAATAAAAAAAAGAAACAAAATATCTCTAAAATAAACTATTTGACTATTTAGAAAAAAAAAACTATTACTTTTTACAATTATTTAACAAAAAAAAAAAAAAAAAAATGAAAAATTAAAATTTAAGTTATTTCATGTTATTTCATATAATAACTAGTTATAACAGTTTATCTTAGAGATATTTTGTTTCTTTTTTTATTGTTTTCGAAGCTTGCTACGTTCAACTTTGTAAAACTTATGTTGATTATTATTTTGTAAATAAATGATCGCCATTTTGAAATGGTTAACATAAAAATATGACTTTTTGGTGTCATTGTAAAGCTAATTTAATGTAATTTTAGGAAAAAAATATAAAATTATCGATTCCCTATGCTAGATCAAAAGTTGACATCATTTCTGGTGAAACTGGAAGTGCCTCAGAATTCTTATAGTAACCTTTAGATGGGCCTTTTTGTCTAGTTTAACTTTTGTTCTGAAGATTTTTTGTATTTTTACAAATAAAGGAGATTTTCGGGGTGCCCCGTTTCAAACAAACACCCTGTATATATATATATATTTAAACTATACAATTTTATAATCAAAAATAAAGGCAATCCTCAAATGAAGTCTTAAACATTACAAATTATTAAAAATTTACTATTCGAGCCTTTTTATCTGACAACTCTTTTATTAGAGTGGAAAAATCAATGATTTCAGCAGTATCACTTTCAACAGATAGAGTAGCTAGACTGGTCAGCTACGCTAATATTTAGCTGCACAGCTTATAAATTTTCTTACAAAATTATCTAATTTTTAAACTGTACTTCAAATGCTCAATGGCAATAAAATATCCGATCTTTTCGTGAGAAAATATTAGATTTCCTTATCGTTTCCATATTAGAATGCCAGCATTATATATATTTTTTAAAATAAATAATAATTACTAGAATTTGATCTAAGTTTTTATCAGTGTGGCCGTCCGCTACCCTGCCCCTAAAGTCGGTATCTTACGTTACATTTATTCCCTAACTTCTTACCTGTATTCACGATTTAATAAAAGTTATTATGTATGACACACTTAAATAGTTTGTTTCGCTGCTACTTGAGCAAACGATCTGAAAAACAAAACTAGCGCTGTTTCATCAAGCGTTATAATGGTCTGAATGTCCTATTCCAGATACGTTAGGCAGTGAAGTGATGTAGAGACATGCGTCTTTACTTTAATGCAAATTGGGGTTATTGGGATAGGTGTCAACATCATCTATCTTGTCCACAAGTTGCGCAGATGGGCTGTTAACCGCAGCGACTGGAATAGCACCGCATCGGATTATGGTGGTATGGACAAACGTTGCAAAGGTTGTAGCCTACTTTTAAGTACTAGCAAACGACCCAAACATGGGTATTGCTCGAATGTATTGTACTTTCTGGAAATATTTCTCGAAGGATCGCTGAGTCATCGTAGGTGTTCGCGTAAGTCATCCGACAAGACTTCTGATACCTGCTACTGAAGTTCTTCTTATAAAAATTTCATAAGTGAAAAACTCAAGGCCGAAACTTTCAAGCTGTTCGACCTAGAACTACAGTTTTCTTTTAAATGAGCGCGCGCTTTGTCTTTGTGCCAAAAATCAACAAAACCTTGTGCCAAAGCTCTTGTGTGTGTATGTGTGTGTGTGCGCGCGCGCGTGTTTGTGTGTATGCGCTTATAATATTAATAGGTATCTGTATCTATTTCGTACATGATCATTAGTGAACCGTAATTACGTCGAGTTATGCATGAATATCTACACTCTTTTTCATTTTGACGCTGAAGCTTATACGTATATATATATTCCAGAGTACGAATGCATGTTTGTGCATGAATTAATATTCCATTTTCATATTGTATATGATGAGGATTTAATTTAGCTGGACCTAGTACTGAACTCTGAGGAGGGAGGTGACCTGTCAGACTTTATCACGAACGGAGAATGGTATTTGATAGGTCAGTGAAGACATAGGAAGATGATGTAGTCATGACCGGTGATCCTTACTAACATAACGTATGTGTCTGTGTAATAGGAATGCCCGGCAAGAAGAACACGATAGTGTACCAGTGCTGTCCAGAGCCCTACGTGGACGTCACATTCACTATCCAGATACGAAGAAGAACGTTGTACTACTTCTTTAATCTTATAGTTCCTTGCGTACTCATATCTTCTATGGCTTTGTTGGGATTCACGCTGCCTCCAGATTCTGGAGAAAAACTCACACTAGGTATACTTAGTTCTCTGTTCTCTCTGTTTATTTCTATGTGAATGTTGTTAGTGTTAGTCGATAATATTATGTGTGTGACTTTACGCATAATGCTTTCCGTTTATGTTTAACGGTCATATCATTAACAGCCATTCGGTGGCATTCCAACGAGCTAATTCATGCTGTTCATTTGACAATCACTCACCACATCACACCGTAGTGACTCATGCACAACATTAAATCTAAATTGCCAGACAGTGTATTCCTCGTGTAACCAACATCAAACACATTCTACTGAAGAGCTACCCGCTACCCGCTACGCGACACACTGAACTTCAAGCGATTTCTCGTTCGTGGAGACCAACCAAATAATCATATGTACACTTTCAAAATCCAAAATCTTATTTCAGGTGTGACCATTCTTCTTTCATTGACTGTATTTCTCAACCTAGTAGCTGAAAAGATACCGACGACATCTGATGCGGTGCCACTGATAGGTACGAATAGGTCATATGTCTGTGTTGGGATACAACAAACATATGTTTGAAGCCCTCCTGTTCTAGAGTCAACACTCTAAAAGGGATAGTCACGTTGATACTTGGAGGGTTGCCATCCACGATCCATCGACTGCGACGCACGTTCCACTATCCACGATATCTGTGTTCGCCTGTCCAGTTTGCTCAGTTTAACCGCATGCCCAGTTTGCTTCCCAGTTCTGTATTTCTGTATTGTCACTGTTACTGTATCTGTACTGTATTCCGTACTGTGTCCACCCATGCCTACGACATTTCATTATTACTGTTGGTTGATTCGTTGATCCATTATTATTGTTATTATTATTATTATTTTATAGTATTACACACTACAGATTGTTCCACACAGAAGCATAATTTATATTTTTATTATTTAAAAAGGGCGGGGGTTGCCGGCAACGTGTTCGGCACAGACGAGACGCTTATCTTTAATCTTCACAGAGAACGTGGAGGGAGCTTTATGTCAGCAATCGGCCGCATCCCAAACCCTGGCGATATGCGACCGATGGGTTCCACTAAATTCAGCATTGGCACAATGCGAAACGATCCGTGCAGAACTGCTTTTTGCATTCTGCAGACCAGAGAGGTAGCAGATGATCTGTAGACGGGAATGATCTCGATTTCCCTCTTGAAAGCAGCTTTAAAGCCACCCAGTACATCCAAAATCAAAACTACGAGCTTCATAGTTATATATTTTATTATTATTATTATTATTTGTATTATTTGACGGGATTTATTTTGGGAATGTTGGTAGTGTGGAAGTATATGACATGACGCATTGTGTGTGCACGTGTGAATATAAGTACACGTGAACTTGTCTGTTTCAAGTCGATAACATAACATTAGCAAATTGCGGTTGGGCTTGAGAACCTTTCATGCGAACACAACAGGGTAAGTAACAGAAATCGTTCCAAACATCACTTCAAAGATCTCATAGACATACGTATTATTTTTAGTTTTATTTGATTTCGATGAAGCAGATTTGTTTTCCAAGTAGTTATGCTTGTCACGAATCATTAGAATCAGCAAGAGATAGGTAAAGTAAAAGAGGTGAAAGATAAAAGCAAAGCGAAAGTGTTTTAGCAAGCAGAAAGCAAACGTACCCTCTGTGCATATGCTCATCTTCAAGTCGCTAGCATTTTCAAAGCTATGTTCTGTTACAGGAGTGACCATCTTGCTCTCGTTGACTGTGTTCCTGAATCTCGTGGCTGAAACATTGCCTCAAGTATCTGATGCCATCCCTTTGTTAGGTACACGCCCGTTTCACTGTGTCTGATCTGCCTGTGCTAACATATCCTCAGTACTGCCTGATATGACTTGTGTTTCATTGTGTATATGTGGTTGTTGTTTTCGCGCGCGTCTCTTATCAATTAAATATTTTTATTCGGTTTAGCTTTCATAGTTAGTATTATACGCACATAAGTATAATGCGCGCTAGTGCATTACAAGTACGTGCGTATAACACATGTACGTATGTATGTATACATACCCAGCAATCAAAGAAGAAATGTTTCAGTCTGTTATTTCGGTTACCGGCCCTGCAGTGTTTAATACAGAGTGCTGTTTCAAGAAGTGCTATATCTCCCTTGTTGTTAATGTTATGCACAGTTGCTAATGCTAATGTCCACTCGCGATGTCCGCGATGTCCACATGAACTTGATTATATTAATTCAGTTAGCAACTCCGCTCATGCGATGCAAGATGCGAGGTAACAACGCACGTTATTATACCGATATGGTGTGATTCAAACATTTCCTCTTTGATTCGTCCACACTAGACGGGGATAAGTCAAGGCATGATAAATGCTGCGAGGCATGATATACTTATACAGATAACACTTGCTCTCGTCGCTGTGTACCTATATCACCAATTGACTTACGTAAATATGAAATTTCCCTGTTGTTTTCTGTGTCCTTATTGGTCTGTGCATTGGAATTGATTGGTTGGCGTTGATGATGGTGCTAAATAAGAGAAATACCATACTCGTATGACACTCAATGTACCATGTAAAGACTATATGATACTTGGAGCGGAAGGAGGGCGGCTTGGGAGAGTTTTTGCAAAGAAAGGGGTGGCCGAGCAAGGGCGATGGGACGGTAAACTCAGTGACGGCGAACAAACGCATTTAGCTAGCCGGCCGCACGGGCATTAGCCCCAGCCAGGAGCCCAGGCCCAAGGCCAGGCAGTCAGACCGAGAGGTTGGGTTTGTTTGTTGCAGGTGTCACTATTCTGCTCTCGCAGACTGTATTCTCCCTCCTGGTGGCTCACGTCTTAACACAGAGCTCCGAAGCAGTACCCCTGATAGGTTAGCGTTTAAATTTCATTTCACGGCATCAGTGTTTCTATTTCAATCTGTCTACTTCTCTGTGCAGTCCTTTCTATGCCTTATATTTTAATTTGCAAACACACATGCATGGTGTCGCGAAGGAGCCACGATTCCGTTACTGTCTGTGATACGCTCTCCGCTCACACGACATGGGGGATACCACACTTCAAGAGGGACTGCATTGCATGCCCTCGCAATGAAACAGCACTTCGACCCTCTCAATCACCAACGGCATTGTGAATAGTCGATCCAAACCATCCAAATTATTACTAGTCATCGGAAATTTCAGTAAACCGATAGTATATTCTCGTTTATCCAAACTCTGCATGGATGATTTAATGAACTAGCCGTTCAACTAGCATTCAAAGGAAAACGGTCAGAATTTAACAGGGCTTTGAAAAACTTGATCACCAATTATGGAAACGTGAATTTAAAATAAACTTCCACCTGGAATTTTAGTGAGTATAATAAAACTTAATGTATATTAAAAATCTTCAGTCACAGTTTGTGTGAACTTACTTGAAAGTATTAAATCGTTGAACGTCATTATGATATTCGAAAATAGATTGAAGGCAATACATGATCATCTGTTGCCCTGCATCACATATCTGATAATTAGATTGTTCGTTAAACTAGGTGTTGTTTTGCGGAAGCATTATCTGTGAGATCAATGAAGTGATCAGTTTCGGCACGGAGATCTTACAGGCTTTCGCTGCCGCAAAACGAGAAACGGTGAGACGAGCAACCTAAATGACTGGCGCATATGTGATAAATACTTGCACATTGTATACATATGTATGTACCTATATTTCATATGGAAGAGAAATTGAATACGTGTTACTATCTAATCAACTTTCACAGTGCCGTGAATGCAATTCAACTTCCGTATATACATATTTTTTTATGCTTTTTCTCAATACTATGTTGTGATTGAATGATACTGAATATATTATGAGGCATATAATCAATCTAAAAATACACTAAATCATGAATCTGAATCTTATAACCGCTGTGAACATAAATGACGTGCACTACTTTCACGTCGCCACTCACTGTTGCCATTGTCTCCACCAACGCTGAGCCTATATGCCTCTCACACTCTTTTCTTCCATTTCTTCAGCCAATATCTCTCTTCAGCCTTTCAGTCTTGCTCTATCTCTTCAACTGTCTTTCTTCCCCTATCACTGTCTATCGCTATCAGCCACTCGCTGTTGTCCCGAAACCTCTGAAGCCAAACATGTCCATAGCTGATGACACACAAGCATATATTGTAACTATTATAACCAATGTGATCTACTTTGATTTCATTTGGTGTAATTTATAAAATAATGTCCTCCTCTTTGCAGGACGATGTCCATTGCCTGCCGTAAGTGGGTGCCTAGCATACTTTAGCATCTCACGCTATTAACGTATAAAACGATATTCTGATCTGATTCTCATCCTGATACAGTTTTTGTCAACTGTTTGATGCGACTGAATGATTGAGCACATCAGTTTTTTGAACACGTCATGCTAAAGCCAAAAAATGCGTTTCTGTCCTGGTTTGATAATGATACCGAATAGCTAACCCTGGAAATAGATTCGATCTGATCTGATCTTAAATGTTGTTGGCGAAACGTACAACGTTATTGCTGTTTATTATTTACTTGTTTTGTGATTCTGCGTTACCTTACCTTTATATTATTAATTATTATCGTTGTTGCTTTCTGTTCTTTATTTATCTCTAGTATCTGTTTCTTTCTGTCATTACCATTGATGTGTTGGTTCTTTAACTGTCCGATCTGATCTGATTTGGTTTGACTGTCTCTTCTGACTATACTTACTGTTTGATTATTTGTTCAACCATTATATTTTTACATGAAAACTTCGCCATGTACTAATACACTCCCCACCTCCAAGTATCAAATGGCTCTGTCCTATTAGAAGTATCTTTATCTATATGTTTTGTTGTTGACATGTTTTTTCCCATTAACTGTTTGTATTTGTTTATTTCTTTCGATGACTCGTTACCTCCTCGTAAAACTGCTGTATGCAGAGCTCTGCATCTGCATACGTCTCTTAAACTAAACTTAACTGGATCCAAGTTAATATAACAATCCAAACTTAACAATATTTATCTAATGTATATATTAACTAATTAAGAAAGCATGGTTAACGTAACGGCAAACATATTGTTGTATGTTTGTGTTAAAGTTGTGGTGCATTCAGTGGTGGCGAGCGATTGAACGAACTTTGTTGAACAAAACGAACGAACGAACTAGAACCATGAGCAAGTTGAACAAAAGTTGCACGAGTTGAGCCATTGAGCAGTAAGGCAGTTGAGCAGAGAAGTTGAGCTGTTGAACGGCTGTCGCTGTGTCGGTCACTGGTGGCTGGTCGCTGTTCGCTGTCGCTTGTCGATGCTTAGGCCCAGCTTTGGCCAATGGCCGGCGAGATGAGCATCCACGTTCGGCAGTGGCGCAGTGGCATCGGCCTCGCTTTTCGGTACCCTAGCACCTACCCCACCCCACGAATGCAGGTAATACATATGAGATGATAAATCGAACAACTAAATCACACATATATATATATATATACCTATATATATATATATATATATATATACACCTATATATATATATACCTATATATATATATATATATATATATATATATATATATATATATATATATATAATATGATACAATCAACTCAATGAACAAACCATAAGCTCAAACTAAGCAATAACGAATCTAACTAAAACTATGACGAATCTCGGTAACGAATGTCGATGTATAGATTTGTATCGAACCCTCACCTTACTTGAGCTCTTTTACTGACTCAGACTCACTTCACACAGTCGGAGGCTCAGTGCCCATGATCTCATTCATTTCTCATTCTCAAACAAATTGACTCTCAGTCGATTCTCAAATCAATCCATTTAATCTCATCTCAGACGTATTGTTTATGTTCAGGCCAGTAAGCCATTTAATCTGGTCCCCTCTGGTCAATGATGCAATCTAGAGAAAGTTTAGAACAGTAACAGTTAGAGCCCAATATGTACATAAATGCTGTCAGAGATCTTGACTTATATTTTATTATTCGCTCTAATGCAAGATGCAATGAACATTGCTTATCTGTCCTAATCTATCTATGGCTTTCATCCTTAAACCTCATGTGATTTCAAACAGTCACGGAATGTTAAATTTCACTATAATTAAAAGATAATAATGTTTAAAAGAAATACTAAAATAAATATGCAAAATGCAGTATGACGAGTAATTGTTGCTAAAACATTTGTTAAACGTTAACACGAGAGAGATCAGCAAACACCAATTCCGTTATGAATTTTTGCCACGGGTTTACAATTTTTGCCACGGGTTTACTATCTTGAAACAGTATTTTAATCTTGCCGGATAATAAGACTTGAGGAGGGTACGATTACATATTGTAATAGGTTATATTATATGGAATTTTGAAATGTACGTTGTAGTTTTTGTTGATTTTTTTGTTTATATACGTACTGTCATTGCTAAAGAGTATTTTGTTTCATATCTAGTTCTTTACGTATTGTAGTGTAGAGACCTGTCGTTTAAGTATATGTAGATAACCGGTAGATCCGCCATCGTAATGCATCTGTTGTTGGTCGGTTAGCTGGAGAGATCTAAGTGTTCTCCGCAAGATATATCTCTTAGATGCGTTATGAAGGTCTGTTCTACATATGATAGTCAATATTAGAGCAGTAGTAGTACACACTACTACGTATTGCTGTTGTTTGTTCCTGTTACTTTATGTTACTTTATGTTGTGTGTTGGATGTTAGATGCAGAGACAAGAACTTTTATTAACGAGCTATCTATTGCAGGCACTTATTTTAATTGCATCATGTTCATGGTGGCTTCCTCGGTTGTCCTCACCGTGGTTGTGCTCAATTACCACCATCGAACAGCAGATATTCACGAGATGCCACAATGGGTAAGCAACATTCACATGCTATTCTCACTGCACAGTCGCGAGTTTTGACCAACGACCTGTGACAGGTGTTCCTACTACACGGAGTACCGTTCTATCGTGCTCTTGTTAACTTTGTTCATTAAAGCCTGAGTAACAGGCAACGTATTGTCACTAATATTGGATGATATGTTGTAGATAAAATCCGTGTTCCTACAATGGCTGCCTTGGATTCTTGGTATGAGTCGACCAGGCAAGAAGATTACACGTAAAACAATCATGATGAACAGTCGCATGAAAGAATTGGAACTGAAGGAACGTTCTTCCAAAAGCCTACTGGCTAATGTATTAGACATCGACGACGATTTCCGCAACGTGACGACCGGCGGAGCGGGTGCTGGTAATAACGCTTCCACAGTCACCACGAATCTGGGGCAGAACTTCATGCGTGCCACGACAATCGAAGACTCGAGTGCGTTGCCGAGCACGGGCACTCAACGTGAACTGCAGAACATTCTGCGGGAGTTACAGTTCATCACAACCCGGATGAAGAAAGCCGATGAAGAGGCCGAGGTGATTAGCGACTGGAAGTTCGCGGCGATGGTTGTTGATAGATTCTGCCTCATTATTTTTACTATGTTTACCATTATTGCGACTGTGGCAGTTCTATTATCTGCGCCTCACATCATTGTGCAATAATAGATACATCTCTGGCTCTAGATACATATACTAGTACTAGTTTTGGGTTTCTATGTTCCCTACAATCATTCGTCATTGTTTGCCACTGTCAGGGTGTTAATATAACCCGACACCCGATCGCGGTATCCGTGTCCGTGTCGATATCGGTCAATGAATATATTTTAGGAAAAATATTCTGTTAGTAGTATGTTATGTACTATATATCGATTAAGAGAAACATAGGTAAAACGTGAAATACAGTGTGTGTGTGTGTGTGTGTGTGTGTGTGTGTGTGTGTGTGTGTGTGTGTGTGTGTGTGTGTGTGTGTGTGTGTGTGTGTGTGTGTGTGTGTGTGTGTGTGTGTGTGTGTGTGTGTGTGTGTGTGTGTGTGTGTGTGTGTGTGTGTGTGTGTGTGTGTGTGTGTGTGTGTGTGTGTGTGTGTGTGTGTGTGTGTGTGTGTGTGTGTGTGTGTGTGTGTGTGTGTGTGTGTGTGTGTGTGTGTGTGTGTGTGTGTGTGTGTGTGTGTGTGTGTGTGTGTGTGTGTGTGTGTGTGTGTGTGTGTGTGTGTGTGTGTGTGTGTGTGTGTGTGTGTGTGTGTGTGTGTGTGTGTGTGTGTGTGTGTGTGTGTGTGTGTGTGTGTGTGTGTGTGTGTGTGTGTGTGTGTGTGTGTGTGTGTGTGTGTGTGTGTGTGTGTGTGTGTGTGTGTGTGTGTGTGTGTGTGTGTGTGTGTGTGTGTGTGTGTGTGTGTGTGTGTGTGTGTGTGTGTGTGTGTGTGTGTGTGTGTGTGTGTGTGTGTGTGTGTGTGTGTGTGTGTGTGTGTGTGTGTGTGTGTGTGTGTGTGTGTGTGTGTGTGTGTGTGTGTGTGTGTGTGTGTGTGTGTGTGTGTGTGTGTGTGTGTGTGTGTGTGTGTGTGTGTGTGTGTGTGTGTGTGTGTGTGTGTGTGTGTGTGTGTGTGTGTGTGTGTGTGTGTGTGTGTGTGTGTGTGTGTGTACATATTCAGACATATATGTATATATATAAAATAATACATATATATATATATATATACATAGTCTCAAGAATGTTTACTGTGATACATAAGCAGCGTATAGTGTCGGCACAATGGTAGCGTACAGCTACGTGCCTTCTATATTAAACACATGCTGTAACAACATTAAAAGGCAGGCACCTATGTGCGAGTTAGCTTACATGTTTGGACACTGTACGTCATCAAGTGTGCCGGTGAGGACCGCAGTGATCGACCTCTTCGGTCGCTCCGTAACCAGTGTTGCATTAAGATTTATATGAGCCCTAGGCCCGGGCCTACTTAGCCTATACGTAAATCCGGAACTTCCCGTAACGTAGTCGGCTAAGGAACGAACGCGCTTATACAGGTATCCGATTTGCTCGTCCTCCACCGGCGCACTCATATCACGCAAGTCTTTATTCGAAATATCGTTCTTACTCTTATTAACTTACTAACTATGCGTAATTAAAAACATTCTCCTTCAAACATAAACCATCATTTAAACTTAACTTAAACCAATAAACAAGAGCCAACAATCATTGGAATTAAATGAAATAAAAAGTATTATAGGTATGATACTATCGGCTATAATAC
Source organism: Liopterus haemorrhoidalis (assembly GCA_963971575.1). NCBI lineage: Eukaryota > Metazoa > Arthropoda > Insecta > Coleoptera > Dytiscidae > Liopterus > Liopterus haemorrhoidalis. Next base: position 43,442,229 of record OZ020614.1, on the reverse strand, counting down.
TAAACCTTTCACAATGAACCACTTTCGTAAGCGCAAGTCTCAAGCGTCCCAATGTAATTTTTTACTCTATACGGTACTCTTTGCTTCGGGGTACACACGTGTCTGCCTTTTGTTAGCCCATTGATACAAATTAAAGGTGTCCACCTGTATTAAAAGTATTGTGATGATCTTCACAAGAACATTAACAAAATAATCTATTAAAATTATGCGTTATAGATTTAATAAATAGGTAATAATAATAATAATAATAATAATAATAATAATAAATAATTTCAAACTGCGGGTAAAAAAGTCCTAGTATGGATGCGAACTGACGGCCCGTGTCGTGTATAGGCCGTCATAAACGCCGCGATGTACATCGCGTGGGAACGCCGTCAGCGGTCGCACAGGTGCGCGACTTTTTATGTTTCTCCCTTCATTCATCGGTATCGGTATTGACAAAGTCACGTTCATCATCCGGGGAGACGCGGATTGTAGGTAATAGCATCCTTGTCCGGCCCCACCGCATATATAAGCACGTATTAATCATTGACTCATTATAGCAGTCACACGGTGCTGCCCGACAAGGACACCCTCCATTTTCTTATATGAAACTGTTGAACATTTTTACAGCGTTACTGTAGCAACATGCAGTTGCACCAAGCACTCACTCGTACTAACATATACGATATAATAAATAAACCGTTTTCGTGTCGCGGGCAATACGATCATATAAGTTCATCGTCACTGGCATCAACATCCGTGTTCATATATGTTCATCAATCGCATCACGCGTCACTCAGTGTAGATTCACGTGTCTTGATTGTCATGATCCTGGTGGATTCCGCCCGTCCGTTTACTTTTAGCAAATCACGTTTTAGCTGATTTTGCATTAGCTCAACCGATCGTCGAACATGAACATTGTCGCCGTTTCCTTATAGCATTGGTTCATGGTTTGTTGGTTGTTCATACGGTCGCGGCACCGCCGCTGACGGTCTTGTCATTATAATTCATTGAACATAGACATATGCAGGTACGATACCGGAGAAGACGCTCATCCTCTGACTGGGTCTGTCCCGTCTCTCAGTTTTGGGCCATTTAACGCCTGGCTCAAATCTACCGCCTGACTAGGGCCTGGCTATTGGATGATCTCCTCTGCCGCAATTTCACATGCATATGTCTTTATTTTATATCATGTGTATCATAAAAATATCATTAATATACTTCGAATTTTTCATTACTATGCAAATTTATGCGAATATATTTGGAATAAGGGAGGTGGATAAAGCCTTTTTAATAATAAACAATAACTTGTTTTAATGATAATAAGAAGTATAACAATATATCAAAGAAGAATTTAATACGATTTTAATAAGAAAATGTTTCTTTGGGCATTTTACATTGTTTAGAATGATCTGATATTTGCGAATTCGTATACATAATTATATTTTATTTTCGTGTTGTATATGACTTGTGCGATCGGTCATATCGTTCGGCCAGTGTAGATGTGCGGTATCAATCCTCTGCTCTGTCACTCTTCTGTCGGTCTATCGGACTACTTTCTTGGTTGTGTGCGGCGTGCGGCAGGCCTGGAGCAAGTCTGCGCACCTTGCACACGTGCCACGCATCATTATGCGAGTTCGTTGTTTGAGACAGTCCGCACCGGAGCGCAATTTCCTGTTGTTAATACAGACCTGGTCTGTATACTTATCTTAAAGCCGTTTTGTTGGATGTTATCGTTTTATACTTTCGTATTATATGGCAACTAAAAGACGCGCACTGATCCCACAAATAATGCGAGGGATGATTGACTGTTTTCGCCTGTAGCTGTTAACTTTTCCCGAACTCCAACACTAAGCATATATTGGAGACAAATTCGAATTGGTAGACACCCACCAATTAGAATAAAGAAGTAGATACATATGTTCGTTACTCTCTCGCTGTGTTTCAAGTTTCTCTTCGTTTGACTTGTTCTCGATTTCGTTGTCATTCGCTCGTTGACCGTCATTCGATACGAGTTTAATTGTCGGTTATGTGTCTGCTTTTCACTAGAGCGTAGCGAAATTCGTACGTTCTACCACTATTACTGTTCTCTTACTTCCGAATGTATCATTTTGCCTGTTACTGGCCGTACTCGTACCCGTATCTTTTGGAGTTGAATTATGTACTGTTATACATACCGTCGATTTGTTCGCAAAGTAATTTTACATTGATTTTATGTAGTCTCTTATAAGCTGGTAAACATAGATGGGCATATCGAATACATGTATTATTGTATGATTGAACAGTAATAAAACTTATTTCAGTTTTATTTATTTATTGTAACCTTTACTGACACGCCTTACTTTAAACGAATTAACATTTTTAAATATATTTTTGCCCAAAATATATAATTACTTTCTTGTCTATGAGAATACAAAATTGTCACGGTTATTAAAATGAGTTCCAGGAAATACTTCCTTTTCTTATAAGACATTTCCCTAATCTCATGGACAGGAATGTAACACTGAACAAACCCCCTTGTTTTAATGTATTTAATATATAAAATATTATTTTTATGTACAAAATAAATAAACGAAAATATGAATTCAAAACAAATAGATAGGGAATTCATGTAAAGAATTTAAGTTAAATGTTTTTATAATATAATTGGGTTAAATATGTGAATTAATGATTATGAATTTATGTAAAATATTCAGTTCACTTCAGTCAATCCCCGCTGATGTTGACTATGGAAATAAAAACATTTATATAACAAGCCCTTTGTCTTTTTCTGCATTTTTTTATGTATACTTTATTTTCATATTATTGCACATATTGCTGAGTAGCAGAAAATTATTACTTCGATTATACAAATACCTTTTTACAACATAAAATAAAAGTTATGAAAATAAATACGATAGATTTTTTTGCCGCACAGGCGCAAGAAGCGCGCGCTGAGGCCACAAAATCACAAGGGCCTTGGAAAAAACGATAAGAAAAGTTATTGTGAATTTATATCTATTTTATTACTACAAAAATTAACTATAAAGTTGAAATGACATTGAAGTTAAATACTTCAAAGTGGAAGTTATTCATTTCCTTAAATATGACAAGAAAGAAAACGATAGAAAACCTGTTGAAATGTACCCACTGTTAGTAAATGACTTTCAGTTTACTTTTTCCAATGTAGAAACTATTTGAAAAATATTTATTGCGCCCGAAGCGCTTATTGGGTGGATATATATATATATATATATATCGAAAGACGAGTGCCATTTTGTGTTCTCCAGGAACAGAGCGAGTGAAAACTGTATGATACGCCAGCTGGTGGTCAATGTTGGGGTGACGCAGCAACTGTCATGGGTCTGGGAAGGAGAGGTTGTGCTTGATGAAGACAAAGTGACACTACACCTTTTCCAACTGTAATTCAAAAACATCAACTGTAATTCAGATAAGTAAATTCTAATTCAGAAAACGTCAAATGTAATTCAGATTAGTATTTTGTAATTCAGAAAGCGTCAATTGTAATTCAGAAAGTGTGAATTGTAATTCAGAAAGTGTGAATTGTAATTCAGATTATTAAATTGTAATTCAGAAGGCGTCAATTTGAATTCAGAAAGTAATAAGTTGACATGTAATTGTGACAATTCATAAATTTCTGTTTTACTTCTGAATTACAATTCACTAATCTGAATTACAATTCACACTTTCTGAATTACAATTTACTAATCTGAAAAACAGTTAACGCTTTCTAAAAAACATATGATACAGTTGAAAAAGTTATAGTCCTTCGATATTTATCCATTCAATAAGAACTTTGGGAGCAACATTTTGTCCTTCGAGCCAGACGGGACACTCACGTGCATTTTCCATTTCTGCCCCTGCTGTAGAAGGAAAGCGCGCGTTTGACGTATGTCTGAGTCCACAATTTTGTAACGCAGCTTCTACTCACGTTTTAACGGCTTCCCACAGCAGATGGATTTACATCCGATTATCACGTTGATCTCTTAGCAACTTGTACATCCTCCATTCCATGGATCAGACGGGTCATTAGCGTTCATTCTCCAATTCTGTCCCTGTTACAAACGGAAATCTTCCGTTTGACTTGTATCTGAGCCCACTAGTTTGTAAATCAGCCTCTACTAAAACGAACTTAATGGCTTCACACAGCCATCGAATTCTTTTCCGTTCTCATAGGCTTCTCACAGTCAATTCATATTCGCTTACCATATTAATAGCAACTATTTTATCTTACACTTCGCACGTAAGACCACTTATTCCCGTGCGTTCTCCTATTTGTCCCTGATGCATAAAGGTATTAGTTAGTTACAATTTTTGGTGCACAGCAACAATGACAAATTTGCGACTAACCGCCTATTTAAATGACTAGATTATATAAGTATAAGTATAAGTATAACTAACTAATAAATAACAAAGTATATCATGTATTTTGATAAAAACGTACAATTTTGTCTCTAAACAAGAACGGTAATTTGAAGACCAAAAGTTCAAAAAATATTTTGAAATTGATACAAATATATGCAGTTTATCTTTGCGAGTGTGGTTATACCAAATTTGTTAAAATATAATTTTGCACTTCCGTATAATTTAAATAAAAACCTGTAAATCTGTTGTGAAATTAAAACAAGTGTAAAATCGAGAATTTTTACGAGCCCACGTACTAAACTAAATCGCTTCGACGTGCTTCGTGTAATATCGGCTACTCTCTACTGAGCTACTGGTAACATTTTGCGTATGAAATCTGTGGCATATGTCTGATGAATATGTAGCAGAAAATCAACGTTTTCCAGTAGAACCCGGTTTCACCCCCAAAGTCAGTGGCAGAAATACATAACAAACTCGACGCACAAATACTTAAACACTGGCCGTTTGAGTCGGAAGATGAAAAACTAAATTTATCTCTGGATGATCAGGAACAATATTGCAGAAACTGCATCGAAATTCCGAAAGAGAAAGGAGAGAATGTTTTGAGTGAAGTGGTGAAACGGGTCGCGTCATCGGTATATATCTTAAACCTGAACACATTGACAATTGTCATCGACTGGGGAGCCAACCAAAAGTTGGAGTTTCCAGCTGTGCTGGGAATAATTGTAAAATTTATTACAATTTTTTTTTAAATGAATGAAAACTGAACGGTTGGCGTCAAATTTGTAGCAAAACTTTGAGACTACAACAGACTAAAATGAATAAATCAAAAAAAAAAAAACTGCAATGGCTGTGTTACAAAATTTAAACAAAGTTGAAGCTTTTTGGACGAGTCGGAGTCGGGAGTTGGAAAAATTTATCGACTCCCGACTCTTTGATTCAATTTTTATCAAGGATGAGAACAAACTGAAAACGAAAGCAAAATAACGATATTACCAGAATTTTTAAAGCACGGAAACAGGAACGACATTTTGTTGTCTGTTCAAAAACGAAAATGAAATTAAAAATATTCAAGACCGTATTTAACCGGTTTCCTTCCTGCTTTCCAGTTTAAAATTTGACTAAACCTACTCGTATTAACAGATTAATACGATGAGGCAGTAAAGATATTTTGTTTTTACTTATAACTCTTTTTTTAATACTTTTTTCTCAAATTGTAACGAGATTCCTGAGGGCAGCCAAAATCTAAATGTCAAAAGGAAAAAGTGACATATTATGAAAAATAAAGTACAGGCTATTCCAAACGTTTAGGCGGAACTAAATGGGAATTTCGTTCTTTTAGGTTGTCACGAGAAAGGACCTTGCTTGGGTTATTTCATTTATTACGTTGACATGTGAAATTTAAAATTCCAACAGTTAAACCATGGAAACGAATGACATACGTATGTCAAAAATAAACAACTCTTTTACTTATTTTAATGACAAAAAAATAAATAAATGTGAAATTTATATTAAGAATGACACAAAAAATCAAAATATAAAGCAAATGACATTTTAAAATGATATTAACCTTAATCTAAATATGTTTATTGTGAGTATGATTTACAAGGCTTAAACAAAACGGCCAAAAAGCACGATTCAAACGATGAAAGTAACTAGATTGCAGAATCAGAACGTTAACAATAGGCTAAACGTTTGGAATAACCTATATATAAAATACTTTTAATTTTTTTTTTTAAACTAATAACATATATTTGAAAATTTGTTTAAAAAATGACACAATAAGTCAAGATGAAATGAAAATGACATTATATAAAAACAGTCTGTTTTTTTTTAGATTAAGTGGAACTAGACATTGAAATATACTAACTCTTAACGATTGAATGAGGCATTTTATCTTTTGTTAACAAAAGCCCACTTCGATCGTTAAAAGGTGAACTCGTGATAACTTAAGAAAATAAAAATTCCATTTAGTTCTGCTTAAATATTTGGAATAGCCTTTACGATTTACGAGTGAAAGGAGTCGGGAGTCGAAGTCGGTCTTCAAAAATACCGACTCCGGAGTCGAGGGTCGGTAATTTTTCTACCGACTCCCCATCCCCGAATACAACAGCTGTGTGATTCTGGGAACAAATTGGCTAGCTGGTGAGTATGAGACTTAATCTCTGGGGGCTGGGCAAAGAGAACACACAGCCTAGGGGAAAAAGATAGGAAAGGCGCCACGGACTTAACTGAGCCCCAACCTGTTCAGTTGTAAGCCTGAACAATTTTACAGAAAATCACAAAGATGTCGGCTCGCATTCAGATTCCTGAGGAAAGAACAAGGGAATGTTAAATCATATAATAATACAATAAAACACATTAATTATTATAATTAATGAATTTAATATTAAATGAAAACATCTTCATACAGAGAGCGGCGAAACTGATATCAACTTTGACAAATATTATATTTTCTCACAAAAAAAGGTTATTTAACATTATCTATGAATCTGACAATTAATTGTACTTCTAACTACTTCTAGCGGATTTGGCTAGTAGGGACGAACGTTGTACACGTTGTATCCCACCCTAATCAATTCTGGACACCTAGTACCGGCAAAGGACACTACCATTGAAATAGAAGGCTTTCCATCCCGGTATAGTTTTTTCGTTTTTTTTTTGTTTTCTACATTCAATGACTCTTTGCGATGCCATATCCTGCACCATATTGTGGCACAGGGGCAATAAATTCCTCAATCCTGTCTGCCTTTTTAACAGGAGGCCTGACACATCTTTCGTCCGACAAGAGAGCGTCACGACGAAGTCCAGCGTGTAAGCTCCAGCGCCCCACAGACCCCCGAGTCCTTGTCTTGTGGCACAGCATTACCCGAACATCCGCTATATAGTAGTGGAGCCACTCTATCCATGAACTGTGACACCAAGCCGATTGACTGAGCTGATCAGGCTCAGCTTCCCGTTTTTGCCGAAGCCGAGGTCAAACAAGGCGTATTAGGAACGTACCGTCCGCGGGTAGCAGCCTCTTTCAACTGACCAAGATCCTCTTCTCCGGCGTCACGGGTCTCTACGCACGGCAAACACGCGTGTATGATTTTAAGTAGGAGATAAAAGAAATAAAAGATAAACCTATTCTCATAATCGGCTTCTCTGAACTGTCTCCTCCCAAATGATTCAGGGTACGCGGGATCATCAGACCCGAAAGCTCGGCATGATCAGGTGTTACGATTATGATGAACTTCCCATGTGTGATTCAGGATACGGGGGATCATCTGGCCCGAAAGCTAGATATGGTCAGGTGTGACGACCATTATGAACTTCCCTTGCGTGATTCAGGGTACGCGAGAACATCAGACCCAAAAGCTCGACTAACGGTCAGGTTTTATGACCGTTATGAAATTCCCCGACGGGAGGACAGTATTAAATTATCACCCGGTATAAATGTACATCAAAATGTTATTTTCTTGCCAACATGTATGTGATCTTAATTTTTTGAGATTTTATTTAATTTATTTATGTGATTACATATGTTTATAATGAATAATATGATGTACCTTCAAGTTAATGCGTTCTACGTTTTATGTATTATTTTATTTTTAATTTTAATTGAGAATTGGGGCTTCAAAATGGAATTATGGTTATTAATTATCAATTACTTAATCTGACACTGGTAAAGACTTCAACGCTCGTTCATCCGATGAACCCTCCAGTTTATTTATTACGCAATACTTAAAACTTACGATTACTTGTAAAAACACACATCTTGTTTAAGGATATAAAAAATTTATTTAAAAGTTCATAAAAAATTACTTTCAAAATTCATAATAAACAACATAATGTACAATAATCATTTTTAATTTTGTATATATATATATATATATATACCATTCAAAATTTAAAAAGATTTTATATATAATCGGATCGAGCATCGTTCAATTCTTTATAACTACTATTCTCATCGACACCAATTTAGGCATTTTAATTTATTATCTTTTTAATTAGTGAATGGAATATGGGTATAAAAATGCGTTACATATACATTATTCTTAGAATCAAATTTCGTATCACAGAAATGTAATACTAGTTTCGACCATGATAAATGTGTATAATTTAAAGGGAATACTGCAATACGAGTACAGGCCACAGTAAACATACAGAACCTATTAAATATGTGATATGTGATCCTATACTCCAGAATAGAATACTGGCGACAATTGGTCCTGTTGCTCTAGCCAAGGCACCCAGAGATCGAAAAATACCCATTACTGTTCCTTTTTGATTTACTGACCCAAACTGAGATGCCATCGTCATCATACAGGGCACAGTTAAGGCAGTCGCTGAAATTTTAATAATATGAATTTAAAATGTTGTTCTTGCATAATCAAGTACAATAATACTTACAGACTGCGTAAAGAAACAAACCAACGTATAATAAATGAGCAGAATACGCTATACCGATACTAAAGAATGATGGTATAATAAGCCATAATCCAATAATAACAGTCTTCTTTGTTTTATCGAGAGAAATCTTACGAACATAACCACCTTGAATAATAGCCATAGATAACCCTGTAATAATAAATGATAAAATACTTGAATACTGTAAGATAAATTGGAAAGATCTGTAACACAAAACTGTAATATTTGTCTAGGAAATTAAGGAAAATGTTTTGCTGAAACACTCATCAAATAAAGATTATGATAAAAAAAAGCATGCCTAAAATAAGGGGCATACACGGCGACACGAACATTAAATTGTTGTACTGAAAATAACTAGCCACAAACGAACTTAATGCTAATAATTTTCTACTAGTTTAACACAAATTTTATGTTCTTTTACTAAGGGCCGTGAAATCCATCTCCTAATACACTTACTAATAACTATTAACATAATAAACTATATACAACGCAAACAATTATTTTGTTTACATCAATCACAATTTTCCATTATAGGCCGTGAAATCCATCTCCTAAGAAGTGGTTTCTCCTCCTAAGAAATCACTTAATAAATTTATTTGGCTAATATAATATCGATGTCGTAATAAACTTTTTCTATGTTGCATTCATAACAGAGTCATTATGAAACTGAATTGCGTGTTATAATGAGCTTCATTATGACAATAAACATTATATTTTATGAAATGGGAACAATAACCTGCAAATTTTACAAAACAAAGATCGCTAGCTACCTTGTGAAACATAAAATTGTCAAACTAGCCCGGCCAACCGTTACATTCACATACCAAATTCCCTAAACGAAGATGTTGCTTGATTAAATCATGCAAATTTATTATTTCGAAAGGAATGAAAAGCAAAATAGAAAAAACAGAATAGATAAAACTCGTAACATAAGCCTTTTTGTCGCACTTTTGTCCATTAGAAAACTCGTCGCCTCGTTTTCTGACCTCGGCGCGTGCGGTAGAAACATGCTTTATGAAACTTGTATTTTAATATACTATTATTAGCATAATAAACTGACATATTGTTCTAGCAACTTGTTAACTAGATGAAGCTACTAATAAATAATAAATATACATTTTAAAGGTAAATAAATGGCAAATTATCAATAAAATAGTTAATTAAAATTTCTGGCGCACAGCAACGATAGCTATTTACATTTAATACAGCCCATCTTTATGACTAGATTATAATTAAATTGGCATTAATACAATAAAAAATATATATATACTTCCAAACAAATAGAAATAAAACAAAACCTTGCACAGACAGACACTAATAAATTAAGTCAAAAGTCTGTACGAAAAATTGAACAGACGCAGGCTGATGGTAAAAGGCTGTAAAGGGACCATCGAATATCACATACGGTCAGAAGTTAGGTGAAAGACTTCACACATGGAACAGTAAGTTCGATTCTCTCAGGAAGTGTATCAGCCTGTCCATAAGTAGTGTCGTCGCCTAGAGCAATTGGAAGACCATAGCACAGGCCTAACCTCTCCCAGACATCCTCGAACTGCACACTCTGGGTTAAAATGTCAAGTTAAGTCTGTGTTATACGTCTCACAAATAGGAGATTCTTCACCTTGAAGGAGGTTTCCATGGGCCCACCAACAGTAACCTATACGTAGGCGTCTGATGGCGGTTTCCTCTGTGCGGTTGTTCCTGCAGGAAAAAGCCCACGGTTTAATGTCTCCCTTTACCTCCAGCAAGTTGACATCAAGCACATTCACTACAGGTCAACATGAAGCGACATGAAGCGGCATTACCCAGCTTCATTGCCTTTTAATCAATATTGCTAAAAATGTCGAAAGTTCTTAGACCAAAATGCCTATTGGCTCTTGGTTCCCTATGGTAAGTATCTATATGCCTATTTTGTTAGTTAAAAAATTTGGCGCACAGCAACAATGGCTATTTGCGCCTAACGCAGCCCATTTAAATGACTACACTACATACTAAAACATTAAATTAAACAATAAAGAGATAAATAAAATTTTATACGCATACTCAATACATATGCAATAATCATACATAGACAAATCTGTGTTACACGTCTCACATATAGGAGACTCTTCACCACAAAAATGGTGTCCATGGGTCCACCAACCAGTGACCTGTACGAAGGCCATACCCTCACATTCTGAGCATTCAGATTGTGGAGTAACAACCGGATCTTTAGTACACGAGGATGCACTAGATCTGGAACTTGGATATTGTTTAGAGCGCTCAAAGAGTCCGTCAAGATAACACCTGGACGACTTTGCTCGGTACTGAAACTGTTGGCGTGGATTCAAGACAACGAACGCACACCCAACCCTGGTTCCGGATTTTGATCCGTCAGTAAAAATGACACTATCCTCGAACCTAGGGACCAGTGTTCTTTGTAACTCATGTTGGTATTCGATAGGCAACGTAGTATCTTTATCAAACTTAGTTAATAGTAAGATTCACAAGCGAACGCGGTAGAATCCATGGTGAAACAGCACACAAAACGAAACTTGCAATTTCAGACATATTAAACTCAATATCACTCAAAATACCGGAAGGCCTCAGACCAAAAGGCCTATTGGCTCTTGGTCTTCTGTCGTAAGTCCCTATATGCCTATTTTGTAGAATAGGGTCATACGCAGCATGCTCTGGTTTGATACTGAGTGCAGCCATATATCGCAGGGATCGAATTTTACGACGACTATACAGTGACGGTTCGCCTGCTTCACACAGCAGGCTTGAGTCGGGCTAGTGCGAAATGCACCTATGGCAAATCTAACCAGTGTTATGTACAGTATCAAGAATTCGTATTTCTTGGTGTTTAGCTGACCCGTAAGCTAGACATCCATAATCTAGCTTAGAGCGCACTAGAGAACGGTATAAACCCAACATGACAGTGCGGTCTGCACCCCATGTCTTGTGACTGAAGATCCGCAACAAATTAAGCGACTTTTGGCATTTTTTCGATTTCACTTAGCCTTTTGTATACATGCAAAAGCCTAAACACGAAGTCTTCAAGAAGGCGTGTTGGAATCATTCTGTCCGAGGGCAGCAGTCTCCCTCAACTGGTTCGAATGATTCAAATGATTCAGGGTACGCGGGATCTTCAGGCCCGAAAGCACGATATGTTCAGATGTTCTGACCATTACGAAATTCCCTTGCGTGATGAAAAAAAAAAATCATTAAAATAAGCAAGACTTCACACATAAAACAGTAAGTTCGATTCCCTCAGGAAGAGTATCAGCCTGTCCATGAGTACCCTGTCATCACCTAAAGCAACTGACAGGTCACAGTGTTGTGGGCATTGCCGTGCTCCACTATAATTTCTCATGACACTTTCCACCACTGATCTACCTTTAGGAATTCATCCCGCCAACAGGAGGACCAGAACAGAGAGTTTTCATGATGTAATGACACCGTTAAAACCGCAAAATCCACGGAATTTCGCCCGCCAGGGGGGGTCTCGCACTGGCGAATGGATCCGTCAATCACGAAACATCACGAGCGCGGAAACCACGCCCAGAACTGCTCCAAATGCATAAAATAAGGGGACAGTCCTTCACTTGACGCTTCGTGCAACAAGAGCTCACCGTCTCAGGAGTTCAAATCTCAAATCTCGCTATAGGTCTTCTTAGAGCTAGCGAGATGGCTCCCGGTTGTCGCACTAGCGATCCCGTGGAGCCCTCAGCTGGCACCTCAACCGACCACCATTAAGTCGAGCAAGCTGTTCAGATAGCCGGTCAACATACGACCGTGCCTCTGGACTGAGGTCCAGCTCACCAATCGACATCCGCCCTATTTATGACCGCGATTAGGAAAGCCAGTCAGCTACTGACCGTTTCAACCGACCTCCATCACCATGGTAGCCTACGCCGTCTCCGCTGAAAGCGACAGCACGCCCACAAGCGCCTACGACGGTACCGGACTCGTCACCTCCTACTGATAGGCTAAGTCGCCGCTTGGTCAAACTGTTCGGCGACGAGACGCCGCCGAAACGCCAAACCCGTGTGACGAACGCCTAAGCTACGATTATCAGCGCATTCACCTTCCTATCCACATCGTTATCCAGAACCAAACATCTTCATTCCACACTGCTTAATTTTCTCTATCTTATTATATATATATAAATATATTTCGTCATTTAATAAAACTCATTAAACCTATATTCTGTCTCTTTTATTTCACCAACGCTGGGAAACCTACAAGTGTTTTACTTTCAGGACGTCTGGTTGTTTGGCATAGTTCCGCTCCACCGTAAAGCCAGTAAACATGCTACGCCACGCCACCTGTGTGCAAGTGTATGCGGGCGAGCGGGCGTGCGTGTGTAATAGCATTAAACTTATATTTGCATATTATTTAAATATTTATAAAAAATTTAATATGATTCAGCTGCTCAATTTTTATTCTTTAATGAAATTCGTTAGTTTTTAGGGTTTCGTAGCAATTACCAAAAACCATTATATCTTCATTTATGTATCTATTCGGTAGAAATTGTACCCAAACGGATGAACAGAGAAAGTTGAAATTTGGCATACTTGTACAACTCTTTGACCCCACATATCAGTTCCACATGAATTACGAACGTAGCTAGACGTGTGCTATTTGTGTGCAGTTTTGTTCAGTGCTGCTTAAAAGTGTTGCTTACAAGTTAAAAAATCATTTTTTTAAAATATTTATTAATAATAATAGTAATTAAACGTAAATAACTACGTAAAATGCCCCCAAAAAAGGTCAATGTGACAGAAACTGAAAATATTGAGTCTGATATTAATATTGGAGACATTGAAAAGTTAATTCGGGATACATTAAAATCTCCAAAAGTGTTGAACGAATTAGCAAAATCAATAGCAGTGATTGTTGTTAAGAAGTACGAGCAACAACAGAAAGAAGTAAGAGAAAAAACTGAGGCTCTAGAGTCTAATGTTATAGAGAAGGACTCTATCATTTCTAAGTTGGAGACCAGATCCAGTATATGGAACAATATTCCAGCAGAAACTCCTTACGGGTATTCGGAATTCTAGAAACACCGATGAAGACACGCAAGCAGTTATTGTGGGAACGTTCAAAAAGTTAATGGGTGTTACTTTGAACAATTTTTCACTGGACAGAGTACACAGGATTGGTAGAGCTACAGAACAGAAAATCAGACCCATTATTGTTAAATTATATTAACCGTGCTTCTGTTTTTTAGAGGAGAAAAAAAAATTGATAGAAGTAAAATAACAATATTTGAGGACCTCACTAGATCTAATATGGAGCTGTTAATAGCTGCAAGGGGAAAATATGGGAGGAATAATGTATGGTCATTTGATGGTAATTTTTTTTGTAAATCTAGTGACGAAACTTTTAGGATCCACTGCTTAACAGACTTGCAATAAATTGTAAGTATTTGTTCACAATGTGCAAAAATCAACCTTATAAAACTAAATTTATTCATAACTAAAACATAACCTACAAATGTCTTTTGCACTTTTATTATTTATTAATTTTTTTATTTTATTTTTTTACCTTTACTGTAATAAATTCTATTTAAATTTTAACAATTATTTACAAATAATTACAAACATTTTTTCCTCTTATAATTGCACTTTATTTTTATTTTTGTTTCTTTTTTTTTAATTTTTATCTCTCAATGTCATTTATGCTTAGCTTATGTATTTTATTTATTTATTTATATTTTATTATTTAATCTAATTTGTCTTATTTTTTTATTATTTATTATCAGAGACCGGCAGTTATATGCAACGGTACTTTTAGTAGGTGTTTTTTTATAAAAAGATGCAAATGTCTGTTGAAATAAAATATAATTATATATATTTGTAATGTGCCCTGCTCACAAATAGTGTAACGTATAAAAATTGATATCTTATCAAAAACTGACCAATGGCAAAGGAGTAACTGAGACCATCTCGGATATAATCCCAAAATAATGAGGTGTCGTTATTAAGATAAGAATTCATTGCGGTACAAATGTTTTTTTCTTTTGTTTTTTGTTGGTCTTTATTTCCAAATGGTAAAAAAATGAAAAATGAATAAAAAAACGTTAATAAGTTTGGGAAAATTTCTTTAAGGGTTTTGCCCGTATTTATTGCATACCCGACAAAAAAATTTACCGTTTTCTTGTAATTCATAGCAGTCAAAGTCTTTTAACCGCACATGATAAATTTCACTGTTTGTATTTTGTTCAGTAGACATTTTACTTTTCTGTTGGAACTTTTAAGATGCAGGCACTGGCCAATACTGTTAACTAAATTTACATTCAGAGAGGGCGCTTCATAAGTAAAAAAGAAGTTAAAAATTATTACAAAAATGATAAATTAAACATTCTGGATGAAGTAGTTGTGTTGAAATTGTGTGAAGAACATTTTAGTGAAAGTGATGTGGAGGCTGCAAAGACTCTGCTGGTGAATCACTATGACCATAAGGGTGTGAAGACTCAGCGAACAGGAAAAGACAAAAGGAAAAAGAACCTGCAGGATATTATACATGTCCTACGGGTAACGGATCCAGAAAATGTCCCTACTTATGTTGCGAAAGACCTTAGTAAGCTTCCGGCAGTGACTTTTGATTATGTAGATGTCACTTCAGTTCTGAAGGATGTAGTCTTCTTAAAAAAGGAGATACAAACCCTGAAGAAGGAGAGCACCATTAGCAAGATTAAGGACGAGGATCTGCGGAAAGATGTAAATGACCTGAAAAAAACATTTCATAAGGTCAAAGTTGTATACAGCACCGAGGAGAAAGGGGAAACTTTGGACACAACGTAAAAGAACATGTTCCCCCGTCCCCCCAGACCGAACGCCTTAGTGCTAGCTTTGCGGAAACCGTCAAGTCTGCACCGAACGGCAAGAAAAAGCAAGCACTACACAAGAGGGCAAATAAAATCAGCGGGGAAAAGGGAGGCAAGTGTGATAACGTGCAATCCCCTGCGGAAGTCAAACAGGCTAAAACAGATGATGACTTCACAAAGGTTACTTACAGAAAGAGAAAACACGATGTAAACAAACAACGTCACGTGGTTTTGGGAACATCGGAGAGAACCCAACGGCATCTGCAGAGGACGTGAAGGCGGTTCTAAAACGTAACCAGGTGACCACTGATGGTGTCAATTGTGTCAAGATTGACAATAACATTAATAGATACGCCAGTTTTAGAATATGTGTCAATCAGAGAGATGCGCAAAAACTTCTGTCACCGGCCTTTTGGCCTTCCGTAGTCGTTGTACGTGAATATGTGTGGAAAGAGAAGAAAAATGTGCAAAAAATTTTTGTCACTTTTAACTGCAAATCGCTTAAGCGTATTGCATGTACGATGAACGAAATGTGTGATTCTGTTGACAGATGTCTACTACAAGAAACCTGGTTACGTCACAGTGAGTTACCTATGCTGGAGGACATACACGGCGACTTTCTCTTCACCGGGACTTCGGCGCTGGATCCTACGGCGCGGGTACATCTGGGACGTCCGTACGGCGGGGTAGCCATCCTATGGAGGAAATCTCTCTCGCAGTACGTCAGCGCGGTGTCCATTCCTGATGAGCCGAGACTTGCAGCAATTAAGATAAAGACCGAAGATGAGAATCTACTCGTTTTGAATGTTTACATGCCAACTAATTCTCCGGATAATATTCCCGATTTTCTCAATATTCTGGGGAAGATAGAAGCTGTGGCATCAGTTAGTGACATCACGAACGTCTTAATTGCTGGTGACTTCAATTCACACCCGACGACGATATTCGCAAACGAGCTTGAGAAATTTTGTCAAGAGTTCGATTATAAAGTGGTAAACTTGGAAATGTTGAGTGAAGATAGCTATACTTATGTTAGCGATGCATTTCACACAACCTCCTGGCTTGACCACTGTGTAGTTTCTAAATCTTTTGCGAATTGCATCTCAAATATGAAGATCGATTATCTCTGTACCTACTCGGATCATCGGCCATTGTACTTCGAGGTAGCAGCGTCGTTTCGGGACACAGGAAGGACACACCGTACAGAAGAACCCCGCAGTAGTGTGCTGTGGAGTGATAGTGCATCCGAGTGCTATAGCAGAGTACTTGTGAATGAGCTGAGTAAAGTTGAGATTCCGCGTGAACTTGTAGTATGTGACAGAACAGAGTGTGTGTGTGAGCACCATCTATCGCTTATTGATGACTTTTACGAACGGATTGTTGCGGCAGTTGCGATCGCGGCAGTTTCAACGTGCGGAAGAAGTCAAAGGCATGCTGGAGGGCACAATATTTATGGCTGGAATGAGAACGAGGAGCTGTTCACGGCGAAACGAGAGGCTAAGCTGGCATTACGAAGCTGGATTGACGCAGGTAGACCACGATAGGGTGTCATCAACCAGGAGAGGATTGTCATGCGTGTCAAAGGATGCTATATCATCCTGACATGCCTGGCGCAATGAGCCGGTTTGTGGCCAACGTCCCCTGGTGGGTGGGCATGGCAGGGTGATGAAACTTTTTATACGGGTATGGCGACTACCTTTTTATACGGGTATGACGACTACCTGGAAGGATAAAAACTTTTCAATTTCCGCCACAGTTGAGAGTAAACTCCGTAAAAAATCAAACAAGAGACCTCGTCGTGATGCTCAGTCATCCGACGAGGGATGTGTTAGGCCAGCTGCCAAGAAGGCAGAAGGTAAAAGGCATGTTGAGTATTGTGCGCCAGTACCACGATTTCTCGCCGTGAAGGTACAAGAAGAGGGTAAGTCCTTTAAGGAGATGTCCCCCTTCTTTGTAGCCCGAACGTTGAGAAATACGTGCTCTACTGGTATAAAGTCGGTGCGTAAGTGGTCGGACGGTACACTGCTAATAGAAGCAGAGACTGAACCGTCGTCAACGCTGCAAAAATAAGTGAAGTTTTCTGAGTTTGGCATTTCAGTACAGCCACTTAAGGCACTGAACTGTTCGAAAGACGTCGTAACGGATCGTGACCTGGCGTATGTTACGGAGGAAGAGTTCGTGCAGGAAATGGCATCGCAAGGTGTCATTGAATGCAGGTAGCTCAACCCTCGCAACGGCAAGCCTTCGATCTCCATGGTGGTGTCCTTCGCTGGTACCAGGTGTCCAACATCGGTAAGGGTGGGGTGTAACGTTTGTAGCGTTCGCCCCTACTATCCCAACCCGATGCGATGCTACAAGTGTCAGCGTTATGGGCACACCTCAAGTCGTTGTGGTAAGCACACCATCTGTGCCAACTGCGGACAGGATCAACATGAAGTTGAATCTTGTCCAAACGCGGCACACTGCGTGAAATGCAAAGGGGCGCATGCCTCTACTTCACGCCACTGCCCAACGTACTTGGAGGAGAAGGCAATACAGGTCATTAGAACGCAGGACAGGATACCGTATTTCGAAGCCAAGAGGAAATACAAAGAGAGCGCGCCGGTTACTTTCGCAAAATCTTTCGCGCAAGTAGCTGCAAAGCGAACTGCAAGTGTCCAAACTCAGACAGAGTTAGTGCCTCGTCCGACAACTGCAGCAGCAGTAAAAGTCGCGACAAATACTGCGAAAGAAAAGGTAGTATTGGTCCCAGAGACCAAAATTCAGACCCCACAACCTGGGGGATCGGGTCTGAATAAATCCCCCTCCCCTAAAGGAGAACGCACTCAAACTCAGTTCTCCCAACCACCTAAGGAGAAGACCCCACAGTCTTCTCCACAAACGAGAAGCGACCAGAGAATGGTCGCTTCTACTAAACCCTCATCAGTTACTTCTGAAAAGGAAACTGATAAGGGATCCGTTGGTTCTCACTGGATACCAGTGAGAGCCAAACAATCAATCCAGTGTGTCCATCAAAACACCTGGACTACCAAATGAAAGTGTAGCCGAGAAATTGGCTGTAGACCCGCAACCTAAGGGTAAAGCAAAAATCTTTAGGTTGCGGGGTAACTCCCCTAAACAGAAATGAATGGTCCACTAATCCAGTGGAACTGTAACGGTGTATATCAGCGCTACGAAGAACTGCGACTTTTATTGTCAGATTTTGCGCCTTCGTGTGTTTGTCTGCAGGAAACAAATTTCAACGAAACCGACACATTCTCTCCTCGGGGATACTCCGTGTTTCGCACGGATTTCCTTACGGGGTTAAGAGCATGTGACGGCGTGGCAATTCTCGTTAGAGACACATTGTACCACGATCCTGTACACATTGACACTGAGTTGCAGGTCGTAGCAGTTCGTGTTGCACTTCCCCTCCAGGTGACGATTTGTTCTATCTACCTTCCCCCTGGTGTTCGAACTGACATCCGAGATGTCGTGAACATCATCGATCAACTCCCACCACCCTTCATACTACTAGGCGATTTTAACGCCTACAATGTGTGTTGGGGATCGGTGCGGAACGATCGACGGGGACGTCACCTGGAAAATATGTTGAACGAATTGAATTTGAGCTTTCTGAACGACCGCAGACCCACGCATTTTTGTGCAACAACGGGTACATTTAGTGCTATAGATCTTAGCGTTGTTTCAGGAGCCATCGCTCCGTTGTTCAAATGGGATGTGCATCACGACCTGTGCGGTAGTGATCACTTTCCAATCCTCTTAAAGCATCTGTTTAATACTGTTACCGAATCCCGCTGGCCACAGTGGGTTCTTCGGAAAGCAGATTGGACCAAGTTTGCGGAATCATTCTCGCATGAGGATATTCCGAGCTTGACCGTAGACGAAGAGGTGAATCATTTCACGGACTCCATCACAAGCGCGGCTAAAAACAGCATACCGCTGTCATCCACTCAGCCCCGTAGTGTTCCCGTTCCCTGGTGGAACGAGGAATGCGACTTGGCGCTACGTGAAAGGAGACACCTCTTCAATACATTCCGCCATTGTCCAACAGAGGAAAACATGATAGCTTTCCAACGAGCGAAACCTCGTGCTACGAGGATTGTGAAAGAAAGCAAGCGCGAATCATGGCGCAAATACGTGTCCACCGTTACAGTTGCCACTCCAGTGGCCAACGTTTGGGAGAAGGTCCGGAAAATATTCGGTCTAAATACAGCTACAGCCATTGCTGGTCTATCGGTAAATGGTAACGTAGTTACCTCAGCGGTTGAAATTGCTAACACTTTGGCATCTAATTTTGCGTTCAACTCTAGCTCTGAACATTATCCACCCGAGTTTCTAACTCGTAAAGCAGGCCTCGAATCTATACCTCTCAATTTCCTTCTCCTTTTCTAGGAATGACGAAGTATACAACCTGCTTTTCTCTCGTGAAGAGCTAGATAGCGCGATGTCAAAGTGTAAGGATAGCTCTCCTGGTCCAGATGCGATACATTATCGTATGATCCGAAATCTTCCGGAATCATCTAAGTCTAGGCTTTTGAATGTCTATAATAGGATATGGACTGAGGGCAAGTGCCCTACCAAGTGGAAGGAATCTCATATAATTCCTATCCCCAAAGTCGGGAAAGATAAACACTTGCCCTATAGCTATAGACCAATATCACTGACCAGTTGTCTCTGCAAGCTCATGGAGCGAATGATCAGCAAGCGTCTGATTTGGTTTTTAGAATCAAACGACTTGCTGGCCAACACACAGTGTGGCTATCGCCGTCACCGCTCAACAGCAGATCATCTGGTCAGACTAGAGACAGCTATCAGGAATGCTTTCGTTGAAAACAAACACCTGGTAGCTGTGTTTTTCGATATTGAGAAAGCCTATGACACTGCATTGATTTATGGTATTCTCCGTACTCTACATTCCTGGGGTCTCCGGCGACGCTTGATGTTCTTTATAAAAGACTTCATGTCGAACCGGCGCTTCAGGGTGCGAATCGGAAATACCCTGTCACAAATGTTAGCACTGGACAATGGGGTCCCACAGGGCTCCATACTGAGCGCTACGCTATTTTTAATTGCCATTAACGGAGCAGCTTCCTGTATTCGATTACCTGCACACAGTTCGATATTTGTCGACGACATTGGTATCTTTGTCGCCGAACAAAAGAGTAGTACAATCGAACGTCAGCTTCAGCTGACTATCAATCGTCTCGATACATGGGCAACCGAAGATGGCTTTAAATTCTCGACCAGCAAAACTGTAGCAGACCGCACTGTCATGTTGCGTTTATATCGTTCTCTAGTGCGCTCTAAGTTGGACTATGGATGTCCAGCTTATGGGTCAGCTAAACACCAAGAGATACGAATTCTTGACACTGTACATCACACTGTGGTTAGATTGGCCACAGGTGCATTTCGCACCAGTCCAATACTAAGCCTGCTGTGTGAAGCAGGCGAACCGTCACTGTACAATCGTCGTAAAATTCTATCCCTGCGGTATATATCTGCACTCAGTGCCAAGCCAGATCATCCCGCGTATGACCCTATTCTACAAAATAGGCATATAGAGATTTATGACAGAAAACCAAGAGCCAATAGGCCTTTTGGTTTGAGGACTTTCGACATTTTGAGTGACATTGACTTTATTATGCCCGAAATGCAAGTTTCGTTTTGTGTGCTGTTCCACCATGGACGCTACCGCGTCCACTTGTGAACCTCACATTAACTAGGTTTGATAAAGATACTACGTTGCCTATTGAATACCAACGAGTTACAAAGAACACTGGTCCCTAGGTTCAATGATACTGTCATTTTTACTGACGGATCAAAATCCGGAACCAGGGTTGGGTGTGTGTTCGTTGTTTTGAATCCACGCCAACAGTTTCAGTTCCGTCTGCACTCCATAACGAGTGTGTTCACTGCTGAGCTGTACGCTATTTTCAAGGCCCTGTGTTTTGTTTCGTCAGAGCAAAGTCGGTCAAGTGTTATCTTGACGGACTCGCTGAGCGCTCTGAACAGTATCCAAGATCCAGATCCAGTGCATCCTCTTGTATTAAAGATCCGGTTGCTAGTCTACAATCTGAATGCTCAGAATGTGAGGGTAGAGCTGTTTTGGATACCGGGACATGTTGGTATTAAAGGCAACGAAGCGGCTGATGTAGCTGCAAAAGCCGCCTCCCACAGACCTATGATTGATGAGAGTTTCATATTTCCAGATGACGCAAAGAGTCATCTGAAATATCTTGTTTTAGCCATGTGGCAACATGAGTGGAGCAGCATACAGAACGTTAAGTTGAGACAGATTAAGGGAGACATTAAACCATGGGGTTCTTCCTGCAGGATTAACCGCAGGGATAAATAGCCGATAAATAGCAGATAAATAGCCTTTGTTGCTGTGCGCCAAAAATTTTAACTAACTAACTAACTAACTAACCAGGAACGAGTCAGGGCCGATCAACTTGCCCTAACGTACCAGTCACGCGATTTTGCTAAATTCAGGAAGCTAACTGGAACTAAAACAAGATCAGGGAAGCCAAGTCACATTGATGGGATTACAGATGACAGAGAGATCGCTGAACATTGGAGAAGAACATTCCTGCAAGGTTCGGTGGGGGATGCTAGCACCCAGTTCGCTGATAAGTCCCACCGTGTACCGCAGGAGGAATGCCGGATTACATGTGTCAACGTGCAGGAAGCTGTGAAAACTCTGAAACGTGGCAAATCAGCTGGGCCAGATGGTCTGAGAGGAGAACATATCATCAACGCCCCCGATCAAATGCACATCCTACTTGCTGTTTGCTACACGTTTATGATGGTACACCGTCATCTACCGTCGGCGTTCACAGAAACAGATGTTGTTCCAGTTCCGAAGGGCAAAAGCGGCACAGTGACATCCAGTACTAATTACCGCCCAGTTGCAATCGCCACAGTCTTATCAAAAATCTTCGAACAGATATTGTTAAAGAAATGTGTGCATAAATTACACTGTGCAGACAATCAGTACGGATTTAAGAAAGCACACAGTACTGATATGGCGATATTTTCTCTTAAATCTACAGTTGTGCAGTACGTTAAAAGAGAGACGCCTGTATACGTACGCTTACTCGACCTGAGCCGAGCTTTTGAGAGAGTGGACCGTGGGAAACTACTGAATATTCTCAAAAAAAAGAAGAATTAGCCCACGGATTTTATCAGTACTGCCCAGATGGTTCCAAAATGAGACAAAAAGAGTACGCTGGGGAGCGGTAAAATCCAGCTCGTATAGGCAGGACGCAGGAGTAAGGCGGAGGGGCTACTGTCGCCATTTTTGTTCAACGTGTACATGGACCATCTAAGTACAATGCTGAACAAGGAACATATCGGATGCGTGATAGGATCGACGCTCGTAAATCACATCAGCTACGCAGACGACATGGTTGTGCTTGCTCTATCACTGACTGGACTGAGAAAACTACTAGGCATATGTGAAAATTATGCGCAGGACCACGGGCTAGTGTATAATGTCCAAAAAACTGAATACATTGTCTTTCAGCCCCGAAATAAGACATATGTAGTGCCTGGTGTAGTGCTAAATGGCCAATCAATGAATAAAGTGTCCTCAGTTTGCTATCTTGGTCACGTTATCAGTGACGATCTGTCTCGTCATAGATCGACAATGTAGATCGTTGTGTGCAAGAGCTAATATGTTAAACCGGCGATTTTCTAAATGCAGCGCTTACATACGTAAGTTACTTTTTAATACGTTTTGTAGTAGTTTTTATACATCTGCACTGTGGGTTCATGTTACACATTCCAGTATATGTAAGCTGAAAGTTTGTTATAACAATGATTTTAGAATAATCAATGGTTTATATAAATACAAAATTTTATATAAAAGTCTACAAACAAGCTTGTCCATAGCTGTATTACTTGTGATGTCACTTTCAATATGAAATGGACAGCTGTTCTTAGACATGTTTAGTCTCTCAAATAACGTTATCAATGTAAACATGTGTATAATTTTGATTTTGTTTGTTAACATATTTTAATTGTCAAATTTTGTGGTTCATGTTTTTGTACTTTTGTAAAAATGTTTCTTTGTACATTTGTATACATACAATGTACTTTTGTATTTATATGTTAACATCTATTTCTTTATGTATGTATAATTCTTTACTGTGATGTAACTGTAATGTTTTTCTTGATTTGGCCGAAAGGCTGTTTAATAAATAAATTATTATTATAATTAATAATTATTATTACTGAATTATTCGTTCAAAATCAAGTTTAAAATGTGCTATTTTACTGACAGAAGATTTTGCCATAGTGCTGCCTATGGCAAAAGTACCGTTGCAATATAAATGCCGGTCTCTATTTATTATAGTATTTACAATACGAAGTGGCCGGGTAAGAAGCTTAACAATGTTCTAATGGGTTTATGGCAGTAATCCTAGGACTTATTGCATTAAAACGAATATAAGGGGTATTAAGAAAATTTTAAATTTAAATCGAATAGATCTTGCAGAGAGCAAAGCAGCGATGAAAGCGGAGAGTAAAACAGCGAAAGAATGTCGCGCTTATAAAAAAATGTCTACACATAGTGACGCGTTTAAAATCGAGCAGAAAATTCACAAAATTATAATGGATTGTTTACTAACAGAAAACTCTTCCCTGAAAATTTGGTATTTACTAAAAAATAAAAATAAACACACTAGAAGCTGCAATGTTCACAGAATAAATAAAAGTAGACATATACATGGTGAATTTCATCATTTCTATATGCAACTCCGCGAACATCCAGAAAAGTTTCATTCTTATTTTCGCATGAGTATTTCAACGTTTGAGTATATTTTGGAAAAAATTCAACATAAATTGGTAAAAAATTGACAAATTTCAATCGGAACCTACTATAAATACCTCTTATTAATGAGAACTACTTGTAAATGTCTCAATATCCATTTTAAACAAAATATAATTGTAATACAATAATACAAATACAAATTGTGTGAACGCGTCGCTTTGCTCGACTATAACAGCGATATAACCTCGCTGCAGTACGCTCCACTATGCGCGTGTTAACAGGAATTCTTTTATTTAATTTCGCCGCTTTGCTCTCCGCTTTCATCGCTGCTTTACTCTCTGCTTCACTATGTGTTTAGCCTTAGGGAGAATATAGCTCTTAACTCTCCAGTCAGTATATACTTTGGCTTAATTAAAGAATGTTGTGTCAATTAAAGTTATGCCTGCGGACCGTGTCTGGCCCGATACTTATTTTTAAACGACACGCATTGAGCGGCTTTTTAGAATTTCCTAGGTATAATCAGAAACAGCTATACCATTGAGGTCCAGCCTATGGCCCACGGGCCATACCCGGCCCGATATTAATTTTTAAACGACACGCATTAATCAGCTTTTTAGGAATTCCTAGGTATAATCAGAAACAACTATACCATTCATGTCCAGCATATGGCCCGCGGGCCGTATCCGGTCCGATACTAATTTTTAAACGACGCGCATTGAGCGGCTGTTTAGGATTTCCTAGGTATAATCAGAAACAGCTATACCATTGAGGTCCAGCATATGGCCCACGGGCCATACCCGGCCCGATATTAATTTTTAAACGACACGCATTAATCAGCTTTTAAGGATTTCCTAGGTATAATCAGAAACAACTATACCATTCATGTCCAGCATACGGCCCGCGGGCCGTATCCGGTCCGATATTAATTTTTAAACGACGCGCATTGAGTGGTTGTTTAGGATTTCCTAGGTATAATCAGAAACAGCTATACCATTGAGGTCCAGCATATGGCCCACGGGCCATACCCGGCCCGAAATTAATTTTTAAACGACACGCATTAATCAGCTTTTTAGGATTTCCTAGGTATAATCAGAAACAACTATACCATTCATGTCCAGCATACGGCCCGCGGGCCGTATCCGGTCCGATACTAATTTTTAAACGACACGCATTGAGCGGCTTTTTAGGATTCCTAGGTATAATCAGAAACAGCTATACCATTGATGTCCAGCATATGGCCCGCGGGCCGTACCCGGCCCGATATTGATTTTTAAACGACACGCATTAAGCAGCTTTTTAGGATTTCCTAGGTATAATCAAGAC
Source organism: Liopterus haemorrhoidalis (assembly GCA_963971575.1). NCBI lineage: Eukaryota > Metazoa > Arthropoda > Insecta > Coleoptera > Dytiscidae > Liopterus > Liopterus haemorrhoidalis. The sequence continues at coordinate 43,416,553 of OZ020614.1, read as the reverse complement.
ACGTTTTTGTTTGGTTAATACACGCAGAATCATGCAAATTTTATTAATTGATTCCTGCTTATATTGATTTTTATTCGATATCAGTTTGCCAACGTTGTTGGCAACGGATCTTGTAGTGTAGGGATAATATGTATAAAAAACTTAAATCAAATTCCACTAATACTGAACTTAGAAAAACGTTCAATACATATAAGCGAATTCAAGAAAAGTAAAGCGATATTTTATATAAATAAAATTTTAGGGGCCGGCAATGATACAAAGAAAATATGGAATTTATCTAGAGAAGCCATCTGCTGTTCATAAAATTAAACAGGTTACTACTTCCGATAATAGATCAATTACTGATAATAAAGAAATGGCAATTTTTTTTTTAAATATTGCCAAAAAAAGGCTGATGGTATTAAAAAGAGTAACAATTACGAACAAACTATAGGTACCATATAACTCTTTAAATACTTTAAAATACATTATTCTTTTCTCCAATCTCAGCTGTCGAAATAGTTAATGCAATAGATTCATTAAACTCTAGCAATTCTTCTGGGTTTGACCAGTGACGGAGTTTCGCCTTAGACAAAAAAGACATTTGTCTTGGGCCCGTAATTTTCAAGGGCCCGGATTTGGGAGGTGAGGTCCTTTTTTTTTTGCTCTTCACTTGGATTTGGGAGGTGAGGACCTTTTTTTTGCTCTTCACTTGGATTTGGGAGGTGAAGTCCTTTTTTTTTTTCTCTTCACTTGGAATTGGGAGGTAAGGACCTTTTTTTTTTTAAAAAAAAAAAACATAGGTTGAGGGCCCGTAAATCAAAAATGTCTTGGGCCCGGCGAAGGCTTAATCCGCCACTGGGTTTGACGGCTGTTCTGCAAAAACCATTAATAACATCAAGAACTTGATTGCGGGACCTTTGTCAAATTTCTTTAATAAATGTGTACTTCTTGGACACTACCCTAAAAAGCTAAAAATATCCAGTCAAAGTTATTCATAAAGCAGGCCCTAAGAACATCCTTAGCAACTATCGGCAAATATCTCTGGTTTCGGTATTTTCTAAGGTATTCGAAAAAATAATAAAATTGACAATAGTTATTCTGTTCTATCAGATAATCAATTTGACTTTAGACGTAATAAATCCACTAATAATGCCATAGTCTGGTGTCTTAGATTTATAACTTTGAGAAAAGCAAATTTTCGGCAGCGGTTTTTTTAGTCCTAGCGAAGGCCTTTGATACTGTCAGTCATTCCCGAATAATTTCCAAACTTAAGACTTATGGCTTTCGCGGTAATCTTTTAAAGAGCTATTTAAATAACAACACAGTATACTTCTATCAATAATGTCCTGAGCCAACCGGGTTTTGTTTCTACATGTGTCCCACAAGGAACGGTACTAGGTCTATTACTATTTCTTATATATATATTAATGATTAACTCTATCTCAATCTAAATGGGCTTTTATTGTCTTATGCTGATGACACTGTGTACTATGTGTCTGGAGACAGCTGGAATAATGTTTTCAAAAACATCTCAGTCAGTCTTCAAAAAATGAAATCATGACTAGATTCGAATATTTTATCGCTAAACCTTACTAAAAATTACATTGTACCTTTTATGTGCCAGAAAACCAGATTACCCAATTGTAGTGAAATCAGACTTCATGATCATAACTACAAGTATGCTGAGCTATTAAGTTGTAGTTGCCCCAGCAAAATAGAAATTAGAAATTCAACAAAATATCTAGGATTAATCTGGATAGTTGTCTCACTTGGAAAACACATGTGAACCATGTTATTGAACGACTACGCAAAACTATATACCTGTTTAAAAATCTGAGATATTGTATAAATCTGTCTACCTTTAAAACGATATATTTTGGTGTAGTACAATCAATTTTAACTTATGGTATTTTATTTTGGGGAGGTGCTAGTAAAACAGTAATTTATAATATTAAAACTACACAAAAATTAATACTAAAAGTCATGCTAAACAAACCACGTAGATTTCCAAGTGAAAAACTGTTTAAAATGACAGGTGTTTTAATTGTACCGAAACTCTTCTTGTTTAACATCGCTCAATAACTTTTTAAGGAAAAACATACGCTCTTTAGAACGCTACATTTACCCAAGCATTTATATTTTACGAGGGGTAAAAAATAGGACGTTGTAAGGGCTCAAACAATTTCAAAAAGAAGACGAACTAATTCTTCCTTAATATTCAACCAAAATTATTTAATGTTCTCCCTGAGAAAATTAATAATAATCTTTTTACGTTTTCCAGTCATTCATTTAAAAAAAACTATTAAAATATGGATACTCAGTATACCCGTTGACGTTATTAATTCTATAATTTCAAACGTATAAACAGTGATAATATATTTCCCATTTGCATAACCTTCATTTGTTTTTTCCTTTTTTTTTAGTTTTTTTATTTAATTATTTATTAATTTATCTACCTATTTTTTTATTTATTTATCTTCTTATTTATTTATTTATCTATGCATATATTTACTTATTTATTTATTTCCTTAATATTTATTTACTTTCTTTTACTCACAAACTATATAGATTTTGAACTTTTCACATAGTCTGATTTCGTGAGATCTCGAGTTCATTATTCCATTTACTTTTCTTAATTTGTGTTATTGAACTTTTATTCTGGTACAGTATTTTTTTTATTTTATTTTTTATTGTTGTTATAATTATTATCTATTATCTTTATTTGTATATTTTATTCTATCTATTTTTTTATTTATTTTTAATATATATATTTTTAGCATACATTAATTTATTTTTTTGTCTATTTCGTCTATTTGCTTCAGTTTTTTTTTTTTTTTTTTAATTTCTTGTTTACGATGTCATTATTGTCGCCACAAGATACTGTGTATCTTTTATGACAGCATTTTTATCATGTTTATCTACCGAAGAATTACATTTACATTATTATTCTATTTTTTTTTTTTTTTATATATATATATTATATGCATGCATACATTTTATTTATTGTTAAGTCTATTTTGTAATACACCTTAAATGTATCAATGGAATACGAAATATGTACATATGTACATTTGTATAATCGATGTAATATTTTACTATTTTGCGTTCAAATACAAATACAAATTTAGGAAAACTATAGATTTCGAAAAATAAATAATTTTTGAAAATTTTGGGCGGCTATCAAATGAAGGTCCTTAATAGACAGATAATCTAACAAAATTTTATTTCTGCAAAATCAAATATTTATATGGAATTTAAAAAATATATCAAAACACTTTTTTCCCCCATTCTATTTCTTAGAGGGGTTGATTCAATAATCTGAAAAAATACTCAATAATGTACATTGAATTGAATCAGTATAGTTGAACAAGAATTTTTGATCACTATCAATTTTGATTTGATCACGATTTTGATCAGAGCATATTTTTTAGATCACTATTTCGAAAACTACCGGTTTACTGTCTCAATGAAAAAAAAAAAAATACATATTTTTTTTATATTGTGTGGTATCAAAAGAAAGCTATTAAGACATGAAAAGTAGTTTCGTAAAAAACTTTGTTTTAAAAATGATCTACCAGGTCTACAAGTATGAAATGTGGATTTTTTAAAAAATAAAACACATTAAACTCAAAAGAACAGTAAAAGTTTATTTATTCAAAGTATGCTCCATTAGAAGTTATACCTTTTCCCCATCTTTCAGGTAATTTGTGAATACCTCGCCAGTAGAACTCTTCCCCTTTCCCCGCAAACCATTCATCTAGCCATTCTTTCACATTTTCATATAAACAAAAGTGCTGCTCGGCAAGTGCGTGACCCATCGATGCGAACAAGTGGTAATCTGAAGGGGCCAAGTCTGGTGAGTAAGCGGCATGGGATAACACTTCCCACTTGAGTGCCTCCAATGTGTTGCAAACTGCTTTTGCCTTATGTGATGAAGCGTTATCGCGAAGAAAGATTACCTTCTGCTGTCTTCTTTCGTATTCTGGTCGTTTTATGAGCAGCGAATGGTTCAATTCGATCAGTTGTTGTTGTTAGCGTTGGGTATTAACTGTTTCACCAGGTCTTAACAATTCATAATAGACCACACCTTTTGGTCCCACCAAGTACAGAGCATTGTCTTTTTGTCAAAGCGATTTGGTCTTGCAGTTGATGTGGATGGTGAGCCTGGGTTCATCCATGATTTTTTGCGTTTGGGATTTTCAAAATAAATCCATTTTTCATCGCCAGTAATGATACGATGCAAAAAAGACTTTCTTTTGTATCGTGCAAGCAAAATTTCACAAGTGTTTTTGCGTTTTTCCATCTGCCTCTCATTCAATGCATGTGCCGACTTTCTGGATCTTACTCATCTCTCGTAGGTGATTGGAAACAGCTTGTTGACTAACGCCTAACTGCTCTGCTAGTTGTTTTTGTGATTGACTATCGTCTTCCTGTAGCAATGTTTCCAATTTTGTATCTTCATATTTTTTTGGAGGTTTTCCATGTTCTTTGTCTGTAAGATCAAATGGAGCATATTCACCATAAGCTTCTCGAAGCAGTCGGTATGATTCAGCAGCAGTTTTTTTGAAATGAAAACAAAACAGTAGTACTGTCCGCGATCGCTCTTTATTTGGCACAAAATTTGACATTTTTAACACAGTAAAACAAAACTATATGATCACTTTTCAAATTATAACCTATACGCATTTGACACTTAATGATAACTTAACAAAACGCCATATGTGTTGAAACTTTGAACTAAACACTCTGATTGCGCGGCAAGTTTGAAAAAAATCCGTATTTCATACTTGTAGACCTGGTATAATAAGTACAATTTGTTCTCACTTACTAGATACCTACAAAAAATATAAAATAGCAATAAAACTATAATCTTACCTATTATTTAGTAACTAATATATTATGCTAACAGTTATTTGCAAGTTAGGCGAGTTTTGCTCATTAGGAGATGGATTCTAAGTAAAATGCGGGAATATCCGTTTTCCTGTCTTACATTTCAATTTTTAACCTGATAATGCGAGGGAAAAATTAAAAAATAATATTATATTTTTAACTATAATTTGGCAAGATTTTAATGGAACAGCGTTTTGCATCCCAATATTTAGTGGAACGCCGTTCCGGAAAGTTCCGGCTTACTTTCACCCGTTCATTTATCTTGCCTTAACTGAATTTTCTTGCATAAATATTTATAATTATTCACCTATAGCGAAAAACATCCATCCCTGCTGCATTGAAGTATAATTAAATACGTGGTGCGTTAAAAACGTCAAAGTAAATTCCAAGCCACTGTAAATAAACATGTACGTAAAATAGACTTTCCCTAATCTTTTCAGATCTGTTCTGTCTTTATGACTTAGATTGGTAACAGAGGTAAAATGGAAGAGATCAGAAATATTTATAAATGCCCAAGCTTGATTTAAGCTCTTTGTAACATTTTTAGCACGTTTCTCCTGAAAATATTTAAGTTATTATAAATCTTACATTTTTCAAATATTTAAAGGTTAACTCACCTTTGGTAAGGATTCTTCAAAACGTAAAATAAAATACACAATATTTATGACAGCTAGGAATAAGGCAAAAGCTGCTGGGTAGAAGAACCAGTCTCCAGTACGGTTTTTAGCCCAAACAGCGAACATTGCGCCTATCATCGGACCAACAATGAAACCAAGAGAAAAAGCAATGCCCACTAGAGCCTAAATAAATAGTTTCAGAGCATATTTTTTTATTAAGATTTGCAAGAACATTTTTATAAATTATATACTAATACTTTTATATCAATGCATATTTTCCATTTTTGATATTATATAGGGGTCTCAAATTTATATCTCACAACTTAAGGTTCTGTATTATTAAGGTGACCAGATGTACTTCTTGCAGAGGGGCACGGGGCCCCTCACAAATATTATCGGCAATATATAATTTTTTTGAACTGTTTTAGCTAACTGGGCTGTTTTGCATGGTTCATTTGAAGAAGATCATTGTAATCGCAAAACTATAACGTACAATAAAAAAATAAATTTCTGTGCAACGATGGTGCACATCCGTCGAAAGTAGATTTTATTTGACAATTTACTATTTAATAATATTTTGATAATATTTTAATTGTATATTCGATATATAATATAGTCCGATTATCTTCAGCTGGCCTGCTGCGCAGTAGTCAGAAAATAAAACGGAGCGTCGTTAGTATTCGTGTAGCAGTCGTGCGGTACAGTCACTCGAAAAATGAATTTTAAAAGCATGTTGGGAAACGATCGTACGTTAAAAGTCAAGCATACGATTTTTTTCGATTGTACTCGGGTTCCACAACTTATGTCACACTCACTCACAATACTGTCGCACTCTGCGCATTAGTCTCTCCCAGCCAGTTTAACATAGCCGGATATATACGAATATTATCATTAGAGCGGACAACGCAGCTTACTACCAAACAGCCAACATTCTAGCGTTGTGCTTTAGTCAGTTAAATTTTTTGGCGCGCAGCGACGATGGCTATTTGCGCATAACATAGCCCATCTAAATGACTACAGTATATATAAAAAACAATAAATTAAACGATGAATAAATAAATAAAATCTTATACACGTACTCAATAAAAGAAACCTTGCTAAATTCCCTTCCAGAGTAAATGTAAACAAAATACAATTGTTAGCAAAATTTGTACACGTTCACTGACAAATAAGACTGTGAAATAAATTGTTTGATTTTTATTTATACCATTTGACATAGCCTAATTCCAAATAAGCAAACCGTTTTTAAAACACAACGTAATAGGGTCCTCTTCCTCCACGAACCGTTACAGTATCAAGAGTATATGTGTATTTTTACTGTTGCATATTATTTCGACAAAAGATTATGTTATTTTAATAGTTCAATAGTAGTAATATTAAATGTAATTTCATAAAAATTGTCTTATTAATTAACTTCCTGTCGTTCGTTATTAAAAAAAATAATAATAATAAGGGAAGAGGCATAACATTTGTTATACAAAGACGCCTTACATGTCAGTGCGTCCCTGCTTATAACAGTAAAGTAAGGCATAAGCCGGACTGATCTGCCATCTGAAGTACCTACAGCGCCTTTCATATATTTAGTCAGTAATAGTTCCAACAAGCTATACCGAAACATATCGCCATACATTGAAAGGGTGAATATTTTTTGCTCTGATGAAAAATTTATGTGGGAGGGGGTGAGGGAACTTGGGGCTTCTTTAGGTTGGATGGAAATCAGCAACCATTTTATAAAAGAGCAGAAACCTTTAAAAATGAAACAATATTAATTGAAGCATCCCTGTATTTATCTAATACAAATGCAAACGTAGAAAGTGTATTCTCAGTAAACGACTACTGGATTACTGAAAAAAGAGTGCTAAAAATATGGTTTGTCATCTATAGGGATTTGCAGCTAAGCACCCTACCATCTGGTGAGCGTTTCATGAACTTGTGTACTACAGATAACATTTCGTTTTGTGTATTGGTTTTGTATGAAGTTTGTTTTTAAAGTTTTATTATAATCATTGAAAAATGTATAATACATATTGTTGTGTGCCTATGTGCAATTCATTGAAAAGAAGAAACCCGGAAATATCGTTTCATTTGTTTCCACCAATATCAGACACCGTACGGTTCGAAACAAAATTGGGAAAGCAAGAGGTTAGGAATCGACGCGATGTTTAGATAAACAATTTAAAAATTGGAAAAAAAGTGAGCCCTTATATCAAAGTTTGCTCATTACATTTTAATGATAGTGACTACAAAAAATATTTTCAATTTTGTATTTATTATCGCATATCTTGAAAATTCCTGTTATTGTGTGTGGGTTTGTAATGCACAAGTCTGTAGGCATAATGCATAAATCTTTATGAACTCTCTGTTTTTTTCAGTGACTCCACACAATATTATATGCCCAGCATTGTAGATTTCTACCCCTTCGTAAACAACACGGGAATTATTATTTCCCCCAATATAATTAAAATAATCGACAATGGAAAACTGTGCCGCCATAACTTAAAACCAGATCACAAAATGTAGTATTTAAGATGTTTACAAGTAATGTCACTTAAAAAAAAAATCCTCACAATACGTGTGTATACTTACTTGATTATAAAATTTTAAAACAAAATCAGAAAATCCCATACAATTATTTATTTTTTGTCGTTTTTTGATACACTTTTCGCTATTATTTACTAGTAAATGTCAAGTGGTATCTGATTTAGAATGGTTTCAAAAAAATCCGCGTGGCGCTACGATCTTAAAATTTTTCCCCTATAGTTAAAGTTAAAATAAATTTGAAATAGTTTTGAAATTTTTCATAAAGTATTAATAGAAAACGAAGAATTAACAGGTTTTAATACCTTTCTTTATATAATTTCAAGGAGAAATATATAGAGAAACTTGTGTAAATAAGTAGTTCTGCAAATACAAGGCATTTATATTAAAAATTGTTTTTATGAATCCCTTTTTCCTAAATTTTTATTATTTAATCATTTATATTTTCTTTATTTTTTATGGTACTTTTTGATTTATAACCTGGTCACCTTACTATAATACCATATGACTGGAAAAAGTTTTGCGAACTTGTTACTTAAATAATGCATTTAAATTATGTTAGTTAAGAGCAACCTATGTTCTGACCCACGATACAATGCTCACACTAAAATCATACATGTTAGTTATAGAAAACAAAATCAATAAACACTCAAAATTAAGTATCTAAATTAATAATAACGGTTAGAAACTTCTACTTTAGAAATAAAATTTCTAATTTAAAAAAAAAAAAAAAATCGCGCTTATTACATTTTACATTCATCCATCATCCAATAAAATATTTTTCAAAATTGCTAATACCATTCCTTTTCCTCTTGTCTTCGGAGTGGATATATCTGCAATAATAGCCATGGAAAGAGATACATTTCCCTTACTTATACCACCGATAAACCTGGCTAGTATGAAATATAGTAAGTTGTTCGACAACGCCCACAGCAAGTACGATAATGAAATGCCTACCTATAAGTAAAACAAATCATAAATTTATTATAAAAATATATTTAAGCGTAATTAACAGAAACTTACCAAACATATTAACATAACAATTTTTCTTCCAAATATGTCTGAAAATCCACCAATAATAGGAGATGCGACAAACTGTAGAAAACTATACATTGATCCCAAAAACCCACCAAACAAAATGGAATTAAACCTTTCCGGAGCACCAACTAAAGTTTGAAAAAATAATAATTGTTTCGAAAGGTATGCGTAGACTCCCCATTTATCATTCTCCCGATAATGTTCAAGAAGCGAAGGAAATAATGGTAGAATCATCGTAAATGCCAACAAGTCCAATAATAACGACACAAAAACAACATACATGGTATTCGGTGATTGTATTACTTTGTTCTTGTTCATTTTGAATAAAAAGTATAATTTATTTATAAAAATTATATTTGATATATGTTATTTTCGTTTATCTGTATTACAGATAGAATTTATATGATGTCTTATGACGAAAACGTTATTAAATCAAATTTTGAAATTTTAAAAGGTAACTTAAACAATTAACCTAAGGAGATAAAAATTAACTTGCAGCTACTTTCTAATCTAGGGATGAGGTCATATCCATAGAGAAATATAATATAGGAGAGTCGTCAATCCTGTATAAAAAGTTGGCACTAAGTTTTGCTAGTGACGACTTAACTGCTAACTGGGAAAACTACACTATTTAAGTAGTTCCAGCTGGTAATGTAGATGACTTACTTGCTCACCGTAAAAGATGGCGGAAAATGTCTTCCGGCTTAGGTCAAGAGTGCGACAAAAAAAAAATTGAGTTGGGAACACAGAAATTTTGCCAACTGTAATGAGAAGTTACTAATTACTAGAAGTTATCCCTATTACACGATAACAATGATGAAATTATTGATTTTATTATAATTTTAGTTCCATAAAATTCCAATATAGTACTCTTATAACCTAGGATGATTAAGTAAAGGATGCGCTATTCGTATACTAACAACATTGACGATTGTGTGGAAACCCCTGTTGAGAAAGAAGGCAATATATGTCTGTACTGTGCACACTGCAACTACGTAATGCGCATGTGCTACATTTGAATTTGAAACAAGCGTATTTTTAAATGAAAATAATTATGGAATTTCTTAGAAATTATTCTAAAATCTCGTAATTTCACAGCAAATTTTATAACATATTTGAGAAATTTGTATAACACGGTGTTAATTTTCTGCGTATCGTGTCAAACGGACCTGAAACTGTATAAATGTGTATTTAAAATTTATCTAATCATCTTAAAATAATATTATTTGTCATTAAAACAATCTTTAATGATATTTTAAAAATTAAAGGCTGGCAATAAAGGAGGCAATATTATGAATTTAATCAGTCAGTTAAAGGATAAAGTGGTAGTTACAATAAACTAAAATAAGCTTAAAAAATATTAGTGCCAAATAATACTACCCAAACATCTCGTTGCGAAAATTACATGACTATGGCCCGATTGCAAGAATCTCTATTAAATTTAATGATTCAAAATACCAGAGGTGGGTAGCTATGGGTCCTTTTCAAATATTCCGATAAGACGTTGAAGGGCCACATCCTTTGAGTATCCCCACACAAACCAGATATTAATTTAATTTTTATCGTTCGAATAATGAAGGATTGAAAGACGGATGTACAAAATGAAATATATGGGGGAGGGGGCACAGAGGGGTTAATTTTGATATATATTTTTTTACATTACATAGAAATATTCTAATCTTTACCTATAAGGGATGATTTGATAATTTTTATTTGGTTGTGATAATTGATTAAATGAAAGTATGGAAATAAAATATATAACACAAATAGATACACATATTTTTATTCGTTTTGAAATATCACAAATCTGTTGAACATTTTTCTTTTCGCCACCTTGTGTATATCTAACAATTTAGCACAGTAATAGCGTCTTACGTGTGTACGCAGTACCGCGATATATATCTTTCTCACTCAGTAAGGGTTTCCACACATTTTACACACGAATAGCGCATCCTTTACTTAATCATCCTAGCTTACTGTATATAATATCATTCTATTTCCTACAGTAGTACTACTATATTTTTAACGATTACCTTCAAATAATAAATTTTAGTTCTATAGTGCGTTCGAAGGTGAGTTTGCAGTATAGCTCTTATGGAAAATGGGAGCGGTGTTGCCAAATGTTGTAGAAGTGTCAAATGTGTCAATTATAATAATATGAAAAACTCGTATGATTTACAAAAATCAACTCTTATAAAACTCAAAATAACAGTCAACAAAAACAAATGGCCATTTGTAGAATACTGCGTCTTCACAGATCAGCGCGTTTTAGAGCTGGCAACGTCGACAAGCAAGAAAAGGATAGTGTCATTGTGTAAACCCATTAGAGAGTATGAAAAAGAACTACTCCATATGCCCTGTACTGCAAACTCACCATTGAACGCACTATACAGATTTTGCCTCTACAATGTTACCACTAGATAAAAGTGAAATGTTTTTCCACTTTTTTTTGTAATATTGTCGTAATGCACGCAAAATAGCGCGCACTACAAATTAAAATCTGTTTTTATTATACACTGATTTATAATTAAATACTTTAATTGAACATATAAGTAATAGTAATAATAATATTGATCTATGAAATACGTTTCTATTATTGTAAAGCGAATAATACTTGGAATTTGAGAGAAAACAAATATATAGATTATTAATATAGTTTAAGAAAAACATTAAACTGAAGGAGATCAAAAGTGTTAGAGGCCAAGAATAAATACGCCAATAATAATTCGAAATAAATATCTCGAATATTAAAGATATTTAATTAAAAACATAATAACTGATATTTTTAAATCTGATATATCAGTAGAATATAATTTTACCTACGAACCTGATCTACAAGATATGCATGGAAATTTAGAACATTTAACTCTTTAATTGATTTATTTTTATACATTTTTGCAATGAATTTGTAATCAGTGATTCTTAAACTCTGGTCCGCGGGTAAAGGCCTTTAAGTGATTAAATTTGTTTTATATTGGAACTAGAAACTGTACAACTGCGGATTGGATGTACCTGAATGATATTAATTATAAAAAGGAAATTAGGAAATACGTAAATCCATTATATTTAAAATAACATACATACAGCGACTTGAAAAAGAGGATAGTGAGACAACTATAGTCTCCATATAAATTATATTTAACCAGAACTGTAAAATAATGATTATTTTTGTAATCAACTATTTGTGGAAAACCATTACTCATATAACCGCAATCAGAAATTTGATTGAAATTACCTAAATAAACAGAATAAAAAATTCTTGATACGATTAGAAATATTCAAAAAGTAATCAAATCTTTACAAAACTATGTTAATATTTGGAATTTTTCATATTCTCAAAATATTTAGGTCTACGGCCAACATCGCTCTTAATTTTCGCTTCCCTCGAAATAAAACATTCATATAAATAATAATCAATACACTTTATTATTCTAAAAAAACATAAACTTTTTCTTACATTAATCTTCACAAAATATTACAATGTAAATAAAAATATATTTAACATACAGGTTTATTATTTGAAAACATTTATCGTACGTATATGCAGGGCATATATTCAAAATAATAAACCAGTTAGATAAAAAAAATAAATAAAACACTAAAAAATCTGACGAGAAAAAAAAAATTAACTGTAGTTGTAGCCCTAATTATTTTAATAATTATCATACAATTTGTTGATTTTTAAAAATTCTTGATGTGGTCATTTGCCAAAAGTAGAAACTAAATCTTTTTCTGTACCTGTTATCCCACTATTCATTTTAACAACCAGTATGAAAGTATTTCAATATTTTAAGAACTGATATGCACGTACCGGTTGAATATCGTCACTGCATATATTTAAGTATTTATTACAATATATATAGCTTAACACATTGGTATGCGAATTTTTGTGACGTAATGTCATGACAATGTTTATTTAATAATTTAAAATAAAAATACGCCGTTAACCTGCCAAAATTAAGGTAAGCTTAGAATTGCAATAAGGCGTTTACGAAAACTCTACCGGTAGATACCGGGAACATCAACTGTGTTCGAAAACAAGTTCGGTGAAGGTATATAAGCATGTAGCTGTTTACCGACCGGTAGATTTCCTGGGGAAGATTTACTATAACCCACTCAACATAACCTTATTCTAGCTAAACTATTCTAACATAACTAGTATTCTAGCTAAAGCCTAGTCTAACCTAACCTTTTTAAGGATTATTTAAGCCTTCTGTATAGAGGCAGCACATAAGGTTATGTTCAGTGGGGTATAGTAAAGATTGGCCAATGTACCATATCCACCGGTAGAGTTTTCATAAACGCGTAGTGATTTGGCCAAGATACACTTTAGGTATGCATATTTATTTATAAAAAGAATGCTGTTTGGATAGCAGGATCACCAGACCTGTATCTTTTTCCCTAGTTTATTGCACTGTCATTCATTATTTAATTATTAAAATTAATTTAGTTAACTACAACTTTCCTTATGTCTTTCCATTTGAATCCGGTCGCAGTAGCACTATAAATATTTTAAGTCGCAGCAAGAAAACCTTTTTCACTGTGCCCAGCACGTATTTTCTCGTTCTGATATTATAGTCCAGGCATTATAGTGTTACATCGGACAGTGTTTCTTTGTTCCTCATTTTTTATCACATTTGACCATCTTATATCAAGATTCATTGTAAGCAACAGTTTTGAAAAACGCAAAAATAATCTGGAATACAGAAAAATATTTAAAAAGTTTCCCTCAGTAGTCAAAACCAACATTTTTTAATAATAAATAGTTTAAATGTCATTTATAACATTTCAATTTATTATAATATCTACTTACATTAATTATTTAAAATATGTACATATGTTTATTAAAGGTTAAACAATAAATGACATACATATGTATCAAAATTTTATTAGTAGTTCTAAGTTTATAATAATAAGGTCTAAATTAATATTATATATAAACAAACCATATGTATTGATGTAATTTACTTTCTAATTAATGTTCTTTATTAAATTGTTTACAAAATACTTAAAAATGAATTAAATATTACATGAATAAGTTAAATTAATTTACGGATTTTAGAAATGTTATCCAATAAACACGGCTTTTATTTTTCACATATTTTTTTATTATTTCGAAGTTGGGAACACTTTCCTTATCATCTTTAGCACATTTGACACAGACTCGAATTTTTGGAGTGTAACCTTTTTTTTTTAGTGTACTATTTTTCTGTGAAAAAATCTGGTCAGCCTAGTGTCGAAAGGGTGAAAAATATTTGATATATTTAATGGATCTTGAAATATTATCAAATCCAGAATCATCTGATTCAGATTTAGATTTTTCGAGTTCGGATGATGAAGTTATGAACTGTATTTGCGAGGTTTACAAAATGCCCCAGGATAGAAAAACTGAAAAATTTTGTAGAAATTATTGTCCCAGGATATTCAAAAAAAGAATTTGTAAGACATTAGCCATCAAAGAATATAGTATAAATATCAAAACAAATATGCTAGCCATAATCCTGTCAAAAAGTCAAAAACAAAGTACCAACCATTTATTCTTTATCTATAGGGGAAACTTTTTAAGATCGCAGCGCCGTATGCGGCAAAGCTGGAACACTCGAAAGCCACATTAAACTGTTATTCGTGTATTTGTTTATATGGTGAAAATGAACACGAGTTGTATTTTTCCTGTTTTCCGAGCTTTTTTTTAATTTAAAGGTAATCTACGATTTACAAGATATGTAATAATATACTATTCTAAAGAAATTTCAAGGATATTTTTAGTTTTTCATTGTATTTTTAATTCTTTTTGACTGTCTGTCAATATAATAACAACTAAAATATGGTAAATATATTAGTTAAAATTAATATCTCTGCCTGAAAAAGTAGAAGGGCAAATTTTGGGTGCGATAAATGCTTTTTTTCAGTCTTTTTTTGGACGTAAAAAATCACTTTCCATAAAATGCAACGGGCAAACATGCATGCATGGGCTTGGATTTTTGCCCATTTTTAGTTTTTGAGTCCATAAAAATCTACGATCCACTTTCTCTCTGCTTCCAAACGTCGTTTCAATTGATATTTTTTTCGATTTAGGTAAATTATGGAATGTTTAAGAAGGATTCTTCATTATTCACGATTTACATTGCGGCACACAACAAAATTGATTGTTTTTTTTCCATGATACACAAAAATAAAACACAAACAACAAAAAAACACGTATTTCTCCATTGAACAAAACAAAACAATATGGCTTTCGTATCTTTTACAAATTGCCACCAGATGTCAGGGCGCTTAGGAAGTTTCCCCTATGGTATCAACTCAAAAAGGTAAACAAACACAGCCGTAACAAATAATCCGCAAGAGAAGCAGCTGTAACTTTTTCGTAGTAGCGTCATAATCTGGCAGTAAATTACAACAATACGAACAGATTTGCAGTTACTGCGAAACAAAACGAACAGATTTTTTTAACGCGGCAGTAAACAGTAACTGCAAATGTGCAAATCGAACACGCCTAATATTTACAGAGCCGCCGTAACTTGGCACTTTACAGTGCTAAGCCCGCTAAAGCGCTATAGTGATACAGTACCACAGTATAACACAGTAGGCCGACTTGCGTCGGTAGCTTTGATCTCGGCGTACCATATTTTCGTGACCTCGAGCTGCCTCGTCCTAACCAGGTTTCTAAAGAACGATACAGACTATTACGCGTATGGATACGGACGAATAAGCTTTATATGACAACTAACAAAAGAATTTTGCATTTTATGACTCTAAAATGAATTTAAAAAATATTATACATAAACTATTGAAAGTAGTATAATAATAAAGTAGGAAAATTACTTAAATATAAAATAATATTTAATATTTTTTAATTTATTCACTTCGCAAAACTGCGCGTCCTAAAGAGGAGTCACACATGCGCACAGCGTTGCCAGGTTGGGCGATTTATCGCAAATTGGGCGACCGAAAAATGCAAATTGCGCCTCGTTTTCGACAAATTGCGATAGCGCCGAATTGGGCGTCTGTGTTTTCAAAAGGCAGCTTTTTTGGGCGTTTTGTGTTTTATACTCTTATAATTCTCATATCACGTCATAAAATTTTCACAATAAAAGGCGCTTATTGTATATCGGTTTAATATTAATTTATACATTCTTATTAAAATTTTAGTTATTTTGTTGTGTTTTGAATAGTTTATGTACACTGTATATAGTGTGTAATCTCTATACTGTATTTTTTTTTTTTGTAATTATAACTAAGAGAAAATAATGTTTTTGTGTTTTATAGATATAGTATGTTTAATTTTGTTACACTTTTCTAAGAGGAAACTTTATTTATTTGTTGCGTATTTGGGTGGTATAGGCTGTTCTAAATTTTGATGCCCAGTTACAGTAGCGTCGATTTAAATTTCGACATAAATTTTACTAGTATTTGGGCCTCAAAACTTCGCCCCTCCCCCGCGAAATTTTTGTCATAAATTTATCCTGACAACAAATTATGAAATAACCCTAACAACCTCGGTCTTTGAATAAACACTAAACGGGTAGTTTGCGTATAAACATTTCTTAGGACGAACGGGCTCTACCTAAAAAGTACGTATGTATCATGATTTATTCAATAAATATTTATTTATATAAGGTTTGTTTCAACACAGTTCAGAATCGGAACAAAACGTTCCGCGCTTGCGTACTTATAAAAAAGCGCTTTAATAGAGTTCATTTTAAACGTTTTTTTTTTTTTTTTTTGTGAGTACGCAAACGCGGCACGTACCGTTCCAGCCAACCGGCGTAGCGTAGTGGTAACACATGTGCTCTGCGTTACTAAGGTCTCGGATACGAATCCCGATCAGGCATGGAATTTTTCAAAAATAAGAATTGTCCTGGCTAATTATCTGAAGAAGCAAAGGCCATAAAAAAATATAAAAAACGTTGCTTTCCGATTCTGAACTGTGTTGAATCAAACCTATAAAAACATTATTCATAAAGATGTCCTCAATAATTATTAATATTAACACCTATTTGTGTTAATATAATAAGAAATTGTATGTCTTAATTTTTTACGAAGATATTATTTTTTGATTGTGACGTGTCATTATTTCGGCGCTTTGGGCGAAATCTACTAACAATTTCGGCGATTATAGAACAGCTTAACCTGGCAACCCTGCATGCGCATGAAAAATCTGGTACAGAAAAACGGTCGAGTGAAACTACTATGTATACTGTGACAGTACTGTAAACATGTTTTTTACAGATTAGACTAGGGTGACCATCCGTCCCGGTTTTAGGTCAATTGTCCCGGTGTCCCGAAAAATGTTCTCGGGACGCCCGATTGTCCCGGTTTTTGAGGTGAGGACTCTTTTTGCTCTTCACTTTGAATTTGGGGGAGGTGAGGACCTTTTTTTTTTTGCTCTTCACTTTGAATTTGAGAGGTAAGGGCCTTTTTTTTTTGCTCTTCACTTTGAATTTGGGAGGTGATGACCTTTTTTTTTTCACTTTGAATTTGAGAGGTGAGGACCTTTTTTTTCACTTTGAATTTGAGAGGTGAGGACCTTTTTTTTCACTTTGATTTTGAGAGGTGAGGACCTTTTTTTTTGCTCTTCACTTGGATCTGGGAGAAAACAAGAAAACAAAGACCTTTTTTTTCCCTGTGTCCCGGTCAGTGATGGGCGCGTAGAATACATGATGTAGACTAATGTAGATTTTACGCGTAAACATGTCAAGTAGAATATGCCTTTGTTTACGTGTCGAATGTAGAATGTAAACTGTACATGCGCAGTACGTTTAAATGTAATATATATTTGAAATAATAGAATGGTAATAGTTTAAATTTACTTTAATATTTATGTTTATTTCAATTTTATGTAGTTCTAATTACATATATTGTTTCCAAAAATGTTATGTCACAAATCGTATGTTGTTATGGACAGCATAAATTACTTGGTTTCTGTCTGTATGAACTACAAAAGTAAAATTAAAATTAAAAGTTAGCAGTTGTTTTAATCACGAAGGATCAGGAAGCTGTCAAAAATATTAAATTTGAGTTCTTTACTTCTTCTTCTACTTAAAACTGGCGGTATTTTATTTTTTAAACGTTACATAACCTCATTTTTCATTATTCTACGCCAGATTCTACGTGTCTACACAGTCTACACTTCTCTACGCTGTCTACGGTAAATTTACACGTAGACGTAAAAAATTCAAGTTTACGCGTAGACGCCCATCTCTGGTCCCGGTTTCCCTTCACTGAAATCTGGTCACCCTAGATTAGACCCATAAATGTGTTACAAGAGTACTATAGTGCGTTCGAAGGTGAGTTTGCAGTATAGTTCTTATGGAAAATGGGAGCGGTGTTGCCAAATGTTGTAAAAGTGTCAAATGTGTCAATTATAATAATATGAAAAACTCGTATGATTTACAAAAATCAACTCTTATAAAACTCAAAATAACACTCAACAAAAACAAATAGCCATTTGTAGAATACTGCGTCTTCACAGATCAGCGCGTTTTAGAGCTGGCAACGTCGACAAGCAAGAAAAGGATAGTGTCATTGTGTAAACCCATTAGATAGTATGAAAAAGAACTACTCCATATGCCCTGTACTGCAAACTCACCTTTGAACGCACTATGTATTGGAATTTTATGGAACGAAAATTATAATAAAATCAATAATTTCATCATTGTTATCGTGTAATAGGAATAACTAGTAACTTCTCATTACAGTTGGCAAAAATTTCAGCATTCTCAACTTAATTTCCTTTTTTTTTGTAGCACTTTTGACCACCGCCGCTTTTGACACGCACTCCATTTTTCACGGCTTAGGTCAAGAGTGCGACAAAAAAAAAAAAAAAATATGTTGGGAACACTGAATTTTTGCCAACTGTAATGAGAAGTTACTAGTTACTAGAAGTTATCCCTATTACACGATAACAATGATGAAATTATTGATTTTATTATAATTTTAGTTCCATAAAATTCCAATATAGTACTCTTATAACACATATAATATCATTCCATTTCCTACAGTAGTACTACTATATTTTTAACGATTACCTTCAAATAATAAATTTTAGTTCTACAGATTTTGCCTCTACAATGTTACCACTAGATAAAAGTTAAATGTTTTTCCACTTTTTTTTTGTAATATTGTCGTAATGCACGCAAAATAGCGCGCACTACAAATTAAAATCTGTTTTTATTATACACTAATTTATAATTAAATACTTTAATTGAACATATAAGTAAGAACATATTGATCTATGAAATACGTTTCTATTATTGTAAAGCGAATAATACTTGGAATTTGAAAGTGTTAGAGGCCAAGAATAAATACGCCAATAATAATTCGAAATAAATATCTCGAATATTAAAGACATTTAATTAAAACGCCTTACATAATAACTGATATTTTTAAATCTGATATATCAGTAGAATATAATTTTACCTACGATAACCTGGTCTACGAGATATGCATGGAAATTTAGAACATTTAACTCTTTAATTGATTTATTTTTATACATTTTTGCAATGAATTTGTAATCAGTGATTCTTAAACTCTGGTCCGCGGGTAAAGGCCTTTAAGTGATTAAATTTGTTTTATATTGGAACTAGAAACTGTACAACTGCGGATTGGATGTACCTGAATGATATTAATTATAAAAAGGAAATTAGGAAATATGTAAATCCATTATATTTAAAATAATATACATACAGCGACTTAAAAAAGAGGATAGTGAGACAACTATAGTCTCCATACAAATTATATTTAACCAGAACTGTAAAATAATGATTATTTTTGTAATCAACTATTTGTGGAAAACCATTACTCATATAACCGCAATCAGAAATTCGATTGAAATTACCTAAATAAACAGAATGAAAAATTCTTGATTAGAGATATTCAAAAAGTAATCAAATCTTTACAAAACTATGTTAAAATTTGGAATTTTTCATATTCTCAAAATATTTAGGTCTACGACCAACATCGCTCTTAATTCTCGCTTCCCTCGAAATAAAACATTCATATAAATAATAATCAATACACTTTATTATTCTAAAAAACATAAACTTTTTCTTACATTAATCTTCACAAAATATTCATCATCATCAAGCCTTGTCCATCATCGGGTGATTTTGGACTGCCTCTAAAAAGAGCATAGGCTGTCAATAAAATTTCTCCATCTAACTCGTCTATCTGCCATAGGCTTCAAGTCGGTGATGTTGTTATAAAATATTACAATGTAAAAATATATTTAACATACAGGTTTATTATTTGAAAACATTTATCATACGTATATGCAGGGCATATATTCAAAATAATAAACCAATTAGATAAAAAAAATAAATAAAACACTAAAAAATCTGACGAGAAAAAAAAAATTAACTGTAGTTGTAGCCCTAATTATTTTAATAATTATCATACAATTTGTTGATTTTTAAAAATTGTTGATGTGGTCATTTGCCAAAAGTAGAAACTAAATCTTTTTCTGTACCTGTTATCCCACTATTCATTTTAACAACCAGTATGGAAGTATTTCAATATTTTAAGAACTGATATGCTCGTACCGGTTGAATATCATCACTGCATATATTTAAGTATTTATTACAATATATATAGCTTAACACAATGGTATGCGAATTTTTGTGACGGAATGTCATGACAATGTTTATTTAATAATTTAAAATAAAAATACGCCGTTAACCTGCCAAAATTAAGGTAAGCTTAGAATTGCAATAAGGCGTTTACGAAAACTCTACCGGTAGATACCGGGAACATCAACTGTGTTCGAAAACAAGTTCGGTGAAGGTGTATAAGCATGTAGCTGTTTACCGACCGGTAGATTTCCTGGGAAAATTTACTATACCCCACTCAACATAACCTTATTCTAGCTAAACTATTCTAACATAACTGGTATTCTAGCTAAAGCCTAGCCTAACCTAACCTTTTTAAGGATTATTTAAGCCTTCTGTATAGAGGCAGCACATAAGGTTATGTTCAGTGGGGTATAGTAAAGATTGGCCAATGTACCATATCCACCGGTAGAGTTTTCATAAACGCCTAGTGATTTGGCCAAGATACACTTTAGGTATGCATATCTTTTTATATAAAAAGAATGCTGTTTGGATAGCAGGATCACCAGACCTGTATCTTTTTCACTAGTTTATTGCACTTTCATTTATTATTTAATTATTAAAATTAATTTAGTTAACTACAACTTTCGTTATGTCGTTCCATTTGAATCCGGTCGCAGTAGCACTACAATTATTTTAAGTCGCAGCAAGAAAACCTTTTTCACTGTGCCCAGCACGTATTTTCTCGTTCTGATATTATAGTCCAGGCCTTATAGTGTTACATCGGACAGTGTTTCTTTGTTCCTCATTTTTTATCACATTTGACCATCTTATATCAAGATTCATTGTAAGCAACGGTTTTGAAAAACTTCGCAAAAATAATCTGGAATACAGAAAAATATTTAAAAAGTTTCCCTCAGTAGTCAAAACCAATATTTTTTAATAATAAATAGTTTAAATGTCATTTAAAACATTTCAATTTATTATAATATCTACTTACATTAATTATTTAAAATATGTACATATGTTTATTAAAGGTTAAACAATAAATGACATATGTATCAAAATTTTACTAGTAGTTCTAAGTTTATAATAATAAGGTCTAAATTAATATTATATATAAACAAACCATATGTATTGATGTAATTTACTTTCTAATTAATGTTCTTTATTAAATTGTTTACAAAATACTTCAAAATGAATTAAATATTACATGAATAAGTTAAATTAATTTACGGATTTTAGAAATGTTATCCAATAAACACGGCTTTTATTTTTCACATATTATTTTATTATTTCGAAGTTGGGAACACTTTCCTTATCATCTGTCGCACATTTGGCACAGACTCATTTTTCATTAATGCTGTTACTTTTTTAAAAGTCGCGTTGGCAACACTGTGTGGTACGCTACTGAGTAGTTGTAAATTTGTTATTTATTTACGGATGTGTAAACGCACAAATTTTATGTTTTTTTTAAATATCTTTAATAGTTAATTTCTACAAGAGGGTGAGTAAATATTAAAATAATAAAATTTACTAGCATAAACAATACTTTCACATGTTGTAAGTGATTAAGATATATTTGTTTGAAAAATAGCCACTCCCATTTGTTATGACTAATTTTTGTGTGTGTTTTTCAATTAATTACTTTACACAAAGGAATTTATCATAAAATATATTAAATCCTGTATGTAGTGTTGCAATAATTAAAATTACGGTGTAAGTTGGTGATTGTTTATTTTGGTTGGTTTTGTTATTTAAGGTGTGAGATCAGAAATGTGGTTAATAACAACCACTGTCTGTTTAATGCTGTCGGTGGTGCAGTCTCAGGTGTTGCTAAGAGGAAATACATTATACGACAATTTAAAATGTCCTGAACATTGGCTACAGTACCAGGAATCTTGTTATCGATTCATAAAATCACCTCTCCGTGCCTATGCCGAAGCTAGGAAAATATGTCAGGTATGTTAATATATAAACTGTATTTCTAACTTATAAATTACACCATTTGTCGTTCGTTTACATAGGTAAACATTTTTAAGATTGCAGCGCCAAGGTGGCAAAATTGAAACTAATCTAATAGACAACAACTTTTTGATCTATTGTAATCTGACATTTAGAAGGAATTTATGGCTGGAGTAAAGAATAGGTGACTACAAAGTTACAAATTTCTTTACAGAAGGCATACAACAACTTCAATAAATTATTCAAGCATTATCAGTGGCTTTAAAACAACGGTTTCTGGTCTAGAAACGCATGCAAAATGATATACATTTTTCTTCTTCTTCTTCTTTTCAGTTTGTTGGCCTCGGCTGAAAGCCAGTCCGCCAGCGCTTAGCAATACGAGGATGGTGTGAGGATGTTAGAGGTTTAGTCTAATGGAAGTTAGGAATTCAGAAATTAAGGAGCATATTTCGATGGACGGGTTATACCCTTTTCACACTAGATCTTTAAGACGATTGAACTTAAACTTCATCGATGTTTAATATCGGTTTGCTTTCACACTTGATGTTTAATTTGAAGAAGAAATCTCCATGTAAAGCTAGTATGTATTGCCAACATAATTTCATATCGTTTGAATTTATTCTGTCATTATTTTGTATATCGAGGTTAGGAGAAGTTTATTTTTTATATTTATTTAAATAATAACGCAAATAATCTTCTCATAACCTCGATATATAAAATGATAACAGCTGAACATAGATAAAAGAAGAGAAGCACAAATTCAAGGAGTATTTTTTTATAATGGGAATTAAGTTGGCAATGCGGGCGAAGTTTAAGACGCAGATCTCTGTCTTAAACATCGGTCGTGTTTAGACGAGGCCGTACGGTTTCACATTAGCGTTTAAAGATCCATTCACTTAAACATCCGATCTTAAAGATCTAGTGTGAAAAGGGTATTAGACAGTATACTAGGTACAGAGAGAGGGGCAGGAAGGTGTTTGCTTAGCTGTTGGTATAGGGTGTTACTATTATCAGTGTGGTTGGGGCAGGAGAATAGGATGTGAGAGATATCAGTGGGTAACCCGCAAGAGCATAAGTTAGAGGGGATTATGTTGATACGGTGGAGATGGAACGGAGTGTGGTTGTGATTGAAGCGGAGACGACAAAAAGTAGAAATGTGTTTTTTGGGGAGGGGAAGGTTGTGGAACCAAGGGTGGTGTGGTACAACAGGTTGGAGCGAAAAGTAAAAGCGCCCTTTTTCTTCCGCTGAGGAGACGTACTCTTGTTGCCAACATATTCTTAGCTCCCTCTGAACAGCGGGGAGTAACTGCCTGAAGTTGACGGTACAGTTTGTAGGTGGTGTCAGGAGATTCGCGCCGTCGTTTGCCAAGGCGTCGGCAGTAACGTTTCCGGGGATACCGCTATGACCGGGGATCCAACCCAGACGAACTGTAGTACAAGAGGACAGGAAAGAGTGAAGGAGTTGTTTTATTCGGAGGGTTACATGGTCAGACTTAGGGAGGATGCCTGTGGTCTAGATTGCTTGAAGGGAACTTAGTGAGTCAGTGAGGATTAATACATGGTAACAGTTAAGGGTTGGAATGAGGGAAAGAGCATGCATAATAGCATACTGCTCAGCAGACATGATGTGCATTATAGGAGGGAGCTTTCGGGATATGTTAATGTTATGGGAAGGGACATGAATGCCGTAGCCGGTGGATTGGGAAGAATTGGATGCGTCTGTATAAATAAGAGTATATTGAGGGTAGGGCTTCTGCATAATAGATAGGAAGTGCGTTTGGAGGTTGCTTTTACCTTTGTCAAGGCCTATATTTGTGGAAATAGGGAGGGGAATGATTTGAGTGCGGTAAGGAGTGAGGTAGCAGGGGAGGGTGCGAAGTTTGTTTATGTGGCGGATTTTAGGCTGAAGGTTATTATACTGGGTGCAAAGCAAGGGTTTGGGTTTATTGCGGCAATATCTTAGGGAGTCAAAGTTTGCTTTTAGTTCATTAAGTGAACTGATAAATGGATTATTGTGTATGGAGAGCTGTTGTAGGATAAAACGGGAAGATAGGTACTGGGACCTGATTGTGAGGAGTGGTTCTGAGGCTTTGGCCAACAAAGCGTTCGTGGGAGTGGATCTCATGGCCCCCAGGCAAAGTCTGAGTCCTTGATATTGGATGCGTTTGAGGAATGTGTATCTAGTTTTGGTGAGGGGTGACATTATCGTACAGGAGTAATCGAGCATGGATCGTAGTAGGGCACGATAAATCAAGAGCCATAGTCTGAGGATGACCGCCCCACCAAGTTTTGGTAAGGGCCCGAAGAATATTTAGGACATTCCGGGACTTTGATGCAATGAGGTTGAGTTGGGGTTGCCAGGTTAGTTTACGATCAAAGGAAATACCTAGATACACGTAGGAAGATGTGTAGGGCACAGGTTGATTATTTAGTAGGATTGCGGCCCTATATCCGCGTGGATATAGACTGGGAAGTGGTCACTGCCATGGGTGTCGGAAAGGGTCTCGCATATAATGAACGGAGCTATGGAAGGGGAGGTGATCGTGAGATCCACAATGCTCGGGGGTTTCCCAGGGGCGGTCAGTCTGGTGGGTTTGCCGTCGTTGAGGACGCATAGGTCAAAGTGGTCTACGACGTCCTCAACTATTCGGCCGAGAGGGGAGGTAAGGTGGCCGCCCCATCGCACGCCATGGGCGTTGAAGTCGCCACACAAAAGGTAGGGTGGGTTGAATTGCCGTATTAAGAAACACATTTGGGCGTAGGATACAGTGCTATCAGGAGGGATGTATAATGAGATAAAGGTGACATTATGGACTT
Organism: Liopterus haemorrhoidalis; assembly: GCA_963971575.1. NCBI lineage: Eukaryota > Metazoa > Arthropoda > Insecta > Coleoptera > Dytiscidae > Liopterus > Liopterus haemorrhoidalis. The sequence goes on along the minus strand of OZ020614.1, from coordinate 43,391,160 downwards.
TAGCAGCTATAATTTGGAGGTGAAAGTTGGAGTATATGGGGATGTGTTGGTAGTCGATGCCGTTACGAATCACGATGGCCGCACCGCCATAGCCATCGGTCCTGTCATGTCGGAGTAGCGAGTACCCGCGGACACGACAGATGTCGTCTGGCAGCAGCCACGTCTCCGAGATCGCAGCGATGTCGATATTCAGGGAATCGAGGAGTAAGAAAAGATCAGTTTTGTTACTGTTTATACTCCTAATGTTCCATTGGAGGTATCTAAACATGTTGTCGATGGGGTGGGAGATGAGGAGTTGGTAATAGCTTGGAGTAGGATACTATATAGGAGGGCGAGAATAGTTTCTCCTTGCGGGAGGGGTTGCAAGAGGGTTTGAAGGGTTGCGAGGTCTTTTGTATTAATTGAGAGTTTATCAGTGATGACTGCGTGTTCAGGAACTTTGGCAGGGCTTGGGTTGTTGCGAGAGGAGGGTGAGATGCCCGAGGTGCTGGGGAGGTGTCCATTTGGAGCTATAAGCAGTTGCTTATGGGCTTCACGGTTAAAACCTAGAAATGGGGAGGAGGGGGGAAGCTGAGTTTTACGTTTTTTTTGGAGTGCTAGTGATGTAAGAATAGGAGGGAGTGTTTGAATGAGGGCTAGTTCGTTGGTGAGGGACAGGTTGGTCGGTGAGGTCAATGCTGGGGAAGTGTTGGGATAAGCGTACTGGAGCGGCGGGTGCCGAGGTTATGGAAGCTGGGTTTTTAATCGGAGGAAATAATGAAGCGGCCTCATTGAAGGAGTAATTTCTACTTGCCATACACTCTTTTATTTTCTTCTGTCGTTGTAATTCGGGACAGTCAGCATTGAGAGCATTATGCGTGGTGGAGTCGCAGTGAATGCATTTGACTGCACTGGTACACTCACGTTGGTTGTGTGAGCCTCCACAATTAGCGCATCTCTCCGCGCTTTTACATTGTTTAGCTGTGTGTCCGAATCTTAAGCAGTTAAAACAACGTAAGACCGGTAACACATAAACGGAAACATTCATACAAACGTAATAGAGTACTACGTGCGTTGGGAGGGTTATGCCCGAAAAGGTGACAACTACGGTCTTTGTAGGTGTATACTCGGGGGGGGGGACACCGGGGGGACTAGTTTTTCGGTTCAGACGACGGACTGACAATATTTTCCTCCCACAGTTTAAATTTTGTAACAGTTCTTCGTCTGTTACTGCGGTATCTACTCCCCGTATGTTACCCTGACAAGCGACTAGGTGTGTAGGGATGAAAATTTCATATTAAGAATTTAGGACTGGATTCTCGGTAAAGGAGTTGGTTGAATTGAAATTAAAAAAGGTTATGCCCAATCTCTTTTTGCCTAGTTTTGATACTGTCTTGATATGATTTATTTTCTGGGAGTGTAACAGTTTCCCGATGACAAGGGGGTGGACATTTGATAGATTAGCGTCAGCGTTAGGAAGGGGTTGAAGGTATACCGTGAAAGGACCAGAGTCTTCTTCACTGTATTTTAGGAGTGATTTAAATGACGTATTGCTAGGCTTACCTACCGGTCCTGGCGGAGGCGGAGGCCCAGGGCCCTCCTGGTCCATCTTGGGGACCCTCTATGGCACTATGTTTTATTATAGTCTATATGATATTATTCGTTTAAAAAAATATATTTATATATATTCTAAAACTTGAGCGATTTAACCACTGTTTTACCTCACGTGTAGCACTAACAGGCCTAGACGAGGTAACGGACGTGTTGTCACCACGGTGGTTGGACAACGAATCGACAAGTATGTCTTAAGTCGATATACATTTTTAATTGGGCTAATATGGGGGAAAATTAAGTACTATGCACCTAAAAACAAGGTAATTAGGTTAAGTTTAGTAAGTAAAAGTCTAGAACCGAGCGGAGAGAGCTAACTTAACTTCTAGTTTGATGACAAAACACTGTCTTAGGTTAGGTTGGGTTAGTAAGATTAGGTTAGAAGAAGCCGAGCGAAGCGAGCTACCTATCTTCTAGTTTAATGACAAAACCTAGTTTGATGACACCCACACTAATAATTCCACCTGTTTAGAATACTGTACATTGAATAAATCACGTGTGTTTGACGCACACGCTGTTGTGTAATTACCTATTCTTTACTCCACCCGAATTTAATTATATTTTGATGTCTTGATTTTCGTTTTCTTGTATTTCATTTTCACTAATAATAGGGTATGTCCTTTTAGTGTCTTGAAAATTGTCGATACATTGTGTATTAGATTAGTTCAACACAATATGGCTATATAGAGTTTCTCATATGATCATTTGCCTATAGGAAGTATATTTAAAACCCCAACGCAATGGTTGTCAATTTTTTACTTCTGTAGAGAATATTCTTAGTTATTGTTTCACATCTGTGTAGTACACTAGTACAGTAGTGTACACTAGACCAGCGTTTCTCAACCAAAAACTTACCACGGACCAGTAAAATATTTAATTTTCTAACGCGGACTACAAAAAATAAAGGTATCTACTATGAAACAAATTTATTGTATATGTAAATAAATTCTACATATATCTCAGTAATAAAAAATCACTGAAAAATGAACAAAAATCACTGAAAAAGAACAAAAGATCATAAAAAAATTAACAAAAAAATCTCAAAAATAATCATTCACATAAGCCTTTCACGGACCACCAGTAGTCCGGGGACCACCGGTTGAGAAACACTGCACTAGACCTCATAGTGACTTTATATTATAAACACATACACCATGATACACAATTTTAATTGTGTAATGTGGGGAAAAAAATAAAGTAGTGTGCACCTAAAAATTAGGCAATAGGAGATAGGCATGATTTTTTTTTTTTTTTATTATATTCCTCTCGTTGCATATAAACATAAAAAACAGTTTTGCATTTTTTTTTAATTTGAAGGCTTAAAAAAATCATAAAAATATGTAGCGCGCGAAAACGACGTGTGACATCATACCCCACTTAAGTGTACAGCCTGCACAGTTTGTCGTGAACTTATTTGCTTGCCTTTTATAGATTGTGTAAAGTTAGAGTGATTTTAATTAAAATAAAGTTTAATTCTATAAAAACAATTTATACATGTTTACCGAATTAAATTTTATATTAAAATATATAACCTATATTGCAGTATTTCAATTATGCCTCTAACGTTTTATAACTTCATGTAAACAATGTAGTAAAATTCTGACATTTAAATTACGTAAATATTTACATTTTACAGAGTTGCAGCGTTTGTTTACATAAAGTTATAGAATATATAAATGGATTACTTACAAGTCGGTTTTGACACCACGTATTTCTTCAGCACTGTAGCATTCGTTATTTTTCATATATTCCATGAGCATAAATGCATCAATGTTGGGTAAATTATCACTCTGAGCCCTAACAAAATCTTTATCTGCCATTTTAATAATAAATGCGTGAAAAATTGTTTAAAAACAAATACAAAACTCTCGAACAATACAATATACACACGTAAAGTTTATGTTGTAGTCTGGGCTGCTGGGGTTTGACGTCATACTCAGTCGTATTTAAGTGGGGAACAGAATTCAACGAGTTCTACGGCGCGTTGACGGCATTTGGACGGCGCTATCTGTCAGAGAAAAGTGAAAATCAAGCTGTCGTACGCAAGTGCACAGAATGAACAACGTCCTAACGGCGTTCTAACGCCGTTGATACTGAATGTTCGTCAACTCGCACTTTTTGACGCCGTTGAACGTTGACGTAGAACACCTAACCTCAGTTTTTACTGGATGGTAAAGTGTTTGTATGTATAAATAACTTGCATACAACATAAATAACATCACACACAAGTCTTCATCATCCATTATAATTTTAATAAAAGAAAGCGCACCTATAAACACACATATAGGTTGTCACTTGTTACTTTGACGGCGTTAAAAATTATTGCATTGTGTGCAGGCCAAAAGTCAACGCCGTTCTCAACGGCGCTAACGCAACGCCGTCGCAAATGACGGCGCGCTGACGGCGTAGCGCGCTGTGCATTCTGTTCCAGGCTTTACTCGGCAACCTTCGCGCTGTGGTCGGCTTATTTCAAATTTACAATATTTTAATTAAAAAATTTGGCTGTAATATTAATTAAAATGTGATTGTTGTTTTGTTAGGTGACATAACTAACATTAACATATCAAAAAAATTTAGTTATAAATTTTATGCGTATCCCCTTTAGGTTAGGTTTAGTTAGTAAAAGGTTATTTTTATTTTTTATTTTATGTAAATTTTAGAATCGTACACAGGTCGAACCCAATAAGTACGACTACAATTAATATATAATGAATTCTTAAGATTTCTATCTTAAACAATATAGAAATACATACACATAGATATACAACAAACGAATTCATATGGATGAATCGTATAACCATATTACATTTACAATATTACATATAGATTTTATATAACAGTTTTACAGGTAGTTTGCTACAGTGAACTCGTTTTTTATAGTTCTTGGTTTTCGCGGTTTTTTAAAGTGATATAGTGATGTATATTATTAGTGAGCGACACCATTGTATAGATAAAAAAAATTGTAGTTCAAAGTAACAATTTGTATTTATCTATATTAATAAATTAATTCAAAAATTGATAAAGAAAGTTTGTAAAAATAACGTTTTTTTAACAAGAATCATAGTTCCAATTAGTGCAACAAAAAACCTGTTCGCCGTGGTCGGTCATCGTCACGCCACCAGTAGTTGTCAACAAGTGGTATTTTTTTTTCTTCTTCCTTCTTCGTGTTTTCAACAATGGTAAATAACAAGTGCGGCACCTGCAGCCAGACAGTTGGAAGACAGTTTCCTGGCTTGCAATTCAGTGGTCCATGTCACCGTTACTATCACGAGAAGTGCGGAAAAATTACACCCGGAGCTATCACATTTCTTCGCGAGGAAAGCGTTAAATGGCTGTGTCCCAAGTGCGTATTAGCCTCTGCCCATGGAAGTTTTTCTTCGAGCAGTAACGACCAGGGCGATATTCCCCAAATTCCACAAACCCTGGCCGAATTAACAAACATCCGCAAACAACTCGACTCGATGAATAATAACTATGAAACGCTTCTCCAGTCGGTTTCATTTTGTTCTGATAAAGTTAGCGAATTTCAAGTTAGTCTTGAGAAGTTATCTAGAAAAACTAACAAAATTGATACACTGGAAAAAGATTTTGATGACTTGTCATTAAAATATGAGGGCCTAAATGAACGGATCATTGAAATGGAACAATACTCAAGAAGAAATAACATAGAGATACACGGAGTTCCTGAAAGTACTAATGAAAATCTTATCACGGTTCTACAACAAGTCGGTGAAGAGTTAGAATGTCCGATAAAGAAAGAGGATATAGAAATAGTCCACAGAGTCAAGACTCAAAGTAGACCTGAGGTCAAAAATATAATAGCTCGTTTTTATTCACGTTCTAAAGCCACCGACATAATTGCAGCGAATGCACTAGCAAAACGCGCCCGTCGCAATACCCCCGGCAACACCCCCGGACTGAGCATTGATGGATTAGGTAACAACATATTCATCGATGAACATATGTCGCCATACTTCAAACAGCTATTTAAATCTGCCCGCCTCGCCGCCAAAAACAGCCATTACAAATATGTTTGGTTTAAGGGTGGCAAAATCTGTCTACGAAAAAATGACACGTCTAAATTAATAATTGTAAAAAATGAAAAAGATTTAATCTTTCTATCTTAAACATTTTGCCATAACATAATATCCGAATTTCAATTATCAACTATATATTCATTATGGAATTATTTTACCAAAATGTACGTGGTTTACGTACTAAAACTACCATTATGTACAAAAATTTGCTTAATTCACATTCTGATATAATATGTTTAACAGAAACTTTTTTAAATAAAAACATATTAAATTCTGAATTATCTGATAGTAACTATGTCATTTTTCGTCGAGACAGAGAGAGTACAAACTCAACACGACTTGACGGCGGTGGTGTCTTAATAGCTGTTCGATCAAATATTCCCGCCTGCCAAAAATATGAGTGGTCAACCAATGCCGAGGACTTATGGGTGTGTCTATTCCGTGATAGAGTCAAACGGTGTTATGCGTGTTGTGTGTACCTGCCGGACTAATACAGAGGCGTATTTGGAATTTTGTAATAATGTAACAGATTTGATCAATGAACATCCGAATGATTTATTTATCGTTGTTGGTGATTTTAACCTTCCCGGGTTAAAATGGTCTGCGAAAGACGATAGTTACATTCCACGTAAAACGATAAATGATGATAAGTCGGACAATTTCATTGATATGTTTAATATGTGCTCTATGATACAACATTCTAGTATAAGCAACTCTTCTGGTAATGTTCTAGACTTAATACTAACTAACGATAATATAGTAACAAATATCTTTAGATCTTGTTTTCCTCTAGTGCCAGAGGACAAGCACCATCCAAGTATCGAGTTTGCTGTAAATGTTACAACAAAAATTTCACATTTCAAACATTACTTTGTGCGTAATTTTAAACAAATGAACACGGAACTTATCTGCCAAAAACTAGACAGAATTGATTGGAGATCTGAGTTTTCAAATTGTGATACTGAAACGACAGTAACAATATTTTACAAAATTTTAAATACAGTAATTTCTCAGCATGTCCCTCTCAAAAAAATTAGGCGAAGTAAATTTCCATCGTGGTACTCGCCACCTACAATCAAATGCATAAAAGAAAAATTAAAGGCACATAAGACATGGAAAAAATTTAGTAACAGATCTGACTATCTAACGTTCACTGTTCTAAGAGCTAGGTCTAAACGACTCATCACTGTCGACTTCGAAAAATATATTACAAATATTGAGAATGATATTACAGTAAACTCTAATACTGTTTGGAATTTTGTATCACAGAGAAAAAACAACCGTTCTTTGACAAACGTTTTAAAAAATGATAATAGGGAGGCAACAAACGGTCAACAAATTTGCAACATGTTCAATGATTATTTTAATTCAGTTTATGATCAAAGTTCATCTAATATGTCAGCGAATAGGGAATTTGTCTGTAGTAGAGGAGGATATAAGAACTGCTCTGCTTGATTTAGATATAAAAAAAGGTGCCGGCCCTGATCAATTACCGCCAGTATTTTTAAAACTGGTGGGAGAGAGTCTTGTATTACCTTTATTCATAATTTTTAACAAATCTTTACATGAGAATACGTTTCCCAATACCTGGAAAGAAGCTTATGTCGTGCCTATCTTTAAATCTGGAAACAAGAGTTTAGTTAAGAATTACCGACCAATTTCTAAATTATGTGTTCTAAGCAAAATTTTTGAAAAATTGGTATATAAACCAATTTTTGAAGCTGTAAAACATACTATTATTCCACAGCAACATGGATTTATTAGCGGGCGGTCGGTAGAAACCAATCTCTTAATATATACGGATTACATAACCAAACATTTAGATAATCGAATACAAGTAGATTCCATATATGTCGATCTAAGTAAAGCATTTGATAAGCTGAACCATTCCATACTTATAAAAAAACTTAATTTATTAGGAATACATGGCAATCTCCTTAAATGGTTCCATTCCTATCTTTCTAATTGGTACCAGGCTGTTCGCGTGAATGGATTCATCTCTCCTTTTAAGAAAATTAAGGGTTCTCACTTGGGTCCGTTGTTGTTTACTTTATTTATAAATGATATATCCAAATCATTTAATCATAGCTCATTTCTACTTTTTGCGGGCAACATAGGTAAACTACTGGATGCAGAACTTTTGCAAGAGGATTTAAATAGTTTTAATTATTATTGTCAGGAAAATAAATTCCATCTTAATTTAGAAAAATGTCAGTATATCACATCCTCGAAAAATGTTAATAAATACCACTTCAATTATAATCTAGGCAATACGGATCTGCAGTGTACAATTACTATCAGAGACCTTGGTGTGATTTTTGACAACAAGTTAAGTTTTGATCAGCACATTGACCACGTCACACGTAAAGCACTGCAGATGTTGGGTTTTGTAATCAGATCCACGGCTAAATTTCAGTCCATCTCAGCTTTAAAATCGTTATATTTCAGTCATGTCTTCAGCATTTTAAACTTCTGCAGTATTGTATGGAATCCAGTCTATTGCAAATATATTTCTAAACTAGAAAGGATCCAAAAGAGGATGTTGAAATACCTAATCTTTAAGAGCCGTGTACCATTTACAACATACAACGATGCGTGTAAGAAATTCTACCTCTCAAAGATCGTCGCACAGTAGGTGACATGATGATGCTTTATAAAATTCTGAACAACGTAATATCATCCGGTGGAATTGTAAGTTTATTTAGCTACCGTGTTCCAACTCATAGTACACGCAATGTCGACCTTCTTTCTGTTCCCATGAGTAGCTCAAATACACGCAAAAATTCTCCGGTTATCAGACTCTCTTCCACTTATAATAACGACTTCTGTGATTTAGATTTATTCAACTGCTCCATGTATAGTTTCCGTAAGTCATGCATTTCCAAAATAAAGCATAAACTGAACTGGTAAATCAATCATTAAGCATTTAATCACTAATTTATATCAATAATTTATATCACTAATTTATATCACTAATTTATATCACTAATATATATCATTAATTTTTAATTCTTAATTTTAATTTGAAGTTTTAAGTTTTAAATGTTAAATTCTAAATTGTAAATTTTAAATTTTGAAATTTTAATTTTATTTTTTTAAATTTCTTTTTAATTTTTATTTCTTTATCACTAATAATTTTTTTTTGTTTATCATTTTTTTTTATAATTTTGTGTCATTATTATAGTTAATTTATATCACTAATTTTTAATTCTTAATTTTAATTTGAAATTGTGAAATTTAAATTTTGAACTTTTTATTATAAATATTTAATTTTATTTTTTTTTAATTTTTTAATTTGTATTTTTTATCACTAAATTTTTGTTTATCATTTTCTATATTTTTTTTGTCATTAGTATTGTTAATTTAAGGTAATTAACTTTACCAAGCAAATTTAGAAATGTTTTAAATTTTAAATATTTAATTTTGTTATTCTGTAACATTTTGTACACATATTTGTACCTGCAAATTAATTTATTGTAATTTAATAGCGTTCACTGTGTTGGGCATGCCCCGTTTGTGAACTCAAATTGTTTAAATAAATAAAAAAATAATAATAATTAATTAATATTACGTACAAATATGAACACTCTTGGAATTAATTACGAATTTGAAAGAAATTTACTTATTAAGTTGTTTTTGAAAATCTGATTTGAATCGTAAAATATGTCTACATTAGGGCAGTTACTATTAAATGTAGATATTAACCGATGCATTGGCGAGTTTAGCAAGAAATTGGTTCTAGCAAAAGGTTGGTATAACAAGTTATATATACCTAAGTTTTTAGTAGGGAGATTGAAATGAATCTTACTTAATAATTTTCGATATAATTATTTAATATCTTTTTTAAAATCATTATGTCGGTAATCTCTCTCCTGTTTTCTAACGAAATTTTATTTAGGTATTTACACCTGGAGTTGTACGAACGATCAGTCAGTGGAAATTTGTAACATAGATAATTAGTGAACTTTTTTTGATCTCTTTCAAGTCTTATTTTGTGAGTGATATATTGGGTTCCATACTGAGTTACAATAGTTTAAGTTACTTAAAACATAGGAATTGTACAAAACAATAATTGGTTTTAATTTATTGAAAAATTTACATGATCTTATAATGAATCCAAGTAGTTTGTAGGATTTTATACAAATATTGTCAATATGTTTATCGTAATTTAGCTTACTGTCTAGCAAAATACCTAGGTCTTTGACTTGTGATAATTTTATCAATGTATTATCTCGTAACGAATAATTATATTTTATTAATTTTATATTTCAAGTTATGGAATTACATTTAAGATAGTTCAAAAAAAGTTTGTTTTTAACACAGTAAGTGTGAAAGCGCTCAAGGTTGGATTGGAGAAGCAGGCAGTCACTAATGCTCCGTATTGCTTTGTATATTTTCATATCATCTGCGAATAGAAGGAATTCGCAATGTCTGAAACATGTGCTGATGTCGTTAATATAAATGACAAAAAATAAAGGCCCCAGGTGGGATCCCTGTGGAAATCCAGATGTAGAATTAAAAATTTTTGACAAAAAACCATTAACAGATACTGCCTGCGATCTGTTTCGGATATAGGAAACTATCCATCTAAGGAGAGTGCCATGTATACCGGCTTCGTGAAGTTTTTTTATTAAAATGTTAAAATTAACCTTATCAAAGGCTTTACAAAAGTCGGTGTAAATGGCGTCCACCTGTATCATTTTGTCCATGTTTTCAAATATGTTGGACGTATATAGAAGTAAGTTCGAGTCGACCGAGCGTTTTTTTAAAAAGCCGTGTTGTGGGTTTTAACTCGTAAACCCGAGTTTTTAACTCGTAAAGCAGGCCTCGAATCTATACCTCTAAATTTCTTTTCTAGGAATGACGAGGTATACAACCTGCTTTTCTCTTGTGAAGAGCTAGATAGCGCGATGTCAAAGTGTAAGGATAGCTCTCCTGGTCCAGATGCGATGGATTATCGTATGATCCGAAATCTTCCGGAATCATCTAAGTCTAGGCTTTTTAATGTCTATAATAAGATACCCCGCAGGGGAAGTTCATAATGGCCATAACACCTGGCCATTTGTCGAGCTTTCGGGCCTGATGATCCCGCGTACCCTCAATCACGCAAGGGAAGTTCATAATGGTCGCATCACCTGACCATATAGAGCTTTTGGGCCTGATGATCCCACGTACCCTGAATCACATATCATTTGGGAGGAGACAGTTCAGAGAAGCCGATTGTGGGAATAGGCTTATCTGTTGTCTCTTTGATCTCCCATTTAAATTCCTACCCACGTGTTTGCCGTGCGTGGAGACCCGTAACGCCGGAGAAGAGGGTCCTGGTCGGTTGAGGGAGACTGCTGCCCGCGGACAGTACGATCCCAACACGCCTTCTTTGGCCTCGGATTCGGTAAAACGGGAGGCTGAGTCTGGTCAGCTCAGTCAATCGGCTGGTGTCACGGTTCATGAATAGAGTGGCTCCACTACTGTATCGTGGATGCCGGGGTAATGCCGTGCCACTAGACAAGTCTTCGGGGGTCTGTGGGAGCGGCTGCAGCTCGCCCGGTTCCAGAGTTGGCTACTACTGGTTCTCGAGCGGGTCGAGCAGCCCGTGACTACTTCCCCCGATGCTATATCATCCTGACATGCCTGGCGCAATGAGCCGGTTTGCGGCCAACGTCCCCTGTGTGGGGCTCCCTGGTGGGTGGGCATGGCAGGGTGATGAAACTTAGTATACGGGTATGGCGACTACCCGGAGGGATAATTTTTCTTTAAATTCCGCCAAAGTTGAGAGTAAACTCCGTAAAAAATCAAACAAGAGACCTCGTCGTGATGCTCAGTCATCCGATGAGGGATGTGCAAGGCCTTCTGCAAAGAAGGTTGACAGAACTGTGGAGTTTTGTGCGCCAGTGCCTCGTTTTCTTGTTGTGAAGGTGCAAGAAGAGGGAAAGTCTTTTAAAGAGATGTCCCCCTTCTTTGTTGCCCGAACGCTGGGAAAAACGTGTGCAACTGGTATAAGATCGGTGCGAAAACTGTCGGACGGTACATTGCTTATTGAATGCGAAACTGAGGCTTCTTCCACGCTTCAGAAATGTGAAAAGTTTGGTGAGTTTCGTATTTCAGTACAGCCACATAAGGCACTGAATACTTCCAAAGGCGTCGTAACGGATCGCGACCTTGCGTATGTTACGGAGGAAGAGTTTGTGCAGGAAATGGCATCGCAAGGTGTCGTGGAATGCAAGAAGCTCAACCCCCGGAACGGCAAGCCTTCGATCTCAATGGTGGTGTCCTTCGCTGGCACCAAGTGTCCAACATCGGTAAGGGTGGGGTACAACGTTTGTAACGTTCGCCCCTACTACCCAAACCCGATGCGATGCTATAAGTGCCAGCGTTACGGTCACACCTCTAGTCGTTGTGGCAAATCTTCTATATGTGCCAACTGCGGACAGGACCAACATGATGTTGAAACCTGTCCAAACGCGGCACACTGCGTAAATTGCAAAGGGGCGCATGCCTCTACTTCACGCCACTGCCCAACGTACTTAGAGGAGAAGGCTATCCAGGTCATCAAGACGCACGATAGGACACCGTATTTTGACGCCAAGAGGAAGTATAAAGAGACTGCGCCGGTCACTTTTGCGAAATCCTTCGCACAAGTGGCAGCAAAGAAGACAGCAAGCGTCCAGACACAGACTGAATCAGTGCCTCGTCCGACAGTTAAAGCGGTAGGATTAGCTGCGAAGAATTCCGAAACAGAAAAGGTGGCGGAATCGGTCCAAGAGACCAGTATTCAGACCCCACAACCTGGGGGATCGGGTCTGAATAAATCCCCCTCGCCTAAAGGAGAACGCACTCAACCTCAGTTCTCCCAACCACCTAAGGAGAAGACCCCACAGTCTTCTCCACAAACGAGAAGCGACCAGAGAATGGTCGCTTCTACAAAACCCTCATCAGTTACTCCTGAAAAGGAAACTGATAAGGGATCCGTTGGTTCTCACTGGATACCAGTGAGAGCCAAACAATCAAAAAAGGAGTCCAGTGTGTCCATCAAAACACCTGGACTACCAAATGAAAGTGTAGCCGAGAAAATGGCTGTAGACCCGCAACCTAAGGGTAAACCAAAAATCATTAGGTTGCGGGGTAACTCCCCTAAACAAAAATGAATGGTCCACTTATCCAGTGGAACTGTAACGGTGTATACCAGCGCTACGAAGAACTGCGACTTTTATTGTCAGATTTTGCGCCTTCGTGTGTTTGTCTGCAGGAAACAAACTTCAACGAAAACGACACATTCTCTCCTCGGGGATACTCCGTGTTTCGCACGGATTTCCTTACGGGGTTAAGAGCATGTGACGGCGTGGCAATTCTCGTTAGAGACACATTGTACCACGATCCTGTAGACATTGACACTGAGTTGCAGGTCGTAGCAGTTCGTGTTGCATTTCCCCTCCAGGTGACGATTTGTTCTATCTACCTTCCCCCTGGTGTTCGAACTGACATCCGAGATGTCGTGAACATCATCGATCAACTCCCACCACCCTTCATACTACTAGGCGATTTTAACGCCTACAATGTATGTTGGGGATCGGTGCGGAACGATCGACGGGGACGTCACCTGGAGACTATGTTGAACGATTTGAGTTTGAGCTTTTTGAACGACGGCAGACCCACGCACTTCTGTGCAGCAACGGGTACATTCAGTGCCATAGATCTTAGCGTCGTTTCAGGAGCCATCGCTCCGTTGTTCAAATGGGACGTGCATCACGACCTGTGCGGTAGTGATCACTTTCCAATCTTCTTAAGGCCTCTGTTCAATACTGTTACCGAATCCCGCTGGCCACAGTGGGTTCTTCGGAAAGCAGATTGGACCAAGTTCGCAGAATCATTCTCTCACGAGGATATTCCGAACTTGAGCGTAGACGAAGAGGTGAATCATTTCACGGATTCCATAACGAGCGCGGCTGAAAGCAGCATACCGCTGTCATCCACTCAGCCCCGTCGAGTTCCCGTTCCCTGGTGGAACGAGGAATGCGACTTGGCGCTACGTGAAAGGAGACACCTCTTCAATACATTCCGTCGTTGTCCAACAGAGACAAACATGATAGCCTTCCAACGAGCGAAAGCTCGTGCTAAGAGGATTGTGAAAGAAAGCAAGCGCGAATCATGGCGCAAATACGTATGCACCGTTACAGTTGCCACTCCAGTGGCCAAAGTTTGGGAGAAGGTCCGGAAAATATCCGGTCTAAATACAGCTACAGCCATTGCTGGTCTATCGGTAAATGGTAACGTAGTTACCTCAGCGGTCGAAATTGCTAACACTTTGGCATCTAATTTTGCGTTCAATTCTAGCTCTGAACATTATTCACCCGAGTTTCTAACTCGTAAAGCAGGCCTCGAATCTATACCTCTAAATTTCTTTTCTAGGAATGACGAGGTATACAACCTGCTTTTCTCTCGTGAAGAGCTAGATAGCGCGATGTCAAAGTGTAAGGATAGCTCTCCTGGTCCAGATGCGATACATTATCGTATGATCCGAAATCTTCCGGAATCATCTAAGTCTAGGCTTTTAAATGTCTATAACAGGATATGGACTGAGGGCAAGTGCCCGACCAAGTGGAAGGAATCTCATATTATTCCTATCCCCAAAGTCGGGAAAGATAAACACTTGCCCTCTAGCTATAGACCAATATCACTGACCAGTTGTCTCTGCAAGCTCATGGAGCGAATGATCAGCAAGCGTCTGATTTGGTTTTTAGAATCAAACGACTTGCTGGCCAACGCACAGTGCGGCTTTCGCCGTCACCGCTCAACAGCAGATCATCTGGTCAGACTAGAGACAGCTATCAGGAATGCTTTCGTTGAAAACAAACACCTGGTAGCTGTGTTTTTCGATATTGAGAAAGCCTATGACACTGCATGGATTTATGGTATTCTCCGTACTCTGCATTCCTGGGGTCTCCGGGGACGCTTGATGTTCTTTATAAAAGACTTCATGTCGAACCGGCGCTTCAGGGTGCGGATCGGAAATACCTTGTCACAAATGTTCGCACTGGACAATGGAGTTCCACAAGGCTCCATACTGAGCGTTACGCTATTTTTAATTGCCATTAACGGTGCAGCTTCATGTATTCGATTACCTGTACAGAGTTCGATATTTGTCGACGACATTGGTATCTTTGTCGCCGGACAAAAGACTAGTACAATCGAACGTCAGCTTCAGCTGACTATCAATCGTCTCGATACATGGGCAACCGAAAATGGCTTTAAATTCTCGACCAGCAAAACTGTATGTGTCCATTTTAGTAGGAAAAGGGGTGTACATCCCAATCCTACACTCACACTAAATGGAGCACAGTTACCATTTGCCGATACTGCCAGATTTCTGGGTCTCGTGTTCGATAGCCGTCTATCTTGGCGGGCACATTTTTTGTCCGTCAAGAAAAAATGCCAAAAGTCGCTCAATTTGTTGCGGGTCCTCAGTCACAAGACATGGGGTGCAGACCGCACTGTCATGTTGCGTTTATATCGTTCTCTAGTGCGCTCTAAGCTGGACTATGGATGTCTAGCTTATGGGTCAGCTAAACACCAAGAGATAAGAATTCTTGACACTGTACATCACACTGGGGTTAGATTGGCCACAGGTGCATTCCGCACCAGTCCAATACTAAGCCTGCTGTGTGAAGCAGGCGAACCGTCACTGTACAATCGTCGTAAAATTCTATCCTTGCGGTATATGGCTGCACTCAGTGCCAAGCCAGATCATCCCGCGTATGACCCTATTCTACAAAATAGGCATACAGAAATATATGACAGAAAACCAAGAGCCAATAGGCCTTTTGGTCTGAGGACTTTCGACATTTTGGGCGATATTGATTTTAATATGCCTGAAATGGCAAGTTTCGTTTTGTGTGCTGTTCCACCATGGACGCTACCGCGTCCACTTGTGAACCTCACATTAACTAGGTTTGATAAAGATACTACGTTGCCTATCGAATACCAACATGAGTTACAAAGAACACTGGTCCCTAGGTTCGAGGATACTGTCATTTTTACTGACGGATCAAAATCCGGAACCAGGGTTGGGTGTGCGTTCGTTGTTTTGAATCCACGCCAACAGTTTCAGTACCGTCTGCACTCCATAACGAGTGTGTACACTGCTGAGCTGTACGCTATTTTCAAGGCCCTGTGTTTTGTTTCGTCAGAGCAAAGTCGGTCAAGTGTTATCTTGACTGACTCGCTGAGCGCTCTGAACAGTATCCAAGATCCAGATCCAGTGCATCCTCTTGTACTAAAGATCCGGTTGCTACTCCACAACCTGAATGCTCAGAATGTGAGGGTAGAGCTGTTTTGGATACCGGGACATGTTGGTATTAAAGGCAACGAAGCGGCAGATGCAGCTGCAAAAGCCGCCTCTCACAGACCTATGATTGATGTGAGTTTCGTTTTTCCAGATGACGCAAAGAGTCATCTGACACATCTGGTTTTAGACATGTGGCAACATGAGTGGAGCCGCACACAGAACGTTAAGTTACGACAGATTAAGGGAGACGTTAAACCATGGGGTTCTTCCTGCAGGATTAACCGCAGGGAGGAAACCGCCATCACACGCCTTCGTATAGGTCACTGTTGGTGGACCCATGGACATCTCCTTCGAGGTGAAGAGTCCCCTGTCTGTGAGACGTGTAACACAGATTTGTCTGTGTTACACATTTTAACCGAATGTGTACAGTTCGAGGATGTCAGGGAGAGGTTAGGCCTGTGCTATGACCTGTCAGTTGCCTTAGGTGACGACAGAGTACTCATGGACAGGCTGATACTCTTCCTGAGAGAATCGAACTTACTGTTTTATGTGTGAAGTCTTGCACCTTATTTTAATGTGTTTCTATTTATTGACTGTGATATTCGATGGTAATTGGCCCCTTTACAGCCTCTTACCATCACCCTGAGTCTGTTCAAATTTTCGAACAGACTTTTTATATTATTTATTTGTGTTTGTCAGTGCAAGATTTTTTTTTATTGAGTATGCGTATTTTTTAATGATTTTATTTATTTATTTATTTATTTATTGTCTAAATTTTTATTTTTAATATATAGTCTAGTCATTTAGATGGGCTGCGTTAGGCGCAAATAGCCTTTGTTGCTGTGCGCCAAAAAATTTCAACTAACTAACTCTATAATAAGATATGGACTGAGGGCAAGTGCCCGACCAAGTGGAAGGAATGTCATATAATTCCTATCCCCAAAGTCGGGAAAGATAAACACTTGCCCTCTAGCTATAGACCAATATCACTGACCAGTTGTCTCTGCAAGCTCATGGAGCGAATGATCAGCAAGCGTCTGATTTGGTTTTTAGAATCAAACAACTTGCTGGCCAACACACAGTGCGGCTTTCACCGTCACCGCTCAACAGCAGATCATCTGGTCAGACTAGAGACAGCTATCAGGAATGCTTTCGTGGAAAACAAACACCTGGTAGCTGTCTTTTTCGATATTGAGAAAGCCTATGACACTGCATGGATTTATGGCATTCTCCGTACTCTGCATTCCTGGGGTCTCCGGGGACGCTTGATGTTTTTTATTAAAGACTTCATGTCGAACCGGCGCTTCAGGGTGCGGATCGGAAATACCCTGTCACAAATGTTCGCACTGGACAATGGGGTCCCACAGGGCTCCATACTGAGCGTTACGCTATTTTTAATTGCTATTAACGGTGCAGCTTCATGTATTCGATTACCTGTACAGAGTTCGATATTTGTCGACGACATTGGTATCTTTGTCGCCGGACAAAAGACTAGTACAATCGAACGTCAGCTTCAGCTGACTATCAATCGTCTCGATACATGGGCAACCGAAAATGGCTGTAAATTCTCGACCAGCAAAACTGTATGTGTCCATTTTAGTAGGAAAAGGGGTGTACATCCCAATCCTACACTCACACTAAATGGAACACAGTTACCATTTGCCGATACTGCCAGATTTCTGGGTCTCGTGTTCGATAGTCGTCTAACTTGGCGGGCACATTTTTTGTCCGTCAAGAAAAAATGCCTGCTGTGTGAAGCAGGCGAACCGTCATTGTACAATCGTCGTAAAATTCTATCTTTGCGGTACATGGCTGCACTCAGTGCCAAGCCAGATCATCCCGCGTATAACCCTATTCTACAAAATAGGCGTACAGAGATTTATGACAGAAAACCAAGAGCCAATAGGCCTTTTGGTCTGAGGACTTTTGACATTTTGGGCGATATTGATTTTAATATGCCTGAAATGGCAAGTTTCGTTTTGTGTGCTGTTCCACCATAGACGCTGCCGCGTCCACTTGTGAACCTCACATTAACTAGGTTTGATAAAGATACTACGTTGCCTATCGAATACCAACATGAGTTACAAAGAACACTGGTCCCTAGGTTCGAGGATACTGTCATTTTTACTGACGGATCAAAATCCGGAACCAGGGTTGGGTGTGCGTTCGTTGTTTTGAACAGTTTCAGTACCGTCTGCACTCTATAACGAGTGTGTACACTGCTGAGCTGTATGCTATTTTCAAGGCCCTGTGTTTTGTTTCGTCAGAGCAAAGTCGGTCAAGTGTTATCTTGACGGACTCGCTGAGCGCTCTGAACAGTATCCAAGATCCAGATCCAGTGCATCCTCTTGTACTAAAGATCCGGTTGCTACTCCACAATCTGAATGCTCAGTATGTGAGGGTAGAGCTGTTTTGGATACCGGGATATTTTGGTATTAAAGGCAACGAAACGGCAGATGCAGCTGCAAAATCCGCCTCTCACAGACCTATGATTGATGTGAGTTTCGTTTTTCCAGATGACGCAAAGAGTCATCTGAAATATTTGGTTTTAGACATGTGGCAACATGAGTGGGGCCGCACACAGAACGTTAAGTTACGACAGATTAAGGGAGACGTTTAACCATGGGGTTCTTCCTGCAGGATTAACCGCAGGGAGGAAACCGCCATCACACGCCTCCGTATAGGTCACTGTTGGTGGACCCATGGACACCTCCTTCGAGGAGAAGAGTCCCCTATCTGTGAGACGTGTAACACAGATTTGTGTGTGTTACACTTTTTAACTGAGTGTATACAGTTCGAGGATGTCAGGGAGAGGTTAGGCCTGTGCTATGACCTGTCAGTTGCTTTAGGTGACGACAGGGTACTCATGGACAGGCTGATACTCTTCCTGAGAGAATCGAACTTATTGTTTTATGTGTGAAGTCTTGCACCTTATTTTAATGTGTTACTAGTTATTGACTGTGATATTCGATGGTAATTGGCCCCTTTACAGCCTCTTACCATCACCCTGAGTCTGTTCAAATTTTCGAACAAATCTTTTTTATTATTTATTTGTGTTTGTCAGTGCAAGATTTCTTTTATTGAGTATGCGTATTTTTAATGATTTTATCTATTTATTTATTGTCTAATATAATGTTTTTAATATATGGTCTAGTCATTTAAATGGGCTGCGTTAGGCGCAAATAGCCTTTGTTGCTGTGCGCCAAAAATTTAAACTAACTAACTTAATTTGGTTACTTATCTGAGTTATCACCAATAAATTGTGGTATGAGTTTTTTTAAGATGGACAGTTCAAGAGGGTGTGAAATGATATTGTACAGTTGGGCAATGTAAGCCGTTCAGGGCAGTCATCAGGGTAGTTTTAAATCGTCATAACGTTAGGAGATGTTAAAGAAGTGCAGTTTAGACAGTTATAAGGTGAAGACAATGGTTAAGAGTGGGTTGTTAAATGTCATGGGGTTAAGACGTATTTAGGGGAGTAGAGTTTGTTCATCATGGGTTAGAGATATTTAGAGTGTTCGATCGTGTAACAAGTAATTCCGTATGAATTTTAGTGTAGTACCCAGCTAAAGAGATGGAGACCCCGCAGGGGAAGTTCATAATGGCCATAACACCAGGCCATTTGTCGAGCTTTCGGGCCTGATGATCCCGCGTACCCTCAATCACGCAAGGGAAGTACATAATGGTCGCACCACCTGACCATATAGAGCTTTTGGGCCTGATGATCCCACGTACCCTGAATCACATATCATATGGGAGGAGACAGTTCAGAGAAGCCGATTGTAGGAATAGGCTTATCTGCTGTCGACCTGTGCGGTAGTGATCACTTTCCAATCCTCTTAAAGCCTCTGTTTAATACTGTTACCGAATCCCGCTGGCCACAGTGGGTTATTCGGAAAGCAGATTGGACCAAGTTTGCGGAATCATTCTCGCATGAGGATATTCCGAGCTTGACCGTTGACGAAGAGGTGAATCATTTCACGGACTCCATCACAAGCGCGGCTAAAAACAGCATACCGCTGTCATCCACTCAGCCCCGTAGAGTTCCCGTTCCCTGGTGGAACGAGGAATGCGACTTGGCGCTACGTGAAAGGAGACACCTCTTCAATACATTCCGTCGTTGTCCAATAGAGGAAAACATGATAGCTTTCCAACGAGCGAATGCTTGTGCTAAGAGGATTGTGAAAGAAAGCAAGCGCGAATCATGGCGCAAATACGTGTCCACCGTTACAGTTGCCACTCCAGTGGCCAAAGTTTGGGAGAAGGTCCGGAAAATATCCGGTCTAAATACAGCTACAGCCATTGCTGGTCTATCGGTAAATGGTAACGTAGTTACCTCAGCGGTCGAAATTGCTAACACTTTGGCACCTAATTTTGCGTTCAATTCTAGCTCTGAACATTATCCACCCGAATTTCTAACTCGTAAAGCAGGCCTCGAATCTATACCTCTAAATTTCTTTTCTATGAATGACGAGGTATACAACCCGCTTTTCTCTCGTGAAGAGCTAGATAGCGCGATGTCAGAGTGTAAGGATAGCTCTCCTGGTCCAGATGCGATACATTATCGTATGATCCGAAATCTTCCGGAATCATCTAAGTCTAGGTTTGTGAATGTCTATAATAGGATATGGACTGAGGGCAAGAGCAAGTGGAAGGAATCTCATATAATTCCTATCCCGAAATTGGGAAAGATAAACACTTGCCCTCTATCTATAGACCAATATCACTGACCAGTTGTCTCTGCAAGCTCATGGAGCGAATGATCAGCAAGCGTCTGATTTGGTTTTTAGAATCAAACGACTTGCTGGCCAACACACAGTGCGGCTTTCGCCGTCACCGCTCAACAGCAGATCATCTGGTCAGACTAGAGACAGCTATCAGGAATGCTTTCGTTGAAAACAAACACCTGGTAGCTGTGTTTTTCGATATTGAGAAAGCCTATGACACTGCATGGATTTATGGGATTCTCCGTACTCTGCATTCCTGGGGTCTCCGGGGACGCTTGATGTTCTTTATAAAAGATTTCATGTTGAACCGGCGCTTCATGGTGCGGATTGGAATTAACCTGTTATAGTCTATTTCACGATAAGTGAAGTGACTATCTACTTATGGTCCTAAACACAGTGAGTGGTAATTACAAATAACTATAATCCCTTGTTTGTACCCATAAACTAGCCAGAGATGTATCAGGTATAAATTACATTACACCATGTAATGACACAATTGTAACAAGAAATAAACATAAGATATCATCAAAATAAACTTTATTTTTATTATAAATACAATTAATTTATAGAACTTATAATTAAATTTAAAACATTACAATTAGTATTTAAAACATTACAATAAAATAAATTAAATAATGTTTAAGATAAAAAAAATCTTACAAGTCCAAATCATTCTCTGAATCAGTCTCTAAATTAATGATTATAGTACGTTCTATTTGAATATAACTGCCCTCAGTTTTAATAACATGATTTACACAATTTTTCCAACTATCTACAGGGATATTTTCCACTTCTATCACAGTGCCGTTTAAAGTGGCAGAAACATTATTCCGTTTTATTCTCGCCTTTAACTGACTCCACATTTGTTCAATAATAATAATAATAATAATAATAATAATATTTATTATGTATTAAATGTTTACATTTTTACAATCGTCAATCGGTATTCATTTAATCCTAATACAAGGTGGGTAAAAAGATGTGAGAGATGCATACTATAGTTTACTCAGTATACTGAGCTTCATCTAAATCACTGAACTCATTATCTAGGTATTCTGCAGTGGAGTAAAACGCCTTAGATATTAAATATCTCTTTAAAACCCTTTTGAATCTTAAGGGGGGCAAAAGTTTGATGCTGGTCGGGAGAACATTGTAGAATTTTATAGCCAGGTAATTTAGGCTGTACCTTGACTTCTCTAACCTCATAAAGTCAGGGCGTATTTCGTTCTTATTTCTCGTGTCGTGTCTATGGACAGAGCTTTGTAGAGAGAATCTGTCTTGGTGTTCATGTACGTACATGAGACATAAATGGATGTAAAGGGAAGGGAATGTTAATATACCCAATTCAATAAATTTGTATTTACAATCAGATCTGTATTTAACATTCCCTAGGACTCTAATGGCTCTACGCTGCAAGGAGAATATGCGTCCTGTGTGGGGAGAGTGGCCCCAGATTAATAGGGCATACGTTATCCGGGTTTGGAAGGAAGCAAAGAAAAATGATTTTTAAACCATCAAGGAAGCACACCATCTTAGGTTGTTTAGGCAATAGATCGACGAGCACAATTTTTTCGCAAGTGTGTTGATGTGTTGTTCCCAGGTTAACTTGCTGTCTATCACAAGTCCTAAGAACGAGACCGAGATGGGGTTATTAACATCTTCTATGTTCCTGGTTGCGAACACCATGTGCTGAGTTTTTGTATTGTTCATAGTCAATCTATTAGCTAGGAACCAGTTTTGGAAATTGGATAGGGCTAAGTTTCTTTTGCCAAGGAGTGAAGTTATGTGTCTACTGGATTGAAGGACAGTTGTATCGTCAGCGAAGAGGATGGTATCCATATCGGCATTGACGTACGGCAAATCGTTCACGTATATTAGGAATAAAATGGGACCTAGGACAGATCCTTGTGGTACACCATGTTTATTTCCTAACACCTCAGATGAGCCATTATTAATGTACACAAACTGTCTTCTTTCAGAAAGGTAGGACTGTATGAGTTTTGTACTTTCTGGGTCAAATTTATAAAATTTAAGTTTTTTAATTAAAATTTCGTGACTCACGCAGTCAAAGGCCTTACTAAGGTCCAGAAAGCTACCGGAGCAATAAAGTCTATCCTCAAAGCAATGCGTGACAGATTCCATGAAGGCCAATATCGCGTCGGTAGTTGACTTACCAGATCTGAAGCCAAATTGCTTAGAAGACAGAAAGTTAGATTTCTCGAAGTGACTGGTTAGTTGGTTTTTTAGCACTTTCTCAAATATTTTGGAGAAGCAGGGTAGAAGCGAAATAGGGCGAAAATTATTTAAATCATTATGGTTTCCTTTTTTATATATAGGTAGAACACGCGCTAATTTGAGAGCATCAGGAAATGTACAGGTTCGAATCGAAATATTAATTAATTTAGTGAGTGGAGTAATCAAGATATTTTTGATGGATTTGATTATATCCATATTAAGACCATAGGCGTCACGTGTTTTATTGTTGTGGAGGTTATCTATTATATCTCTGACTGTAATTTCGGAGATTTCATTGAAGGAGAAACAGGAAAAATTTGAGTCCGATTGCTTATTATTGGATAATAATTCAATGGGACATAAATTGTTTGGAGGCAAATTATTGATTAGGCTATTAGCAGCGTTGCAGAAAAACTCATTTATTTCATCCGCAGAACGAGGACAAAGTAAGGGGTTTTTTGCTTTAAGATTATTGCTGATTACTTTCCATGTGGCCTGAGAGATGTTATTGGAGTTAGAAATATACTTACTATTTGCGTCGATTTTAGAGCTTTTTATTGCTTGCCTGTACATTGTCCTATAAGAGTTTCTTAGATTTTTACTATTTAGGGAAGGGTTAGTTTGGTAATGTGCATGTAGTAAGTTTAGGGTGTCTCTCATAGTTTCCAGTTTAGAGTTAAACCAGTTTATTGAAGGATTGGAGGATTTCTTTTTTAGAGGTCTGAGGACAAAGGACGAATTGAAATTTTCAACTACGACACTGAGAAATAAGTCAAAGTTACTGTTAACCCCTCCAGCAGTGTCAGAAATAAAGTTCCATGATAATGAATTTAATGCCTCATAGAACGCTGTCTTTCCATTTTGTGTCAAAGGGCGGAACATGGTAGTATCATTCGGATTGGGGTTATTGTCATTAGATAAACAGGTTAATTTGAAGCTAATAGCGTCATGGTCAGAGAACGGGATTAAAATTTTGTTAGTGTTTACACTATCGTCATTAAAATTAATAAAAACATTGTCAAGGGTGTTTTTCCCTCTTGTTGAAAATGTAACTAATTTATGGAAATTAAGGGTACTAAAAAGGTCGCAAAGACGTAATGCATCAGTATCGTCAGGTTTATTAAATTTAACGTTGAAGTCGCCACCTACAATGATACGAAACTTGTGTTGTATGGTAGTCAGGATATTCTCCAGGATGTTCAGAGAGATATTCAAGTCGCTAGATGGTGATCTATAAATGTTGACAATTACAATGTTAAATTTAGTCAAAAGGAGGGCATTAACCTCGCAGTGTGATTTTATGGATTGCTTATTAATGAAATCTAAAGTTTTTACTCCACTCAGATAATTTTTATGTACTAGGGAAATAATACCCCCATGTTCTTTCTTGTTCCTAGCGAAAAATGAAATAGTATTATAGTTACTTAGATGAAATTCAGTACACTCATTTGCGTCAAGCCAGTGTTCTTGGATACAAATAATATTAAAATTATTGCCAATAGTGAGAGAGTCTAGATAATTAATTTTGTTTTTGATGGACTGAATGTTGAGAAACAATACGCTCAAATCAAGATTTTGCCTAAAAAAATATCTGCGGATTTGATAGGCTCTCTTACTATTTGGTTGGCGTCAGGCTGGATAGTGTCAACAACCGAGGTACTATTAACGGCGGTGTTTACACAATGAATGATGTTAGAGCTAGTACCGCGATTATGGACACCGTTCACCGAGACACAATTAAAATTAGTATTGACAGGGGGAATGAAAGAAGAAATAACTTTCAAAATTGCCTTTATTATAATTAATTTCCCCAGATTATTAATATGCAGACCGTGGTTGGTGAAGTATTTGGCCGAAAGGAAGCTTGTATCGATAATTTTTGCATGATTATTGAGGACTTCGCAAAGGTTTATATTATTTTCAAGTACTCGGCTATTGAACTCAGTCATATTTTTCCAAAAAGGAGTTAGAACTATTATCAAGTTGGTATGACTGAGTTTTTCTTTTATTTTATGCAGTAAGGATTTGGATAAGCGATCTTCCTTTGTAGCTGTGTTATTTGACCCACCGAATAGGATGACGTGGTCATTTAGGGTGAAGTTCTTCGATAAAGTTATGGCGCTCTCTGCTAATGCGTTGAATTTAGCGTTAGGTTTTGTGACGCATAGGGTATTGTACCTTTTGTCACTAGAACACTTGCTTAGTATGGAGCCACAGTTTTTACCTTGGCTGTCGGACACGAGCAGGATTTGCTTTTTATCAGAGACAGCAGACTTGAGTTTGTTAGTGAGACTGCTCTTGGTGATGGGTCCTGGATTGGTACGGGGACTATGGGCATTGTGTAGACTGGTGATAGACGATGATACATGACTTGAACTATTATAACTGTTTGAGGTAGATGGAGAACGGCTCGGTTTAGAGATAGAGATCGCAGGCTTAAGTTGTTGGTTGTTGATTGCGATTTTCTTCTTTAGGTTACTGATAGAATCCTCTTGACTTTTAAGCTCAAACGTTTGCATCTCAGTGGTCCTGGTTAATTTGGATATTTGTTCAACATATGTTGGACAGGAGATACACGGGTTTACTTTTTTAGCTAGTTCAGTTTGTAGATTGGAGATAATAAGTTGTTGGATAATAGGATTGAATATACAATAATACGGAGGTAGTCGTAAAACTGTGTGTCCTTTGCATTGAGCAATATTATCGCAAACATATTCTTTAGAAAAACTATAACTTTTTAATAATTGAATTAAACAATTTTTTTTATAACTTTCTTCAAAGTAAATATCATTTTTATATAAAAAGTCTTGGATTTCCTTCTTACTGTTTGCACTATTCGGTACTTTATTTAGTTGCCGACTATGGTAACTTGCATTGTCCATAACAATAACTGTTAGCCGGTATATTCGGGAGTAATTTATTTTCGAACCAGTTTTCGAACATTTCCGCCGTGGTATCGTCATGGTAGTCGAGTCTAGAATCTTTGATATATTTCGCAGAAAGCAAGAGTGCATTCGGTATCCATCCAGTTTCAGAACCTGCATGAAGTATCGTAATACGTTTACCTTTATTAGACGGTGCTCTTGTTTGACATTTATTTGACGTATCCACCCAACCTTCTGAGTTTGTTTCATGTGTGTCGTACCAAGTTTCATCTAAATAAATTATTGACCTTTTATGTTCTCTGTATTTTTTTATATTTTTTAAATAATTTTGTCTCAAAAGTTTTAATCGCTCTGACTCCATAAGGAACTGCTTTTTATTTAAAGTTTTAAATTGAAATCCTATACTTTTAAGAGCACGCCATAAGGTCACCTTTGAACAATTAATTTCACACTGGTCTTGGATTAATCTTTTGAGCAATATGTCCAATGTTGGCATATTTTGTTCGGTGTACATTTGGTAATTTTTTTGCCGTATTACATCTTTCTGGAAACCATCCAAACATTTTGATATGCCTGAATCCTTTCGTTTTCTTCTCCTATCAATGGATTTATTTACAATATTCCATACTGTTGTCATCGCTACTTTCGTTGCCTTGCTTGTCTCTTCTAATGCCGCTTGTTTGTTTTTGCGGTTCCTTAAATATAAATACACATTGGCTAGCTTCTACAGGTAAATATATACAAGTTTTTTCCCGATATTTTTTCACTATATCATCATCTTCTATCATGGTCACATAGTCATCTGCTTCATTTGCTTGCACAGAAGTTAATTGTTCGTTCCAAGGACGCCTCATTTTTCTAACACGTACTGAACTATTTAACACAAATCACAAGTTATCTGATAGAAAATTCAAAGCGAAGTGAAAAGATATTTAAAACATCTGCAATTTATACCTGATACATCACTGACTAGTTCATGGGTGCAATCAAGGGATTAGTGTTATTTGTAATTACCACCCACTGTGTTTAGGACCATAAGTAGATAGTCACTTCAACTTATCGTGAAATAGACTATACAAATGTTCGCACTGGACAATGGGGTCCCACAAGGCTCCATACTGAGCGTTACGCTATTTTTAATTGCCATTAACGGTGCAGCTTCATGTATTCGATTACCTGTACAGAGTTCGATATTTGTCGACGACATTGGTATCTTTGTCGCCGGACAAAAGACTAGTACAATCGAACGTCAGCTTCAGCTGACCATCAATCGTCTCGATACATGGGCAAACGAAAATGGCTTCAAATTCTCGACCAGCAAAACTGTGTGTGTCCATTTTTGTAGGAAAAGGGGTGGCCATCCCAATCCTACACTCACGCTAAATGGAGTACAGTTACCATTTACCGATACTGCCAGATTTCTGGGTCTCGTTTTTGACAGACGACTAACTTGGCGGGCACATTTTTTGTCCGTCAAGAAAAAATGCCAAAAGTCGCTCAATTTGTTGCGGGTCCTCAGTCACAAGACATGGGGAGCAGACCGCACTATCATGTTACGTTTATATCGTTCTCTAGTGCGCTCTAAGCTGGACTATGGATGTCTAGCTTATGGGTCAGCTAAACACCAAGATATACGAATTCTTGACACTGTACATCACACTGGGGTTAGATTGGCCACAGGTGCATTTCGCACCAGCCCAATACCAAGCCTGCTGTGTGAAGCAGGTGAACCGTCACAGTACAATCGTCGTAAAATTCTATCCCTGCGGTATATAGCTGCACTCAGTGCCAAGCCAGATCATCCCGCATATGACCCTATTCTACAAAATAGGCATACATAATAGAGATTTATGACAGAAAACCAAGAGCCAATAGGCCTTTTGGTTTGAGGACTTTCGACATTTTGGGCGATATTGATTTTAATATGCCTGAAATGGCAAGTTTCGTTTTGTGTGCTGTTCCACCATGGACGCTGCCGCGTCCGCTTGTGAATCTCACATTAACTAATGAATGCGTACAGTTCGAGGATGTCAGGGAGAGGTTAGGCCTGTGCTATGACCTGTCAGTTGCCTTAGGTGACTATTTCTAAACTGTGATATTCGATGGTAATTGGCCCCTTTACAGCCTCTTACCATCACCCTGAGTCTGTTCAAATTTTCGAAAAGACTTTTTTATCTTATTTATTTGTGTCTGTCTGTGCAAGATTTCTTCTATTGAGTATGCGAAATTTGATTGATTTTATCTTTTTATTGATTGCTTAATTTATTGTTTTTAATATGTAGTGTAGTCATTTAAATGGGCTGCGTTAGGCGCAAATAGCCTTTGTTGCTGTGCGCCAAAAATTTTAACTAACTTAAATTACATACATTTAAAATGTAGTAGACCTCAATTTTTTTAAGTGGACAATTCTGTTAATTTCTAAATTTGATGTGGGCAGATATATAATTTATTCAATGATAAATTAAAAATTATCTGACAAATTATAAAGATATACGTCTATAACCAGTGATGGGCAAGTACTAGTAAAAGTACATATAAATTAGGCAACTTGTTAGACTCCTGGGGGCAAATCCCCTTTCGTCTCCACAGGGTCTAGGCTTCATAACAAACAATGCTAAGGTATAGAGCGTGCTGCGTCTATATTATATGACGTCAATGGATTCTGCTCTCTGAACTCTACGGGTTCACGAAGTATGCATGGCTGGATAAAGGAAAAGGTACAAAAATGTACTAACAGCACCTCTAAGAAATTGATGTGAAGTGTGAATTTTCACACATTTCAAGGTTTTGTAGGTATATAATAAGTGTAAGAAGCCGGCAGAATGCTATATGTCCAAAAATAATTTTCTGATAACCATTTTTTGAACATTTTTATTCGTTATTTGAGTACTAAGAGCTTCCTTTTATTTTTAAAACTAAACTTAAATAATAAGCCATAATTTAGCCATTAATTAAAAAAAAAGAATAAATTTTTGTCGTACGTTTCCGGCTCAAATCAATGTACATTACCTATAATTTTTTCAGATTTTTGGCCAAAATTTTGTTGAAAGAATCAAATTTTAAAAAACAACTTTACGTTACTTAATATCTACATTTTTAAAGCTGCCTTTTGATAATACCACAAAATACATTTTAAAAAAATAATGTGGTTTTTGAACTCTTTGTATTTTTCCTATATGTGGGTCAAAGAGTTTGACTACAATTTCTACCGTACAGACTTTTTAAGGGTTTTTTGGTGGTCATACCTACAAAACCCTAAAAATAAGCACAGTTGCATTATGGAATACACATATTTAATTCCTACTACTGTAACCGAGAACAAAATAGTCACAGATAAATAAATACTTAAAATATCTTACTCAATTACCCGTTAATTATCCGCTACCCGTTAATTACCCGCTACCCGTTAATTATCCTCTATCCGTTAGTAGTCTGATACCCGTTAATTACCCGCTACCCGTTAATTACCCGCTAAATACCCGATAACCGTTAGTTAAGGGGTAATGGGTGGATAACGGGTACAGGGTATTCAAATTCGGAACCGGGTACAACCTTAACGGGTTGGGTACCCAGGTACCCGTCGTCATTCCTAGTATGAACGAATATTAATAGGTTAGGAATTTTATATTTACAGGAACATAATGATTTACAATGTAGCAATATGTTTTAATGTATATTACAGTCTTGAATTATTAACGATAGTTATGTAGTGAAGTGAGCCAGGAAACTCTCTCAGTATATATATATTTTTTTAGGCGTATTCGGCAGATTTGGTAGCTGTTAACAGTGCGGAAGAGCATGGGTTCATAGTTCATCAACTGAATTGGCAGGACCCACAGCACAGACAATGGTATACTGCTGCTCATCAACAGACCCCCGGTTACTGGAGCAATTCAGTCGATGGCTCTCAACTCACTAACATGGACAATGCTTTTCTTCCAGTTCAGTATCCAGAAAATAATATAGGAAAGGATTATTTGGTGTATAGGTAAATATATTGTAAACCACTTGCAGTCAAGTGATTTTTTTATCTACCCAATATTTATAATGCGTGTTTGTAATTACTATTCAGTTTTTCTAATGAATTAATGAGATGGGGCTTCCAACAAGTTCGTGGTGATGAACTACTATTATATATTTGTGAAGCTGCCGTTGCAAATTTACAGAACCTAGTGGCTGAAGATCGTACATATACTTATGGAGTAGAAGTAGATAATCCAGAGGAAGTGCCCCGCGGACCATATTTTATTAAACAACCTGTAGATAGGACTTTCGATCTTTCTAAGAGAGTTATATCCAACGATATATATTTAAGGTAAGTTAAAGTCAATTCACGATAACTGTGATAATTGAAATAAACGTCAAATTGTGGCAGTTAATGGTCCAAATGTAATAAATGAATCTTCACAAGTGGCTGATTTGTACGACAGGGGTATCCAAAAACTTGTCACAAATAGGGCTGTAGTGGTGGGGGTATGTTATAGATATTTTGGAGTGGCGTTGCCATAGTTGAGCAATATTCAACAAAAATAAGAAAAAAGCGGCTCGGTCGAAATTGTGTTGGTGTTTTTTTTTTACAGCAGATTTTTAAACTTAACCGCTTCTTTAATATTTCTTCTACCACTGCACCCCTGGGTACAAGGTATGACAAGTGTCTCAATCTAAATGGTGACTACTATCGCTCATAAGTATTTATTTGCCCACTTT
Organism: Liopterus haemorrhoidalis; assembly: GCA_963971575.1. Classification (NCBI taxonomy): domain Eukaryota; kingdom Metazoa; phylum Arthropoda; class Insecta; order Coleoptera; family Dytiscidae; genus Liopterus; species Liopterus haemorrhoidalis. The sequence continues at coordinate 43,360,697 of OZ020614.1, read as the reverse complement.
TTTTTTTTTAGTTTTCTGATTTTATAGTGTAGCACATACTACAAATTTATTTTTATGTCATTCTTATTTATAGAATATATAATTTTTAGAATTTCCCAGAAATAACGATATAATGGGTAAATTATTTTTCCCAATTACCAATTTTGGGTGGATTATCCTGTAACAGGTGTTTAATGCCGCCCTTTTTCTATTGTTTTAAGGCAGTGTTTCCCAAACTGTGGTCCGCGAGTCAGTTCTTGGTGGTCCGCGAACACAAAATTTCATTAGTATTAATAATGGGCCTTTTCGTAAAAAAGGCCCATTTCGTTGTTGGTGGTCCGCGGTTAGCGTGGAATTCAGAAAATGGTCCGCAACTGTCGAAAGTGTGAGAAACACTGTTTTAAGGTAATGATACCACATTTTAAATACGAATGAATCAGATTTTTAGTTTCCTTTTAACTTTTGCGTTTTTGTACTTTATTGAAATTTGGCCTTTCTTGTTGCTTACGAGCTGTAGTGTTTGTGGTTGTCAACATGCCGAAAACGAAAGCACTTTCAATTTAAATGCGTTCATTAATAATTGCCTACCACAAAAGTAACAATTTAAGCTCCAAATTTCAATTGTACTAAAAATACTAAGTTTCATACCAAAACACCTGATTGACGACCCAGGCTCACGCGAAACCAGCAAGCGAAATTACTGCACTAGATATTGCAGCGCACTTAAATCTGGAGAGAATGAAAGAAGTTTATAAACCGTGAAACGAAGACTAAGAAGTACAACTTCATGGTAGATTAGTTGTAAGGAAACCCTTGTTATGACCCTCAATAGCCAGAAGAGGTAGCAATGGGCCAAAGAACATAAAATTTGGACACTTGAAGACTGGAAGAGACTCCTCTGGAACGACGAGTTCAAATTTGATTTGTTTTTTTTTTTTTCCCACCGAACAGTCTTCGCAGATCAGCAGAGGAGAGGATACCTGAACAATGTTTGATGCCTTCTGTGAAACGTGGTGGTCCTGTAATGGTGTGGGGCTGTTTTGCTGACGATGCAGTTGGCAATATTTATGGATATGAAGGAATAATGAAGAAAAATGAATATCGGGGTATCCTGAAAAATCAAATGTTGCCAATGTTGGACTGGATATTCTGGGGCAGGGGTTTGTGTTCTAGCAAGATAATCCCCTTAAACACTCTTCCAAGCTCTGCAGATTACTTGAATAAATTGTCTGCTGAAGGAGTGGTAAAAGTTAGGGTTTGGCCACTACGAACCCTAAGCCATTATATAACTTCTCACAGGGAAGTTATGTAATGGTCATAACACCAGACCATTTGTTAAGCTCGCACGTAACCTGAATCTCGCAAGGGAAGTTCAAAATAGTCGCAACACCCATATCGAGCTTTTGTGCCCTATGATCCTGTGTACCCTAAATAATGCATAGGAAGTTCATGATAATAGTGACACCTGATCATGTTGAGCTTTCGGGCCTGATGATACCGCGTACCCTGAATCACGCAAGGTAAGTTCATAATGGTCGCAATTCCTGACCAAACCGAGCTTTCGGGCCTGATGATCCCGCGTACCCTGAATCATTTGGAAGGAGGCAGTTCAGAGAATCCGATTGTGGGAATAGGCGTATCTGTTGTCTCTTTTATCACGAAACCAGGAGAAGAGGATCCTGGTTGGTTGAAGGAGGCTGCTGCCCGCAGACAGCATAATCCCAACACGCCTTCTATGATCTCAGATTCGGAAAAAACGAGAGGCTGAGTCTGGTCAGCTCAGTCAATCGGCTAGTGCCACAACATGGTGGTAGAGTGGCTGCGCTACTGTATAGTGGATGCCGAGGTAATGCTGTGCCACTGGAAAACTTCTGGGGTCTCGGGGCGCGGATGGAGCTCGTAAGGTTCCAGAATTGGCTATTTCTGGTTCTCGACCGGTAGAACTATCCCGAGTCTGCTTCTTCCGATGCTATATCACTGTGTCCTGCCTGACGCGATGAGCCAGTTTGCGGCCAACGTTCCCAGTGTGGGTTCCCTGATGGGTATGGTTTGGCAGAGTGATGAAACTTTTTATATGGGTGTGGCGACAACCTCAATTATCGAAAATAATTTAATTTCTGCCATAGTTGAGACTGAACTCCGTAAAAAGAGACCTCGTCGATGATGCTTAGTCATCGGACGAGACCTGCCAAGACAGAATTGTGGAGTTTTTTGCGTAATTGCCGCGTTTTTTTGCCGTGCAAGAAAAGGGTAAGTCTTTTAAAGAGATGTCTTCCTTCTTTGTTGCCCTATTTCTGCAACGAGGCTAATCGCCGATGGCAGGGGGCGAGCTCCTACACCTGATTGAGGGGTGAATGATTGTGAAAATGGGAGTAACGTTAACATATTAATCTCGCGCGAATAATATCACCAACGGGGAGTCGAACCAGCAACCTCATAATTCAGACTGCTTTAGGTAGTCAAAACTACGTGATTTAAGGAGCTCAGCCACTCCGTTGGCACCTAGCGTATATTACGGAGGAGTTCGTGCAGGAAATGGCACCACAAGGTGTCACTGAATACAGGAAACCCTATCCCTAAAACGGTGAGCTCTCTATTTCTATGGTGGTATCCTTCGCTGGTACTAGGTCCCCAGCATCGGTAAAGGTGGAGTATAACGTGTGCAACATTCGCGCCTACTATCCCAACCCGTTGCGATGCTACATATGCCAGCGTTACGGTCACACCTCTAGTCGTTGTGGTAAACTTGTCCAAACGCGGCACATTGCGTGAACTGTAAAGGTACGCATGCAACGACTTCACGCCACTGCCCAACGTACTTAAAAAAGAAGACTCGTTAGGTCATCAAACCAAATGATAGGATACCATATTAGGACGCCAAAACGAATTACAAGTAGAGTGCGTAGGTCACTTTTGCACAACTGGCAGCAAAAAAAAAAAAAAATACAGCAAGCGTCCAGACTCAGACGGAGCCAGTGCCTCGTCTGATAGTTAAAGCGTCAATTACAGCTACGCTAAAAAATTCCTAAACGGAAAAGGTGACAGAATCGGTCGAAGAAACCAGTGTAAAACCCTACAACCAGGGGATCGGTAAATTCCCCTGGCCTACAGGAGAATGCACCTCACCTAAGGAGAAGACCTCACAGTTTTCTCACCAAACGAGAAGCAACCAGAGTATGATCGCTTCTGTCAATCCCACATCAGCTACTCCCGAAAGGGAGACTGATAAGGTAACTGTTGGTTCCCGCTGGATACCTAGCTTATGGGTCCTAGCACACTGGAGTTAGATTGGCCACAGGTGCATTTCGCACCAGCCCAATACCAAGCCTGCTGTGTGAAGCAGGCGAACCGTCACTGTAAAATCGTCATAAAGTTTTATCCCTGCGTTATATGGCTGCACTCAGTGCCAAGCCAGATCATCCAGTGTATGACCCTATTCTACAAAATAGGCATGCATAGACTTATAACAGAAAACCAAGAGTTAGCCCTTTGCCCGATTTGCACGTACCACATACGAGCAAAAAAAATGGGCCTTTGCGGATTTGCCCGTACCTGGTACGGGCACCCCGGCGAAAAAATAGCTCAAACTGATTTTACCGTATTATTTTATGAGGTAGTTGAATGTATTCTCGCAGGGTGGCTCTATGTGTATGGACTGTAATGGTGTATGGACTCTGTCGCCCAATGTCGGTATTATTTCGTATGTTTAGAACATATCTTCACTATTTCTTGTCAACAGTGTTTTTGCGAGTGAGCAGTGGTTTCTCAGCTGATTTCTTTCCCATTACAGTATATTATATTATTACAGTAAATATTGTTATTTAATGCCTTGCAATAATGCATTATTTCATTAGCAGAAATAAAAAAAAAACTGCACTTTTTCCAAATAAAATCTTCATTAAAACTCATCAGTCAAAGGGCCCAACAGACCTTTTGGTCTGAGGACTTTCGACATTTTGGGTGATATTGATTTTAAAATGCCAGAAATGGCAAGTTTCGTTTTGTGTGCTGTTCCACCATGGATGCTACCGCGTCCACTTGTGAACCTCACATTAACTAGGTTTGATAAAGATACTACGTTGCCTATCGAATATCAACATGAGTTACAAAGAACACTGGTCCCTAGGTTCGAGGATACTGTCATTTTTACTGACGGATCAAAATCCGGAACCAGGGTTGGGTGTGCGTTCGTTGTTTTGAATCCACGCCAACAGTTTCAGTACCGTCTGCACTCTATAGCGAGTATGTACGCTGCTGAGCTGAACGCTATTTTCAAGACCCTGTGTTTTGTTACGTCAGAGCAAAGTCGGTCAAGTGTTATCTTGACGGACTCGCTGAGCGCTCTGAACAGTATCCAAGATCCAGATCCAGTGCATCCTCTTGTACTAAAGATCCGGTTGCTACTCAACAATCTGAATCTGGTGGATGAAGCTGCAAAAGCCGCCTCCCACAGACTATCATATTTCCAGATGACGCAAAGAGTCATCTGAAACATCCGGTTTTAGCCATGTGTTAAGTTGAGACATATTAAGGAAGATGTTAAACCATGGGGTTCTTCCTGCAGGATTAACCGCAGGGAGGAAACTGCCATCATACGCCTGGACACCTCCTTCGAGGAGAAGAGTCCCCTTTATGTGAGACGTGTAACACACATTTGTCTGTGTTGCACTTTTTAACTGAGTGTGTACAGTTCGAGGATGTCAGGGAGAGGTTAGGCCTGTGCTATGACCTGTCAGTTGCTTTAGGTGACGACAGAGTACTCATGAACCGGCTGATACTCTTCCTGAGAGAGTCGAACTTACTGTTTAATTTGTGAAGTCTTGCACCATATTTTAATGTGTTTTATTATTAGCCTGTGATATTCGATGGTAATTGCCCCACAGGGGAAGTTCATAATGGCCATAACACTTGGCCATTTGTAGAGCTTTCGGGCCTGATGATCCCGCGTACCCTCAATCACGCAAGGGAAGTTCATAATGGTCGCATCACCTGACCATATAGAGCTTTTGGGCCTGATGATCCCACGTACCCTGAATCACATATCATTTTGGAGCAGACAGTTCAGAGAAGCCGATTGTAGGAATAGGCTTATCTGTTGCCTCTTTTATCTCCTATTTAAATTCCTACCCACGTGTTTGCCGTGCGTGGAGACCCGTAACGCCGGAGAAGAGGATCCTGAGCGGTTGAGGGAGTCTGCTGCCCGCGGACAGTAAGATCTCAACACTCCTTCTTTGGCCTCAGATTCGTCAAAACGGGAGGCTGAGTCTGGTCAGCTCAGTCAATCGGCTGGTGTCACAGTTCATGGAGAGAGTGGCTCCACTACTGTATCGTGGGTAATGCCGGTATGCCGGGGTAATGCTGTGCCACTAGACAAGTATTCGGGGCTCTGTGGGAGCGGCTGCAGCTCGCAAGGTTCCAGAGTTGGTTCCTGACCTGCCTGGCGCAATGAGCCGGTTTACGGCCAACATCCCCGGTGTGGGCTCCCTGCTTGGTGGGCTTGGCAGGGTGATGAAACTTTTTATACGGGTATGGCGACTACCCGCAGGGATTCAATTTCTTTAATTTCCGCCAAAGTTGAGAGTAAAAAATCAAAAAAGCGACTTCATAGTGACGCTTTGTGGTCGGATGAAGGATGTGTTAGGCCTGCTGCGAAGAAGGTAGAAGGTAGACAAAATGTTGAGTATTGTGCGCCAGTACCACGATTTCTCGTCGTGAAGGTACAAGAAGAGGGTAAGTCCTTTAAGGAGATGTCCCCCTTCTTTGTTGCCCGAACGTTGAGAGAAACGTGTTCTACTGGGATAAGATCGGTGTGTAAGATGTCGGATGGAACACTCCTGATAGAAGCAGAAACTGAGGCTTCGTCCCTACTACAAAAATGCAAAGCATTTGGTGAGCATGGTGTATCAGTTTTACCACACAAGGCTCTGAATATTTCAAAAGGCGTCATAACTGACCGCGATCTTGCTTACGTTACGGAGGAGGAGTTTGTGTAGGAGATGGCATCGCAAGGTGTCATTGAATGTATGAAACTCAAACCCCGTAATGGCAAGCCCGCGATCTCAATGGTAGTATCCTTCGCTGGTACTAGGTGTTCAGCATTGGTAAGGGTGGGGTACAACGTGTGTAACGTTCGCCCCTACTATCCCAACCCGATGCGATGCTACAAGTGCCAGCGTTACGGTCATACTTCTAGTCGTTGTGGCAAACAATCCATATGTGCCAACTGCAGACAGGACCTGCATGAAGTTGAGTCTTGCCCAAACGCGGCACACTGCGTGAATTGCAAAGGTGCACATGCATCAACTTCACGCCACTGCCCAACGTACCTAGAAGAAAAGGCAATTCAGGTCGTCAAGACCCAAGATCGTATACCATATTATGACGCCAGGAAGAAATATAAAGAGAGTGCACCAGTTACATTTGCGAAATCTTTCGCGCAAGTAGCAGCAAAGAAAATGACGAGCGTTCAGACTCAGACAGAGACAGTGTCCCGTCCGACAGTTACAAAATTAGTGACCGTTGCGTCAACACAAATGCAGTCAAGCAATGGAGAGGTGTTGGAATCGGTCCCAGACACCAAAATTCAGACCGCACAACCCGGGGGGTCGGGTCTGAATAAAACCCCCCAATCAAAAGGAGAACACATACCATCTCAGTTCTCCCCACCACCTAAGGAGAAGTCTCCAGAAACGAGAAGCGATCATAGTGTGGTCGCTTCTGCGAAACCCTCATCAGCCACTCCAGTGTCGGAGACTGATAAGGGAACTATTGGCTCTCAATGGATTACAGTGAGAGCCAAACCATCAAAAAGGGAGTCCAGTGTATCCACCAAGACACCTGGACAAACAAGTGAAACCGTGGCCGAGAGAATGGCTGTTGATCCGCAACCTAAGGGTAAACCAAAGATCATTAGGTTGCGGGGTAACTCCCCTAAACAAAAATGACTGGTCCACTAATCCAGCGGAACTGTAACGGTGTATATCAGCGCTACGAAGAACTACGACTGTTACTCTCCAATTTTGCGCCTTCGTGTGTTTGTCTGCAGGAAATTTCACGGAAACCGACACATTCTCTCCTCGACGTTTCGCACGGATTTCCTCTTAGTGATTCCTGGTGTGATCGGTGTGTTCGGTATGTTTGAAGAGCGGCCTGACTTCGGAGGGGTGACCACAGAAGTAGATGTGGTGACCGACAAGACCGGAGCGGTGACCGTTGATGTAGCCTGAGTGGCCGTCAAGGGAGACAGCGGCACGAGCGGGCGGGCTGTCGCCTGAGCGGTGATGGTGTCGGCAGTGGGAAGCAGCGAATCCTGGGGTCGCCTGCCTCGTAGAGGGCCTTCCTCACGGACTTCTCTATGCTTTGATACGGCGTGGATGCGTCGTAAGGCCGTAGGTTACGCCGGTAGTTCCACGCAGCGGCGTGGCGGCGGCGCGACTCTGAACCTCGCTTCTTGGGGGCCAGCGTGGACGGCTGAACTGCCGTGTGAGAGCTGGGCCTCTGTGGTGATGACGTCTGGGTCGTGGCGGCCTGTAGCAGCGCTACAGAACGGGCGACGACGGAAATCGGCGTGGACGTTGACTTCTTGGTGCGGCGGGGGCCGTGCGTTCGTAACAGCGGTACGGACGTGACGGCGGCAGGCAAGACGGCTACGGACGTAGATCTGGGCCAACGTAGCGATAACAGACGTGGACGTGAAGCGAAGAGGTGAGACGGTTGAAGACGTGATAAAAACGGGCGTTGACGTGAAGCGAAGATGTAAATGTACCGTGAAGAGGCAAAGGTCAGAAGAGAACGTGGATACGTATCGACGAGGTCCGCTAAACCGTCAGCGGACGGGACACAGACACGCCGAAGGCGGGCAGCGCGCTGTGTATACGTATAAAACAAATACAGGTAACAATCACAAGGCCCGCTAAAGGCGTCAGCGTTACTTGTGAAAGTTAGTGCAAACAAGAACAAAGAAATATATGAACAGTAATGATAGTAATAATGCACAAGTGCATAAATTCTTTCTTTGTATATACGGCAAAGCCGGTTTTTCTTCTTTAACTCACTTGATAATTCGTTGTATGTAGATCGATGTATACTGGTAGACGGTTCGTTGAAGACTCCTCTCGTTTCGGTGGAACGCTCTCTTTTTATTCGATGTTTGGTGACGGTCGCTCGGCCGACGAGGCTCTCCTATTGGCTCGGTTCGGTGACGGCTTATCTCGGATCCTGCGCTCTGATTGGTCCGAATCTCGAAGCGAGGGAAAACCAGTCGTAAAACTTTAAGCCGCACGTGCAAGATTTGTGACGTCACGGAAAGAAAGCATTGTCTCAGTCACGTACTCAGACTGACTGGCGACAAGTTCGTGTTGCACTTCCCCTCCAGGTGACGATTTGTTCTGTCTACCTTCCCCCTGGTGTTCGAACTGATATCCGAGATGTCGTGAACATCATCGATCAACTCCCACCACCCTTCATACTACTAGGCGATTTTAACGCCTACAATGTGTGTTGGGGATCGGTGCGGAACGATCGACGGGGACGTCACCTGGAGAATATGTTGAACGACTTGAATCTGAGCTTTTTGAACGACGGCAGATCCACGCACTTCTGTGCAGCAACGGGTACATTCAGTGCTATAGATCCTAGCGTCGTTTCAGGAGCCATCGCTCCGTTGTTCAAATGGGACGTGCATCACGACCTGTGCGGTAGTGATCACTTTCCAATCCTCTTAAAGCCTCTGTTCAATACTGTTACCGAATCCCGCTGGCCGCAGTGGGTTCTTCGGAAAGCAGATTGGACCAAGTTCGCAGAATTATTTTCTCACGAGGATATTCCGAACTTGAGCGTAGACGAGGAGGTGAATCATTTCCCGGATTCCATCACGAGCGCGGCTAAAAGCAGCATACCGCTGTCATCCACTCAGCCCCGTCGAGTTCCTGTTCCCTGGTGGAACGACGAATGCGACTTGGTGCTACGTGAAAGGATACACCTCTTCAATACTTTCTGTCGTTGTCCAACAGAGGAAAACATGATAGCCTTTCAGCGAGCGAAAGCTCGTGCTAAGAGAATTGCGAAAGAAAGCAAGCGCGAATCATGGCGCAAATACGTGTGCACCGTTACAGTTGCCACTCTAGTGGCCTAAGTTTGGGAGAAGGTCCGGAAAATCTCCGGTCGAAATACAGCTACAGCCATTGCTGGCCTATCGGTAAATGGTAACGTAGTCACATCAGCGGTCGAAATTGCTAACACTTTGGCATCTAATTTTGCATTCAATTCTAGTTCTGAACACTATCCACCCGAGTTTTTAACTCGTAAAGCAGGCCTCGAATCTATACCTCTAAATTTCTTTTCTAGGAATGACGAGGTATACAACCTGCTTTTCTCTCGTGAAGAGCTAGATAGCGCGATGTCAAAGTGTAAGGATAGCTCTCCTGGTCCAGATGCGATACATTATCGTATGATCCGAAATCTTCCGGAATCATCTAAGTCTAGGCTTTTGAATGTCTATAATAGGATATGGACGGAGGGCAAGTGCCCGACCAAGTGGAAGGAATCTCATATAATTCCTATCCCCAAAGTCGGGAAAGATAAACACTTGCCCTCTAGCTATAGACCTATATCGCTGACCAGTTGTCTCTGCAAACTCATGGAGCGAATGATCAGCAAGCGTCTGATTTGGTTTTTAGAATCAAACGACTTGCTGGCCAATACACAGTGCGGTTTTCGCCGTCACCGCTCAACAGCAGATCATCTGGTCAGACTAGAGACAGCTATCAGGAATGCTTTCGTTGAAAACAAACACCTGGTAACTGTGTTTTTCGATATTGAGAAAGCCTATGACTCTGCATGGATTTATGGTATTCTCCATACTCTGCATTCCTGGGGTCTCTGGGGACGCTTGATGTTCTTTATAAAAGACTTCATGTCGAACCGGCGCTTCAGGGTGCGGATCGGAAATACCCTGTCACAAACGTTCGCACTGGACAATGGGGTCCCTCAGGGTTCCTACTGAGCGTTACGTTATTTTTGATTGCCATTAACGGTGCAGCTTCATGTATTCGATTACCTGTACAGAGTTCGATATTTGTCGACGACATTGGTATCTTTGTCGCCGGACAAAAGACTAGTACAATCGAACGTCAGCTTCAGCTGACCATCAATCGTCTCGATACATGGGCAACCAAAAATGGCTTCAAATTCTCGAACAGCAAAACTGTATGTGTATTTTAGTAGGAAAAGAGGTGTACATCCCTATCCTACACTCACACTTAATGGAGCACAGTTATCCTTCACCGATACTGCCAGATTTCTGGGTCTCGTGTTTGACACTCGTCTTACTTGGCCTGCACATTGTTTGTCCGTCAAGAAAAAATGCCAGAAGTCACTCAATTTGTTGCGGGTCTTCAGTCATAAGACATGGGGTGCAGACCGCACTGTCATGTTGCGTTTATATCGTTCTCTAGTGCGCTCTAAGCTGGACTATGGATGTCTAGCTTATGGGTCAGCTAAACACCAAGAGATAAGAATTCTTGACACTGTACATCACACTGGGGTTAGATTGGCCACTGGTGCATTTCGCACCAGCCCAATACCAAGCCTGCTGCGTGAAGCAGGCGAACCGTCACTGTACAATCGTCGTAAAATTCGATCCCTGCGTTATATGGCTGCACTCAGTGCCAAGCCAGATCATCCCGCGTATGACCTTATTCTACAAAATAGGCATACAGAGATTTATGAGAGAAAACCAAGAGCCAATAGGCCTTTTGGTTTAAGGACTTTCGACATTTTGAGTGACATTGATTTTAATATGCCCGAAATGGCAAGTTTCGTTTTGTGTGCTGTTCCACCATGGAACAGCACACACGCTACCGTGTCCACTTGTGACCCTCACATTAACTAGATTTGATAAAGATACTACGTTGCCTATCGAATATCAACATGAGTTACAAAAAACATTGGTCCCTAGGTTCGAGGATACTGTCATTTTTACTGACGGATCAAAATCCGGAACCAGGGTTGGGTGTGCGTTCGTTGTTTTGAATCCACGCCAACAGTTTCAGTACCGTCTGCACTCCATAACGAGTGTGTACACTGCTGAGCTGTACGCTATTTTCAAGGCCCTGTGTTTTGTTTCGTCAGAGCAAAGTCGGTCAAGTGTTATCTTGACGGACTCGCTGAGCGCTCTGAACAGTATCCAAGATCCAGATCCAGTGCATCCTCTTGTACTAAAGATCCGGTTGCTACTCCACAATCTGAATGCTCAGAATGTGAGGGTAGAGCTGTTTTGGATACCGGGACATGTTGGTATTAAAGGCAACGAAGTGGCAGATGCAGCTGCAAAAGCCGCCTCTCACAGACCTATGATTGATGTGAGTTTTATTTTTCCAGATGACGCAAAGAGTCATCTGAAACACCTGGTTTTAGACATGTGGCAACATGAGTGGAGCCGCACACAGAACGTTAAGTTACGACAGATTAAGGGGGATGTTAAACCATTGGGTTCTTCCTGCAGGATTAACCGCAGGGAGGAAACCGCCATCACACGCCTCCGTATAGGTCACTGTTGGTGGACCCATGGACACCTCCTTCGAGGTGAAGAGTCCCCTATCTGTGAGACGTGTAACACAGATTTGTCTGTGTTACACTTTTTAACTGAGTGTATACAGTTCGAGGATGTCAGGAAGAGGTTAGGCCTGTGCTATGACCTGTCAGTTGTTTTAGGTGACGACAGGGTACTCATGGACAGGCTGATACTCTTCCTGAGATAATCGAACTTATTGTTTTATGTGTGAAGTCTTGCACCTTATTTTAATGTATTTCTAGTTTTAGACTGTGATATTCGATGGTAATTGGCTTCTTTACAGCCTCTTACCATCACCCTTAACCTGTTCAAATTTTTGAACAGACTTTTTATATTATTTATTAGTGTTTGTCCGTGCAAGATTTCTTTTATTGAGTATGCGTGTTTTTAATGATTTTATTTATTTATTTATTGTCTAATTTATTGTTTTTAATATATAGTCTAGTCATTTAGATGGGCTGTGTTAGGCGCAAATAGCCTTTGTTGCTGTGCGCCAAAAATTTCAACTAACTAACTCGATGGTAATTGGCTCCTTTACAGCCCTTTCCATCACCCTGAGTCTGTTCAGATTTTCGAATAGACTTTTTATCTTATTTATTTGTGTTTGCGCAAAATTTTTTTTATTGAGTATGCGTATTTTTATTGTTTTTTTTTTTTATTTGGCTGCGTTAGGTGCAAATAGCCTTGGTTGTTGTGCGTCAAAAATTGTATCTAACTAACTTACTAACTCTATGCTCTTGGACGAGGAAGGGAGTGTCTCTTTATTTGACGGTTTTTTCAATTATAAGCATTTGATTTCCTGATCAGTTTTTTTTTTTTTTTTTCGTCGTCTTTAAAGTATCTATGCCACCTACCGCTATTTTCCTTTCATTTCTCTGATCTCAAAGAAAATATATTTCCTTCACAGGAACTTCTCTCTAAAACAATTATTAAGTTAATGATATCGCTGCACTTGCAAGTAGGGATGGGAATTTATTTTTGAATGTCGATATATGCGCGATTCGATATATCGTAAGTGTGATATCGATATTCGATATATATCGAAGTAAAAATATCGATATTTTCGATTTATCGAAATAACTAACACGTAACATGTAGGATATATAAATTATAGTTTTTTTTTGGTTGGTTTGGCGGGAAAAGAAGTCGCCACTTAAGAGACAAGCACTTTAGAATTGGTAATCACCCAGCTACCAACCAACTTGCTAATATTTTCCTAGTGAAGTGCTCTCATAATTAACTATATATATATATATATATATATATATATATATATATATATATATATATATATATATATATATATATGTGTGTGTGTTGTTCACTTTTATAAGGACAAACCAAATCTATGGTCTAAGTCAGCTTAGAAAAATGTGTGTAAGAAGATAGGAGCTGTTTGTCCTTGCTTCGGATTGGTTTAGAATATCATCCCTATTTCAATGTTAATATATTGTGTTTAGTCCAAATTGACAGATGTTCAGTGTCGTACATTGGATTTCATAATATCATTGTTTTCGAGCACAGAATATTATTGGAGAATATTCTATATGCATCGAAATATATAGATATTATTTATAAGGTATATTTTGTTATTATTTACATATTTAGACTTTTATTATAATATTCTTCAAGTAGATTTTATGGAGAATTTAAGTAATTTGCTTTTAAGCAGTTATATATTTTTTAGATTATCTGTCATGTAAATATTTTTTGACACCTGACAATTAACCGATCAAGATAGAGGACTTATGTGAGTGAGGCCAAAAGATACCGGTTGGCTCAGATAGTGCCCAAAGAAAAAGTTATTGATATAATTTTTAGTCCTGCATATATACATATATTTTTAATTTTTATTTACAATAAATATTTAAATAAGATACTTTAGCTGTGAAGATATATAATTTGTGTTATTGTTTTATTTAAACTCTTTTAACCAAAATCTCTTTTTTGGATTTCCAGCTATACTGTATTTGTCCTGTGTAAATCGTACTCGGTTCGCAGCGTTATCTACTCTTTTCTTATTTGACATAGAGTATAGTTATTTTGGTTACTTTTATAGTGTAGTACGGACTTAAAATGTCAATTAAAAATATTCCTTGCGCTGTAAAACTGACTTTAGATTTATTGGTTATAATCAGTTATAATCAAAGTGATATTTTTAAAAAAATTTTAATACCATACAATATACACCATACATGCCATACAATTTCAAAGGTGCAAACTATTGAAATTAAGATTTCCTCTTAGTTTGTTTTTACAAAAGTGAACAGTGTATATTTAAATGTAAAAAATATACAAGAATTTTTTATATTTCCGATATTTTGTGCGAATATCGATATTTTGCGCGATATATCGCATTGCAAATATCGATATATAAATATCGATATATTTTTCTAAAGTATCGATATTTTCGAAAAAGCGATATATCGTTCCCATCCCTACTTGCAAGTACATATATCAGACAATTCCGTCAAAGATTTATTTTTGCATTCTTCCAGTTCTGTCTTAAACTTTGCTTGGATTTTGGATATCGTAAGAAATGTAAATACTTATCGTAACTTTTCTTTAATTGCTGATTATCGCGTTGGATGGTATCGACGGGCAAAGAAGCAGTAGTCCAAACTTCCACAACATCACGTTCTATGGCATCAAATACTTCAGAGATAGCGGGTTGTTTGCCATTCATTTTCACTTTTAGATGATTTCTAACGCTGTGAATATATTTTAAAACATCTTTAGTCGGTAGCACGGTGGTCCGAAGAAAGGATAGTCGAATTCTTGTCTCTTAATTCTCTTTGCCATTATTATTTTAATATAGTACTCGCAAAAGATTCCCTTTAACACACAACTACTTTCTTCAAAATAATATACTGATAATTTGATACTAAAATTGTATACAAAAAAGTCAACGTGAAGGTAGAAATTAAATTTAAAGTTATAAAAACATGCGATATATGGTTTGTTTGTCTATTGTGTTTAAAAGTCATTGTTTACGCTGGCGCTGTAAAATTATCGGAAAGTCATTATACATATTTTAATAATCTTTGAAGGGAGATAGAGAGCTAAAAGGATCGTTTTTTTTTTTTGTGCATTATTTTTTACGTAAACACTACACCCATATGCAGTCTTTTAATGCTATTCTATTATAAAATTCGAAAAAAAAAAAAACGCGCCTTCATACTGTACAGTCATTGTAAAATTTTATCCCTGCAGCTCAAGGTTTCGGAGCAGCAAAGGAGCAGCCCGTGACTGCTTCCTCCGATGCTATATTACCCTGACCTGCCTGGTAGAGGTCTGCACGGGCCTATTTTTGACCACCTTTAGCCGGCACGGCCCAAGCCCGAAAATATTAATACAATTATTGCATCTACTCAGCCCGAACCCGACAAAATTAAAATTTTTAAATTCGGCCCGAATAAATCTCGTTAAAAAAATATGATACAAAAATTGCTTACAATTTGTAATAATTATAAAACTAGAAATTTAAAAAAATATATATTTTTTTCCTTATTTAAGGTTTAAAAATATATTATTTAAAGGTATTATTGTTCTTATCCGGCCCGAGCCTGAATATAATACATGTCAGTCGGCCCTCGGACCGGGTCGGGCCTAAGCCCACGGGCCAAGCCCGAGCCCGTGCAGACCTCTACTGCCTGGCGCAATGAGCCGGTTAGCGGCCAACGTCCCCGGTGTGGGCTCTCTGGTGGGTGGGCTTGGCAGGGTGATGAAAACTTTTATACGGTTATGGCGACTACCCGGGGTGATAAAAACATTTTAAATTCCGCCAAAATTGAGAGTAAACTTCAAACGTAAAAATCAAACGTAAAAAATCAAACAAGAGACCTCGTCGTGATGCTCAGTCATCTGATGAGGGATGTGTAAAGCATTCTGCCAAGAAGACAGATAGGTTGGTAGAGTATTGTACGCCAGTACCACGATTTCTCGTCGTGAAGGTACAAGAAGAGGGTAAATCTTTTAAGAAGATGTTCCCCTTCTTTGTTGTCCGAACGTTGAGAAATACGTACTCTACTTTTGTAACTTGCTTTGTAACTTTGTAACATAATGGCATGAACTTCCCCTGCGGGAGTGGACGCATAGACGAGTCGAATATTTAATAGTTTGTAACAATGTGTTTGTCATTTATGTAATTACTATTTAAATCCATAAATATACTTAAAATAACACTTATCAAAAGTTTAATTATTTATTTCCTAATCTAATAATTTTTTATTAATTTTTTTTTTGTGTGAGCAAATTACTTTTGAGCGCTAGTGTATATTCATAGTAAACGCCGTTTTAATTAAAATGTATTGGTTTTCATTTTTATATCGTTAATAACAAAACATTTTTTACGTTTTGGACAACCCCTGTATATAGAAAAGCTTGTTTTTTTTTTTTCTTTATTATGTTGCTGTACTAATTGTGGTATATTTTAGTTGTTTAGCCGGAGGTTATCCAACTCCAACTTATGAGTGGTTTAGAGAAGATTTTGAAAACGATAGATTAGTGGCTAGAAAAATAGATCCCCTTTCTGATTCTCGTTACACCGTTAGTGGTGGTATGTTAATAATATATAACCCTGAACAGAAGAAAGATAGAGGTTCATATCACTGTAAAGCAGCGAATATATATGGTACAATAATATCAGAAAGTGTTCAACTTAACTTCGGTTTTATATTAGAGTTTAATTTGAAACGTTCAGCAGAAACTGGTGACCAGAATTGGGGTAAATCTGTATACTGTGATCCACCCCAACATTTTCCAGGTGTTAAATACTATTGGGCTAGAGATTATTTCCCTAACTTAGTAGAAGAAGATAAAAGAGTATTCGTATCGTATGATGGTGCTTTATATTTCTCAGCTTTAGAAACTATTGACCGTGGCAACTATAGTTGTTCAGTACAAAGTAAAGTATCCGATACAGGTCGTAACGGACCATTCTTCCCACTAAGAGTGAACCCACATTCAAACTACCAACAACTAAAGTTTGCTAACAATTTCCCGAAAGCCTTCCCAGAAGCCCCAATAGCTGGTGAGGAAGTAAGGTTAGAATGCATGGCCTTTGGTTATCCAGTGCCAAATTATAATTGGACTCGTAAAGGAGCATCTTTACCTCGTGACTCATATCAAATGAGCTATAGTAGAGTTTTAATCATTCCGCATGTTCAGGTAGAAGATCAAGGTGAATATGTATGTAGGGTATACAACGATAGATCTTCTGAAGTGAACAGTGTAATGTTAAACATACAAGCGGAACCAAATTTCACTATTCCTCTTGTAGACAAACATGTTGATAATAAAGGTGATGTCACATGGACTTGTGAAGCTTTTGGCATTCCAGACGTAAATTATACTTGGTGGAGAGATGGGCGACAGCTCAAAATGGAATATTTGGAACCAGAAGATAGAGATAGATACCATATTCAGGATAATGTAATAACTATTAAATACGTAGACCCTGAAAGAGATGTTGGAATGTATCAGTGCAGAGCAGAGAATCATTTAAAAGTTAGATATTCATCGGCACAACTCAGAGTGTTATCCCTAAAACCTTCATTTAAGAAAAATCCTTTAGAATCTGAGACCTACGCTGCAGAACAAGGAAACGTTACTATTTATTGTAAACCAGAAGCGGCTCCACGGCCTAAGTTTGTATGGAAGAAAGATGGAAATGTGATTGGCTCAGGTGGGCACCGTCGAATTATGGATAACGGAAATCTGATAATAAGTCCTGTGTCACGTGATGATGAGGGTGTGTATACATGTACAGCTTCTAATATCTATGGTACTGATGAATCTCAAGGTCGATTGATTGTTTTACACGGGCCTAGACTTGTGGAGTACCTACAACCTAGAATAATAATGCCTGTTGATCACGATTTATCATTACATTGTCAAGCAGACACTGAGGACTTCTTGGATGTAGCTTATATGTGGACTCACAACGGTATCCATATTAGGGATCATGATCTAATAATGAACAATAGATTATATGTTGAGGGTGGAAATTTGGCGATTACCAACACGTCGTTTGCTGAGGCTGGTGAATATGAATGTATTGTTAAGTCTGCTGTTGGACAAATTTCTTCTAAGACTTCTGTAGTTGTCCATGGGCCACCTGGCCCACCTGGTGGTGTACAGATCATAAACATACATAAGACTTCCGCAACATTGCAATGGACAGATGGAACTAACCACGGAAGACCTATTACTAGCTACACCGTCAGTGCCCGTACTAATTGGAATCAGACTTGGGTCAACATTATTTACGGTAAGTGTTTTATACTTTAGCCAGTTCACCACTCAATGTTTTTTATTAACAGGTTTATTTGCAAGAGAAATCGATCGTTACACTAAACGTAAAGAAGGAATGATTGAAAATGTGTTGATCCCTTGGTCAACATACGAATTCCGTGTGGCTGCAACAAATGATTTAGGTACTGGTGTCTTCTCTGCCCCTAGTCCACAGCATTCTACTCCACCAGACAGGCCATATAAAGCTCCAATGAATGTTGGAGGCGGTGGTGGAAAGATTGGAGATCTAACCATTACATGGGAGCCATTGAAACCTGATGAACAGAATGGAAAGGATGTCCATTATAAGATCTTCTGGAGAAGAAGTAAACATGACTATGAGTTCCAGAGTTTGTTATTAAGGGATCAGGGCAATGTTGGTATGGCAGTTGTGCATATTTCACCAGAGTATTATTATACTGAGTTTGATGTTAAAGTAATGGTAAGTAAAATCTGAATATTTAAAGATTGATTTGTTTATAATTAAAACATTGTAGCCTATTAATGATGCCGGTGTTGGTCCTGAGAGTGAGATTGTAACTATTTACTCTGCGGAAGATATGCCACAAGTTGCCCCGCAACAAATACAAGCTAGAAGCTTTAACTCTACTGCTCTCAATGTCAGTTGGATGGCTATTGATCAGTCCAGAGAAAGACTCCGAGGAAAACTTATTGGTCACCGTGTATGTATATCAATACAGTTTTACTATTTTAGTAATTTAATTTTCTTTGTGACTTATTAATAAATATGTTGCAGTTGAAATATTGGAAGAGCGAAATTGCGGAAGAGAATGCTGTATATTACCTGTCCAGAAGTACAAAGGCGTGGTCTCTGATTGTTGGTCTACAACCTGATACATACTACTTTGTAAAAGTAATGGCATATAATGCTGCAGGTGAAGGACCTGAAAGTGAACGATTTTTAGGTACCTATTTGCTTTTTAAATAATTAAACCAAGATTAATAAGAATTCTAACCTTTATTATTATTATTATTTTTTTTTTTTTAGAACGTACCTACCGAAAAGCACCACAAAAACCACCATCGTCTGTTCATGTTTACGGAGTAAATCCTTCGACGGTACGTGTTGTATGGCGTTATGTTGCACCATCTCTGGAAGAGGAACCACTCATTGGATACAAGGTATTTAAATCATAGCAGTTTTAAAATATGTTTAAACTCGAATATCAAAAATACATTCAAGTTCGAAGTATTTGAATACATTCAGTTTAGAGCTTTATAAAATGACTGGTATATTATTTTGTGATATACTGTATTATATTAATATTTATAGATTCGTGTATGGGAAGTCGATCAGGATATGAGCACAGCCAACGATACAGTTATATTAGTTGGTGGTAAATTGGAAGCATACATTACTGACTTATCACCTGGCAAAACATACCACATGCGTGTTCTAGCTTATTCAAATGGAGGTGATGGTAGAATGAGCTCTCCGGCTTTAACATTTCAAATGGGTAAGAAAAATTTTCTTGCGCAATCTCACAAATGTGAAAAATTTGGTTAGTATAATTGTTATAATTTATTATTTTTTTTTTGTAGGAGATGCAGCTACGTTCAGAAATTCCGCTGATTGTAGAACAGTCAGTCAGTTTTTAATTATATGTTTGGTTAGTTTAATTCTGTGGACATGACAGGTTAAATTTGAGATTGTATAATATATATTTGTGGCCAAATCATATTGAAGGCTGGTTCTAATTCATAGTTGAGGTGTTTGTTTGCAGAACAATGGTTTATGTTAGATGTTATAATATATATACAGATATTGTTTTCGAAAGATCTAAAAATATTTTATAACATACACCATTGTTTTGGTTTCTGTTTCACTTTTTTATATTTGATATTTTTATATTTTGACAGTTGCATTTAGTTTTAGTATTAAAACGTTAGAATCAAACTTAAGTATTTTAAATGCATACATAGTACCTCGAATGAACGATTATTAAGTATTATATTTTTCACTTCTTTGATTGTTTAATCATATGTCGTTGGTTGTCCTTTTACTTTAAATCTTTTTATGTATCACCAGGGCCTTTCATAGGAAATGCGAAGCCCGGCGCAACCGAAAATTTTCAACCCCCTTACCTTTACATGTTATGTAGCAAAGCTAAAAACTGAGAGACCCAAGACAGCTGCCCGTCGTGTTACTCTCCCCCACCACTCCACTCTGATAGGGCCAATGTATCACATTCCGTCCATAATTAAAGTGTAATTAAGAGTTATATAACTATTAAATTGTTATATTGCATGTATTACTAAGTTTTATATTAGTACAGATTTAAATAAAATCAAATACAGCTATTGAAATGTTTGTTTAAATAAAACCTTTATTTAACCCATTAATGGCCAAAGGTTCGTATATGCAACCTTTTAGAAATTACTTTTTTTAAGGAAAGCAATTGTTTTATTTTTATTGCATAATTATTTTACAAGCATTACTAGAATACAATAGCTTTGTGAATATTTTATTTCGCAGTTTATTTAAAGAGTATATTTTTTTAAATATTTTGAAATTGGTCAATTTTGGAAGATTTTACTGATTAAAAAAGCAGGCATTTTCTATACACTTGTTAGTAATATAAAAAAATATATATAACTTATATTTCTTCACACGACAACTTTGTTTTTAAAAAGATTTATTTTTTATATTACAAAGTATGTCGTATTTCTAAGGAAGCTGAATCTAAACTGTTTTAACAAAATACAAAATGTGTGAATTACGGTACTTACAAAATTACCTACTCTAAGCATATTATCTAATTACTTAATACTAAGAATGGTTAGGGGTGTCAAGTTATCGTCTAGTCAGCGAGAATCGCTACGGTAACGCCTCCCCCCTTGGAACGAGGCTCCTCCTGCAAGTTCGATGTCTTCTTGACCTTGTTTTGGGCTTGACTCGGTTGTATGTCCTTTTGAAGTTTGCTTTTTTGTTGAAGTTTTTCTGGATTTTCTTTTTGATCCACTTCGTGATGATCGAACAGGTAATGATTAGGATTCCGATGTAAAGAATCAATGTCCATAGGCTCGGCACCTTGCGGATAATTTTGGAATTTTGGTAAATTGGTATGGCAGGATTCGATGGTAGTTCTTCCCATTTTAAAGTTTTTAGTTGTATGGTAAAGTTTGAAAATCTTGATTTTTGTAGTTGGAGATTCACGTTGTTTAAGATCAGTGGCGTCCCGTAACTTTTGTTGTTATAAGTTATTTCTTTTTGATTTAGGAATAATTTACACTGATCGTTTTTTATCAAAAATATTCCTTTTAGCGTTCTTGTTTCTGTTTGCTGTAAACATTTGATGAGGATGTTTTCTTCATTCGGGAATACTTCTAAATACTGATCTATTTTGGATATGTAGTCTAACTTGTTTTCCTCGATAGTTAATTTCGTATATTGGCAATACTTTGGGTCTCCTTCCAGCAATATTTGTTCTTCGCATTTAGATTTATAATTTATCTGTAGATGACTGCGACATTGGAACACTTTATTACATTTAGTACGTATGTCGCTTAGAGGTATTACGTTGTTTTTATTTTTCAAAAGATATTTGATATCTGGTATTATAGTAACAAATTCTGACTCGTGTTTTGTAGGCACGGGTCGTAAATAATACAAATCATAATTTTGTTCGAAGTTTATTGGAAGTGATAGAAATTATATTATCTGGTCGCTTTCAATTTTGCAATTAATTTTTATGATAGATTCGAAGTCCAATATATTTTCATAAGTTAGATCAAAAGGTAACTGGTTATTATAAAATTTTGAAATTTTTTGTAACTCGTCAAATAGTTTCGTAGTTTTTACTCACACCCTTGGGTGAAGGGTGTGCAATTTGCAAAAGGTTATAGAATTTTCTACATCTTGAAGAACATTCAAGATTGCGTTATAGAGAATTATTAACTGGTTATATAAGTCTTTTGCGAATAAAATGTCTGTCTGTTGTATTCTATCATTGACTATGCCGTTTAATTGATTTATTCTTGTTTTTAACATGTTAACTGCCTCTTGTTATTTTGGATGGATTGGTTTGGCGAGACCATGTACAGCCGGCTAACAATTATGAATATGTTTTTCCTGCCGAATTGTCCGCCAGCGTCCAAATGCATTTTTAGATTTGGAAATGAATTGTAAGCTGGTTGTTAACTCAGTACGAAAATCCCCATATATGTATTTAATTCGGCATATGAATAAACTCTTGGCTTAGTGGTTCGGCAAAAGGAACATGTGAAGTGGATAAAATATTGGTCTGAAAAATTACACTATTATACTAAATAAAACACTATTTATTTGTTTCAATCATTTCAAAAAAATTGTAAATAATAAATTCATTCTTCAAAAATGTGTAGGAAAACACTGAATACAAATGAAAGGCTTATCAAGACATGTGTTACACAATAAGTCGTAACTCGCTTGGTCGATTTTACTGCTTCTTTCCATCCTTCAGTCTCTTTTCCACTTTTCTTCTGCTTCTTTCATTTCGTGTGGATTTTTCTTCTTTCGTTTTCGTTTTTTATTGTTGTGTTCAACATGAATTAATGTGGACGACGAAAAACCACATAGCGAGCTTGGTCGAATGGTGTCAGACAAATGCTGACTATACCACGGCTTCGTTCGAATCCCGCAAAAAGCAAAAATTTATATTTAAAAAAAATAAAATATAATGATCCGGGTGAATCGGGGTGCATCCCGTACCACGTTATGTCTAATGGTTATATCGTGGTCTCCTCTGACGCCACCAGTAGTGCCATATTCCACTATTATAGTAAGTTATAGTAAGTAAGTTATATATTATAGTGAGTTATAACAAGTGAGCACATTACTTGTATGCCACTTGTACAGCCGGCTACCAACTCAAAATTCAACATAGAAACATGAAGTAAGAATTTGTAACGACACGCACAATTCATGCGGCAACCCAGAAGTACCTTCCCGTTGGTAGCCGGCTGTACATACGGCAGTTCACGTGTTAACAATCTTTCGTTATGTTGAATATTCTGAACGGATGAGTTGAAATTTTCAATAATTTTTTCGTTAATAGTGTATTGAAATTTAAGTTGTTCTTGTAAGTTACTTTTCCTTTTAATTGGTTTATAATTTTATCATATCTTTTGCCATCTTCGGCGTCTAAGTTACCGGATATAGATTTTACTATTGATCCCAATCCGTCAATAAATCCGCGTTTATTCCTAATTTTAGGATGTATTTTTATGTTGTTAATTTTTTCCTGTGTGGATTTTTGTAAAAATTCAACAATTTTGCCGTAATTATCTTTTTTTTTTTCTCGTATAGAGAGTGCTGTTAAAAATTCCGTTTTTTAAATTTTTGTATTGTTTTTTTAAATTTTCATTTTCTTCGTATAATGGTTCTAAATTGAAGTAATGCACGAAAGTTTGTTCTGTTTTTTCTAGTTTAGCTGGGCCCAATTTTATAGGTAGAACTCCGAGATTATTAGAGATATCTTTTAGGATTGCCCCTTGTCCCAATGCGAGCAGCCTGGAAGATTTTTAAATTTATAAGTTTTTTGTTTGGGTCTTTTTATGTTAGATAGGTGGATTTTAGTTTGCGTGTTACCATGTCTCGTTTTAATTTTTCCGGTTTTACGCGCTTAATAATTTCTATTAATTTTTCGGGGGTGTATTTATTTTTTGTTTTAGATTGTTTTTGTTTATTTTTTATAAGTACTTGTTCAGGGATTTCCGGGGTTTCTTCGCGATTTTTATTTTCAGTCTCTATTACTTTTTCTTTATGTTTTTGTAATTTATCATTTATTTCTTGATACAAAATTTTAAGTTTATTTTTGTGGTTAATTATATAGTTGTTAAGTAGTTGTTTTTCTAGGTCTATACAGAAAGGGGATTCTAGGTCTAAATTTCCGTAAATTATATCGAAGGGTTTTAATTTTGTTGTACTGTGGATCGAGTTATTGTAGGCTAGTACGGCGTAGTTAACTTTCGTATCTATTGTCTCATTTTTAAATTCTTCTTGATTGTTCAGAAGTCTGACATGTTCAATCAAGATAGAATGGAACCTTTCTATTAATCCGTTTGATTCCAGATGTGGTGAGCTTACGAAATGAATTTAGATTTTATGCATTTCTAATACTTCTCTAACTAGTGGATTTTTAAACTCGATACCCTTATCAGAAATTATTTGTATTGGTGTGCGATGATGCGTGAAGTGATTTATTAAATTACGAACAATTTCGATGCCTTGAATGGAGTCTAGCTTATATGTAGGTGCGAATTTTGAAAAGGAGTCTATTACTGTTAAGAATTTTTGTTTATCAAGACTGATACTATCAATGTGTATTATTTCAAAGGATTTAACTGCAGTGGGAGTGACATTAAGTTTTAAATTTAGGGGGTTCCTATCATATTTTGTGACTTAACGGACTTGACAACTATTAATAAATGTTTGTATCGATTTTCTCTGTTTGGGCCAATAATAATTTTGCTTAATTCTCTGTTCCGTTTCGTCTGTTCCGCGATGATTTGTTTTGCCTTCGTGCAAACCGCGTATTATTTGAATTATCTCGTCCTCATCTGATACGTCCGTTAAATAATTTGTGCATTTTATCATGGAGATATTAGAATTTTTGAAATAGGTTTGTAATACAACACTAAATTTTTCGTTAAGTCCATTCTCGAAATAAATATGATATTTGACCTTAGGGGCAATATACCAGGTCTACAAGTATGAAATGCGGATTTTTTTCAAACTTGCCGCTCAAACAGAGTGTATAGTTCCAAGTTTCGTTATGGCTCAGTTACACGATGCAAGTAACTTGCACCAGTAAGTACTTGCACCAGTCACTGGCATCGTGTAAACGTACATGCAGTACTGGCACAAGTATCTCATGCAAGTCAAGTGAATATAAGCCGTTCCTATTTACTGGCACAAGTAGCCGTGCCAGTGACTTAAAAATGGCCGCCATGAACAGCTGATGTATTTTCGCGGTTACAAAAACAAACTTTTTCACACCTTTTTTTAATAAATGTAGTTTTTGGCGCCGATTCATTTTTGTTTAGAAAGACGTACGCATAAAATACATAAAATTAGGTTAAACATCGAAAATTGGCGCGTTAAAAAGACGGTTTTACGCATAAAAAATAATTGGAAGCATCTACATTTTGCAGTGTGTTTCGGGTTCTTTGCAAGGTTACTTAAACAAAATACTGGAATACGTGTAAACGACCAAACGACTTGTGCAAGTACTGGCACAAGCACTTGTGCCAGTACTTGCACAAGTTACTGGCATCGTGTAACCGGGCCATTAAGTTGTCATTAGGTGTGTTCGATTTGCACATTTGCAGTTACTGTTTACTGCCGCGTTAAAAAAATCTGTTCGTTTGGTCGCAGTAACTGCAAATCTGTTTAATTTGTCGTAATTTACTGCCAGTTTATGACGCTACTGCAAAAAAGTTACAGCTGTTTCTGTTGCGAATTATTTGTTACGGTTGTTAACGCTTTAACGCGGCAGTAAACAGTAACTGCAAATATGCAAATCGAACACACCTATTAAGTATCAAATGCGTATAGGTTATAATTTGAAAAGTGATCATATAGTTTGGTTTTACTGTGTTAAAAATGTCAAATTATGTGCCAAATAAAGAGCATTCGCGGACAGTACTACTGTTTTGTTTTCATTTGAAAAAAACTGCATGCTGAATCATACCGACTGCTTTGAGAAGCTTATGGTGAATATGCTCCATCGCAAGATACGTCTGAACGATGGTTTAGGCGTTTCAAAAGTGATGACTTTGATCTTGCAGACAAAGAACATGGAAAACCTCCAAAAAAATATGAAACAAAAAGAAGATACAAAATTGGAAACATTGCTACAGGAAGACGATAGTCAATCACAAAAACAACTAGCAGAGCAGTTAGGCGTTAGTCAACAAGCTGTTTCCAATCGCCTTCGAGAGATGGGTAAGGTCCAGAAAGTCACAGATGGGTTCCACATGCATTGAATGAGAGGTAGATGGAAAAACGCAAAAACACTAGTGAAATTTTGCTTGCACGATACAAAAGAAACTCTTTTTTGCATCGTATCATTACTGGCGATGAAAAATGGATTTATTTTGAAAATCCCAAACGCAAAAAATCATGGGTGAACCCAGGCTCACCATCCACATCAACTGCAAGACCGAATCGCTTTGGCAAAAAGACAAAGCTCTGTACTTGGTGGGACCAAAAAGGTGTGGTCTATTATGAATTGTTAAAACCTGGTGAAACAGTTAATACTCAACGCTACCAACAACAACTGATCGAATTGAACCATTCGCTGCTCATAAAACGACCAGAATACGAAAGAAGACAGTACAAGGTAATCTTTCTTCATGATAACGCTTCATCACATAAGGCAAAAGCAGTTTGCAACACATTGGAAGCACTCAAGTGGGAAGTGCTACCCCATGCCGCTTACTCACCAGACTTGGCCCCTTCAGATTACCACTTGTTCGCATCGATAGGTCACGCACTTGCCGAGCAGCACTTTTGATCATATGAAAATGTGAAAGAATGGCTAGATGAATGGTTTGCGGGGAAATGGGAAGAGTTCTACTGATGAGGTATTCACAAATTGCCTGAAAGATGGGAAAAATGTATAACTTCTAATGGAGCATACTTTGAATAAATAAACTTTTACTGTTCTTTTGAGATTAATGTGTTTTATTTAAAAAAAAATCCGCATTTCATACTTGTGGACCTGGTATTCTTTTATAATATACTAGCTGAGCACCCGTGCTTCGCTACGGTATATTGACGATCTCATTAGTGTAAAATACTCAGTTTGTTTTTAAACATGTGTATGGGTAACCTTTGTAAGCAAAAACCTATTCGATATCTCATTTGTGAAAAAAAAAAACTGCAAATTTTTTTAAATATTTCAAAAAGACATATAAGCCAAAAGGAATGTTATAACTCAACAAACAAAGGAAATACGAAGGGTTCTAAACCCTGAATGCAAATCCACCCTTTTAGGGGTTGGTTAGGGTAAAATTTTAAAATATTTTTAAGTTTAACTAAGTATGTGTAACTTTTGTAAGCAAAAACCAAGTCAATATCTCAATAGTCCTTAGAGATATTGAGGAATCCGTGAAATCACATTTCAACCATTTTCACCCCCTTAGTGTTCGAATTTTGAAAAGTTCCATATTAGTGGGTGCTTACGTCATGGAGGGAATATATTTCCCGAATTTCAAGTTTATATGTCAAGGGACGTTCTATCGATTAAAAAATACCAATTAACCCCGCTAGGGATGAAATTTAAAAAAACTGTCGAAACGCTTACTAAATATTTTAAATAGGAAGCTATGTAGGTTTCTATTTAATAGTAAGGTCTCTATAATTCACCCCGAATGTAGATTCATCACTTAAGGGGTTGATTAGGGCAAAATCCTGAATTTCTGTTGCAAACATTTGTACGGATAACCTTTGTAAACAAAAACCAAGTCGATATCTGATTGGTTCTAAGAGATATTGAGGAATTCCTGAAATCATATTTTACCCCCTTAGAGGTCGACTTTCGAAAAATCTCTTCATAGTGGAATATATTTTGCGAATTTCATGTATCTATGTGCAAAAAACGTTCTATCGAATAAAAAATACCCACTTACCCCGTTAAGGGTGAAATTTTAAAATACTGTCAAAATTATTTCGATGTATTTTAAAAAGACATATAAGCCAAAAGGAATGTTATAACTCAACAAACAAAGGAAATACGAAGGGTTCTAAACCCTGAATGCAAATCCACCCTTTTAGGGGTTGGTTAGGGTAAAATTTTAAAATATTTTTAAGTTTAACTAAGTATGTGTAACTTTTGTAAGCAAAAACCAAGTCAATATCTCAATAGTCCTTAGAGATATTGAGGAATCCGTGAAATCACATTTCAACCATTTTCACCCCCTTAGTGTTCGAATTTTGAAAAGTTCCATATTAGTGGGTGCTTACGTCATGGAGGGAATATATTTCCCGAATTTCAAGTTTATATGTCAAGGGACGTTCTATCGATTAAAAAATACCAATTAACCCCGCTAGGGATGAAATTTAAAAAAACTGTCGAAACGCTTACTAAATATTTTAAATAGGAAGCTATGTAGGTTTCTATTTAATAGTAAGGTCTCTATAATTCACCCCGAATGTAGATTCATCACTTAAGGGGTTGATTAGGGCAAAATCCTGAATTTCTGTTGCAAACATTTGTACGGATAACCTTTGTAAACAAAAACCAAGTCGATATCTGATTGGTTCTAAGAGATATTGAGGAATTCCTGAAATCATATTTTACCCCCTTAGAGGTCGACTTTCGAAAAATCTCTTCATAGTGGAATATATTTTGCGAATTTCATGTATCTATGTGCAAAAAACGTTCTATCGAATAAAAAATACCCACTTACCCCGTTAAGGGTGAAATTTTAAAATACTGTCAAAATTATTTCGATGTATTTTAAAAAGACATCTATGTGCCAAAAAGGAATGTTATAACTCAACAAACACAGGAAATACGACGGGATGTATAATTTACTCCGAATGCAGATTCACCCCTTTAGGGGTTGATTAGGATAAAATACTGAAATAAGTTTTTGGCATTTGTATGGGTAATCTTTATAAGCAAAAATTAAATCGCTCATAACTTATTGGTTCTAAAAAATATTAAGGAATCATTGAAATCACATTTCACCCTTTAGGGATGAAATTTAAAAAAATTGTCAATACCATTTCGAGATATTTTTAAAAGACAACCATCAGCCAAAAATAAATATTATGACTCAACAAATACAGGAAATACGACGAGATGTATAGTGAAGTCCGAATGTAGATTTACCCTTTTAGGGGTTGATTAGAAAAAAATCCTGAAATAGATTTTTTGGCCTTTGTATTGGTAATCTTTATAAGCAAAAACCAAATCGATATTTAATTGGTTCTCAGAGATATATCCATTTCACCCTTTTTAACCCTTTAGGGGCAAATTAAAACAACTGTCAAAACTATTTCGAGATATTTTAAAAAGACACTTATGTGCCAAAAAGAAATTTTATAACTCAACAAACTCAGGAAATACGACGGCCTGTTTAATTCACCCCGATTGTATATTCACCCCTTTGTCACCAGTCAGTCTGTGTACGCGACTGGAACAATGGTTTTTCATGTGACATCATAGATCTTGCACGTGCAGCTTAGGGTTTTTACGATGGGTTTTTCATCGCTTCAAAATTGGAACCAATCGGAGCGCAGGACCAGCGATAAGCCGTCGGCGAACTGGACCAATGTGGGAGCCGCATCGGTCAAGTGACGGACACCGAACACGGAATAAAAACCCGGTGTTTCACTGTAACGAGATCAGTATCCAACAAGCAGTCCAGCAGTAAACATCTACCTACAGAGCAGCAATCAAGTAAGTTAGGAGATATTTGTGTACTATATGAAAAAGAATTTATACACTCTCGTGTACTATCATCGCATATAAGAATTTCTGTGTTCACATTAACTTTTTCAAGTAACGCTGACGCCTTCAGCGGGACTTGTAACTGTTCTTGTCGCCAAATACGTATACACAGCGCGCTGACCGCCTTCGGCGTGTTTGTGTCCCGTCCGCTGACGGTTTAAGCGGACCTTGTAGGTACGTATCCTGGATATCTCTCACGTCCACGTCCGTCGCATCACGTCCACGTCCGTTATCGCCATCGTCACGTCACGTCCATGCCCGTCATCGTCAAGCCACGTCTACGTCCGTAGCCATCTTGTCTGCCGCCGTCTCGTTCGTACCCCGGCTACGAACGCACGGCCGCCGCCGCATTCTGAAACCAACGTCATCGCCGATTCTCGTCGTCTCCTCTACTGGATCGTGGATGATGGGTAGTACCGTGCCACTAGACAAGTATTCGGGGGTCTGTGGGAGCGGATGCAGCTCGCAAGGTCCCAGAGTTGGCTACTTTTGGTTCTCGAGCGGGTCGAGCAGCCCGTGACTACTTCCTCCGATGCTATATCATCCTGACATGCCTGGCGCAATGAGCTGGTTTGCGGCCAACGTCCTCTGTGTGGGGCTCCCTGGTGGGTGGGCATGGCAGGGTGATGAAACTTAATATACGGGTATGGCGTCTACCCGGAGGGATACAAATTCTTTAAATTCCGCCAAAAGTGAGAGTAAACTTCGTAAAAAATCAAACAAGAGACCTCGTCGTGATGCTCAGTCATCCGATGAGGGATGTGTAAGGCCTTCTGCCAAGAAGGTTGAGTACTGCGCGCCCGTTCCAAGATTTCTCGTCGTGAAGGTTGAAGAGGAAGGTAGATCTTTTAAGGAGTAGTCACCTTTCTTAGTCGCCCGAACGATGAGAATGATATGTCCTAATGGAATAAAGACAGTACGTAAGATGTCGGACGGTACGCTCTTAATTGAGGTAGAGACAGAGGCTTCGTTGACGCTAAGGAAATGCGAGGTGTTTGGTGCACATCGTATTTCAGTGCAACCTCACAAAGCCCTTAATACCACAAAAGGCGTTGTTACAGACCGTGACCTGGCTTACGTTACGGAGGAGGAGTTCGTGCAGGAAATGGCACCGCTGTGACACCTACTGAATGCAGGAAACTCAAACCTCGTAATGGTAAGCCATCAATATCAATGGTAGTATCCTTCGCTGGTACTAGGTGTCCAGCATCGGTAAGGGTGGGGTATAACGGATTCCAGTGAGAGCCAAGGCATCAAAAAGAGAGTCCAGTGTGTCCACCAAAACACCTGGACAAACAAGTGAAACCGTAGCCGAGAAAATGGCTGTAGACCCGCAACCTAAGGGTAAACCCAAAATCATTAGGTTGCGCGGAAACTCTCCTAAGCAAAAATGAATGGTCCACTTATTCAGTGGAACTGTAACGGTGTGTTTCAGCGCTACGAAGAACTACGACTTTTAATATCCGATTTTGCGCCTTCGTGTGTTTGTCTACAAGAAACAAATTTCAAGGAAACCGACACTTTCTCTCCTCGAGGGTACTCCGTCTTTCGCACGGATTTCCTTACGGGGGGAAAAGCATGTGACGGCGTGACAATTCTCGTTACAGACACATTGTACCACGATCCTGTAGACATTGACACTGAGTTGCAGGTCGTAGCAGTTCGTGTTGCACTTCCCCTCCAGGTGACGATTTGTTCTATCTACCTTCTCCCTGGTGTTCGAACCGACATCCGAGATGTCGTGAATGTCATCGATCAACTCCCACCACCTTTCATACTACTAGGTGATTTTAACGCCTACAATGTGTGTTGGGGATCGGTGCGGAACGATCGACGGGGACGTCACCTGGAGAATATGTTGAACAATTTGAATTTGAGCTTTCTGAACGACGCAGACCCATGCATTTTTGTGCAGCAACGGGTACATTTAGTGCAATAGATCTTAGCGTTGTTTCAGGAGCCATCGCTCCGTTGTTCAAATGGGATGTGCATCACGACCTGTGCGGTAGTGATCACTTTCCAATCCTCTTAAGATCTCTGTTCAATACCGTTACCGAATCTCGCTGGCCACAGTGGGTTCTTCGGAAAGCGGATTGGACCAAGTTTGCAGAATCATTCTCTCATGAGGATATTCCGAGCTTGACCGTAGACGAGGAGGTGAATCATTTCACGGATTCCATCACGAGCGCGGCCAAAAACAGCATACCGCTGTCATCCACACGGCCCCGTCGAGTTCCCGTTCCCTGGTGGAACGAGGAATGCGACTTGGCGCTACGTGAAAGGAGACACCTCTTCAATACATTCCGTCGTTGTTCAACAGAGGAAAACATGATAGCTTTCCAGCGAGCGAAAGCTCGTGCTAAGAGGATTGTGAAAGAAAGCAAGCGCGAATCATGGCGCAAATACGTGTCCACCGTTACAGTTGCCACTCCAGTGGCCAAAGTTTGGGAGAAGGTCCGGAAAATATCCGGTCTAAATACAGCTACAGCCATTGCTGGTCTATCGGTAAATGGTAACGTAGTTAGCGCAGCGGTCGAAGTTGCCAACACTTTGGCATCAAATTTTGCGTTCAATTATAGCTCTGAACATTATCCACCCGAGTTTCTAACTCGTAAAGCAGGTTTAGAATCTATACCTCTTAATTTCTTCTCCAGAAATGACGAGGTATACAACCTGCTTTTCTCTCGTGAAGAGCTAGATAGCGCGATGTCAAAGTGCAAGGATAGCTCCCCTGGTCCAGATGCGATACATTACCGTATGATTCGAAATCTTCTGGAATCGTCTAAGTCTAGGCTTTTGAATGTCTATAATAGAATATGGACCGAGGGCAAGTGCCCGACCAAGTGGAAGGAATCTCATATAATTCCTATCCCCAAAGTCGGAAAAGATAAACACTTGCCCTCTAGCTATAGACCAATATCACTGACCAGTTGTCTCTGCAAGCTCATGGAGCGAATGATCAGCAAGCGTCTGATTTGGTTTTTAGAATCAAACGACTTGCTGGCCAACACACAGTGCGGCTTTCGCCGTCACCGCTCAACAGCAGATCATCTGGTCAGACTAGAGACAGCTATCAGGAATGCTTTCGTTGAAAACAAACACCTGGTAGCTGTGTTTTTCGATATTGAGAAAGCCTATGACACTGCATGGATTTATGGTATTCTCCGTACTCTGCATTCCTGGGGTCTCCGGGGACGCTTGATGTTCTTTATAAAAGACTTCATGTCAAACCGGCGCTTCAGGGTGCGGATCGTAAATTTCCTGTCACAAATGTTCGCACTGGACAATGGGGTCCCACAGGGCTCCATACTGAGCGTTACGCTATTTTTGATTGCCATTAACGGTGCAGCTTCATGTATTCGATTGCCTGTACAGAGTTCGATATTTGTCGACGACATTGGTATCTTTGTCGCCGGATAAAAGACTAGTACAATCGAACGTCAGCTCCAGCTGACCATCAATCGTCTCGATACATGGGCAACCGAAAATGGCTTCAAATTCTCGACCAGCAAAACTGTGTGTGTCCATTTTTGTAGGAAAAGGGGTGTCCATCCCAACCCTACACTCACGCTAAATGGAGCACAGTTACCATTTACCGATACTGCCAGATTTCTAGGTCTCGTTTTTGACAGTCGTCTTACTTGGCGGGCACATTTTTTGTCCGTCAAGAAAAAATGCCAAAAGTCGCTCAATTTGTTGCGGGTCCTCAGTCACAAGACATGGGGTGCAGACCGCACTGTCATGTTGCGTTTATATCGTTCTTTAGTGCGCTCTAAGCTGGACTATGGATGTCTAGCTTATGGGTCAGCTAAACATCAAGAGATACGAATTCTTGACACTGTACATCACACTGGGGTTAGATTGGCCACTGGTGAATTTCGCACCAGCCCAATACCAAGCCTGCTGTGTGAAGCAGGTGAACCGTCACTGTACATTCGTCGTAAAATTCTATCCCTGCGATATATGGCTGCACTTAGTGCCAAGCCAGATCATCCCGCGTATGACCCTATTCTACAAAATAGGCATACAGCGATTTATGACAGAAAACCAAGAGCCAATAAGCCTTTTGGTCTGAGGACTTTCGACATTTTGGGCGATATTGATTTTAATATGCCTGAAATGGCAAGTTTCGTTTTGTGTGCTGTTCCATCATGGACGCTGCCGCGTCCACTTGTGAACCTCACATTAACTAGGTTTGATAAAGATACTACGTTGCCTATCGAATACCAACATGAGTTACAAAGAACACTGGTCCCTAGGTTCGAGGATACTGTCATTTTTACTGACGGATCAAAATCCGGAACCAGGGTTAGGTGTGCGTTCGTTATTTTGAATCCACGCTAACAGTTTCAGTACCGTCTGCACTCCATAACGAGTGTGTACACTGCTGAGCTGTACGCTATTTTCAAGGCCCTGTGTTTTGTTTCGTCAGAGCAAAGTCGGTCAAGTGTTATCTTGACGGACTCGCTGAGCGCTCTGAACAGTATCCAAGATCCAGATCCAGTGCATCCTCTTGTACTAAAGATCCGGTTGCTACTCTACAATCTGAATGCTCAGAATGTGAGGGTAGAGCTGTTTTGGATACCGGGACATGTTGGTATTAAAGGCAACGAAGCGGCAGATGCAGCTGCAAAAGCCGCCTCCCACAGACCTATGATTAATGTGAGTTTCGTTTTTCCAGGAGACGCAAAGAGTCATCTGAAACATCTGGTTTTAGACATGTGGCAACATGAGTGGAGCCGCACACAGAACGTTAAGTTACGAAAGATTAAGGGAGACGTTAAACCATGGGGTTCTTCCTGCAGGATTAACCGCAGGGAGGAAACCGCCATCACACGCCTCCGTATAGGTCACTGTTGGTGGACCCATGGGCACCTCCTTCGAGGTGAAGAGTCCCCTATCTGTGAGACGTGTAACACAGATTTGTCTGTGTTACACTTTTTAACTGATTGTATACAGTTCGAGGATGTCAGGGAGAGGTTAGGCCTGTGCTATGACCTGTCAGTTGCTTTAGGTGACGACAGGGTACTCATGGACAGGCTGATACTCTTCCTGAGAGAATCGAACTTATTGTTTTATGTGTGAAGTCTTGCACCTTATTTTAATGTGTTTCTAGTTATTGACTGTGATATTCGATGGTAATTGGCCCCTTTACAGCCTCTTACCATCACCCTGAGTCTGTTCAAATTTTCGAACAGACTTTTTATATTATTTATTTGTGTTTGTCAGTGCAATATTTCTTTTATTGAGTATGCGTATTTTTAATGATTTTATCTATTTATTTATTGTCTAATATATTGTTTTTAATATATGGTCTAGTCATTTAAATGGGCTGCGTTAGGCGCAAATAGCCTTTGTTGCTGTGCGCCAAAAATTTTAACTAACTAACTAACTAACTGTTCTGCTCCTCTAGTATTAGAGGACAGGCATCACCCAGCTATTGAAATTTCTTTAATCACAAAGGAGACTGTGCCCGTCTCAATAACTCTTTATAATAAAAAAATGTATCACGCAGCCGACTATGATCTGATTAACAGTCTGATCGATGAAATTGATTGGAAACAAGAACTGCGTTTTGATGTGAATACAAATGTAAGCATTTTCTATAACAAATTAATGCAAATCATAGATACACATGTTAAAACCCGAGTTATTAAGAAGGGTACGCTTCCTGTATGGATTTCCTCTGATACTAGAAGGATTCTGAACGAAAAAGAAAAATACCATAGAAAGTGGAAAAAATATAAATTAGATCATGACTATGTATCCTTTTCTATTTTGCGGAAGCGCACCAAAACCCTTTTAAAAGCCGACTACAAAAACTATATACACCGTACTGAAAATTCTCTTAATATTGATATTAAACCCTTTTGGCACTTCGTAAATTGTAAAAAAAAAAACAGGTAGAATTCCAGCAACCATGAAATTAAATACTAACGAGGTTTCAGATACTCAGTCAATATGCAATCTTTTTTCAGATTATTTTAGTTCAGTGTTTGAACCTATCACACCTGTCATTAATACTAATTTAAACGATTCTCAAAGTAATAGCTCATTCTCAATCGATCACATATCTGAACAAGATATTATCAATCAAATATCTAAATTGGATGTTAAAAAGAGTGCTGGCCCAGATGGAATACCCTCCTTGTTTATAAAAAATTGTATAAGTGCCATTTTTAACCCTCTATTTATTATATTTAACTTGTCGCTCAAAAAAGGTGTCTTTCCTAACGTATGGAAAGTTGCACAGATAACACCCGTCTTTAAAAATGGTTCAAAATCTAATGTTGAAAACTACAGACCGATTTCTTTGTTGCCAATATTTGCAAAAATCCTTGAAGCCTGTGTTGTTGAAAAATTATTTTTTATGATAAAACAATTTATTCCCTGTGAACAGCATGGTTTTTACAAAGGTAGATCGGTTTTGACTAATATGGTGCCTTTTGTGCAATATTTAAGTGAGTGTGTTGATCTTCGGCAACAGGTCACTGCAGTATACACCGATTTCTCTACAGCATTCGATAAAGTACATCATCCTACATTATTATTTAAACTAGAGAAGTTTGGAATAAGTGGTGATCTGTTGCGGTGGATTGCATCATACATTTTTAATCGTACTCAATTTGTTGTGGTAAATAACTTTAAGTCTCCTACAGTTCATGTCACATCAGGCGTACCACAGGGTTCCCACTTGGGGCCACTGTTATTTTCCATATTTATTAGTGACATCGGCACATGCTTCAAATATTCTAAACATCTTATGTATGCTGACGACTTAAAGTTATTTAAATGCATCACTAAGAACGTACATTGTGTAGAACTTCAGGATGACTTGAACAGACTTGTTGATTTCTGTACTATTAATAAACTAACACTAAATCCAACAAAGTGCAAGGTTATAACATTCACAAAACACTGGAATCTTTTAAAATACAATTTTATTTATTTATTTATTTATTCATCCTAGCTTTACATATATATTTTGTGATTTGTACATATGAAACAGTTTCAGTACCGTCTGCACTCTATAACGAGTGTGTACACTACTGAGCTGTATGCTATTTTCAAGGCCCTGTGTTTTGTTTCGTCAGAGCAAAGTCGGTCAAGTGTTATCTTGACGGACTCGCTGAGCGCTCTGAACAGTATCCAAGATCCAGATCCAGTGCATCCTCTTGTACTAAAGATCCGGTTGCTACTCCACAACCTGAATGCTCAGAATGTGAGGGTAGAGCTGTTTTGGATACCGGGACATGTTGGTATTAAAGGCAACGAAGCGGCAGATGCAGCTGCAAAAGCCGCCTCTCACAGACCTATGATTGATGTGAGTTTCGTTTTTCCAGATGACGCAAAGAGTCATCTGACACATCTGGTTTTAGACATGTGGCAACATGAGTGGAGCCGCACACAGAACGTTAAGTTACGACAGATTAAGGGAGACGTTAAACCATGGGGTTCTTCCTGCAGGATTAACCGCAGGGAGGAAACCGCCATCACACGCCTTCGTATAGGTCATTGTTGGTGGACCCATGGACACCTCCTTCGAGGTGAAGAGTCCCCTGTCTGTGAGACGTGTAACACAGATTTGTCTGTGTTACACATTTTAACCGAATGTGTACAGTTCGAGGATGTCAGGGAGAGGTTAGGCCTGTGCTATGACCTGTCAGTTGCCTTAGGTGACGACAGAGTACTCATGGACAGGCTGATACTCTTCCTGAGAGAATCGAACTTACTGTTTTATGTGTGAAGTCTTGCACCTTATTTTAATGTGTTTCTATTTATTGACTGTGATATTCGATGGTAATTGGCCCCTTTACAGCCTCTTACCATCACCCTGAGTCTGTTCAAATTTTCGAACAGACTTTTTATATTATTTATTTGTGTTTGTCAGTGCAAGATTTCTTTTATTGAGTATGTGTATTTTTTAATGATTTTATTTATTTATTTATTTATTTATTGTCTAAATTTTTATTTTTAATATATAGTCTAGTCATTTAGATGGGCTGCGTTAGGCGCAAATAGCCTTTGTTGCTGTGCGCCAAAAATTTCAACTAACTAACTGTAGAACTTCAGGATGACTTGAACAGACTTGTTGATTTCTGTACTATTAATAAACTAACACTAAATCCAACAAAGTGCAAGGTTATAACATTCACAAAAAACTTGAATCTTTTAAAATACAATTACAATTTAAATAATTTGCCACTGCAACCAGTATCAGAAATTAAGGACCTTGGAATCATCTTGGACTCTAAATTAATTTTTGATCAACACATCGACCTTATTGTCAAAAAATCACTCAGAAACTTAAGATTTATCTTCAGAGTCACGAGCGAGTTTTCAAATCATCGAGCGCTTATCTATCTATTTAACAGTTTAGTTAGAAGCACACTCGAATATGCTAGTCCGACTTGGAATCCTCGATATAGTACATATATTGACAGAATAGAAAAAGTTCAAGAGAAATGTATCGACAGATTAAACTATAAGTTTAATAGACACCTGCATTTTCGCTCATACGAAGAAAATTTAAAATTTTACAAGATGCAAAGTCTGCGTGATAGAAGAACTGTCCATGATCTAGTTTTCTTATATAGAATATTAAATAATGAAATAGATTCTATCAACTTAATTCCTTACTTTGGATTTAATTGTAACTCATATATTTTGAGAAATCGTATGTTGTTACACAATCACCGCTACAACAGTAATCTGGGAATAAATTCACCAATTGCTAGAATATCTTCTTCTTTTAAAAGTCAACACTGATCTGGACATTTTTTCCTGTTCACTACAATATTTTAAAAAACACTGTCTAGGCAACTGATTATATTTAATTTATATGTACATGTATATATATATATATATATATTTTTTTTCTTCTGTAAAACATTTAATGTAACACATTTATTTTTTATACTGTGTATTATCTACTTTATTTGTGTTAACCTGTAATTGGGAACGTCAATTAGGACGTTTCTGTTGGTTAACCCTCCTGAATAAATAAATAAATAAATAAACAAATATCTGCGCTAGTCAAGCCTAGTGCTCCTCTCCAAGAAATTACTACTCAGATACCAAATGTAGTAAAAAACTTCACAAAGAATGATTCTTTGATCATAATAGATGGAACTTGCAATTTTCCAGGAAACTATAGTAGTCTCACCGATGATTACAATAACATTATTAAAAGCACTGAACATACTAATGTCATAATTTTCACAGTGCCCTACCGCTATAACCGTCAAAATCACATAAATAATGACATTTTTAAAAGTAATAATAAACTCTTCGATCTTACTTTAGACGTACCAAATATTTACTTATTTGATACAAACTTCTATTTAAATACCAGAAGCTACTCAGCTGACGGTATTCATCTGAAAAGAGCGGCTAAGCAATTTCTTTCACTGAAGTTATCCAATATTATCAATGATTTCTCATTAATAAACTCCACGAATAATAATGGAAATAACAATAATGAACAACAGCTTTTTCGTGACCAACCAAATTAAAGACAGTACACTGCAGGTCATATATTTGAATATACAAAGTATACGTAATAAAGTTGAATTAATTGAAACTGTAATTTCTGATCACAAAAACATGTTATGTCTTTGTATTAGCGAGCACTGGCTAACAGATCAGGAAATTATACACTATAAATGCATTTCTAACTTTATTTTAACTAGCTTCCTATGTCGAACTAATATGAATAATGGTGGAGTAGCAATATATGTTAAACATGATATCGAATGTAAGCAGATACAGTATGTGAATGGAAAATCTATTGAGTTTCATTGTGAGTTGGTTGCTACGGAAATTCCTAAACTAAACTTGGTTATTCTAAATCTATATAGATCGCCAAACGGAAACTTTGAGATTTTTATCAATAATTTGAGCGAGGTTCTAAATTTTGTGTCTAGAGAATATCAAAAATCTGATATAATTTTCTGTGGAGATTTTAATGTACATTTTTTAAACAAAGATCACAAATATTTTACGCTGTTAGACCTTATAACTACATTTAACTTGCGCATCACGAATTATAATGTGACGAGATATTCTTACATGGGGAACGGTAGCTGTCTCGACAACGTAATAACAACTATTAACACAAACAATTGTAAAACAACGGTTACTCCTAAATACTCAGACCACATGGGACTTAGTTTTCAATTCACAAGTAAAATATATGCTACAACTGACATAAAATATCAACGCCGTATAACTGAATTAAATACAATAGACTTTATACAATACATAAGTACAATCTGTTGGGATCAAATTTATGATACCTCAAATATTAATAATAAAATTTAAAGAATTCTAGTAGCTCAGATTCATACGCATGGACAACAAATATACTTAAAATCTCTGCAGACTATATAACGGACCCCATAACAGATATAATTAATTTGATATTCACAACAGGGACTTTTCCAGCATGTCTCAAACGCTCCAAAGTTATACCGATCTACAAAAATGGTGACCCGAACAATCCATCCAACTACAGGCCAATAAGTTTAACCCCCATTATTTCGAAGGTAGTAGAGAGGGCTATTTATAACAGATTTTCAATTTTTTTTACAACACATAATATATTATCAACAAAACAATTTGGTTTTCGTCCAACACTATCAACATGTAAAGCTGCGGTGTCCTTGATCAACGACATTGTCGGTAGCCTGGAGAGAGGTGAATGTGTGTTAGCATCTTTTACTGACCTTTCCAAAGCTTTTGACTGTGTATCGCACGCAATATTGATAAGTAAACTTTATCAATATGGGATCAGGGGCACCGTTCTTCAGCTGATTGAGAGCTATTTAACTGATCGTGAACAATCTGTTTATCACAAGAATTCACACTCTCCTGTAGCCAAAATCAACATAGGAGTTTGTGACGGTTGGGGAATTTATGTACTGGCCATTTTATTCGTCTTGCCCTACGTTGTGTTTTTAGGGTTATTAAGTCGGTTCGTTCTTGGAGCGGGAAGCTATGTCTACAAAGAAACGCCGGGACACATTCAAATCAAATAGTTTATTAATGGTCTAGTCATTCAGAAAATAGTACAAACGTGTTTATAATGCGTCTGATTGTGATGGCTGTAAGGTAAATTCAGATTAACACATTTATAGTGATAACGTAAATTTCTACTCCAATATTACTATCAAATCTATACTTCCAAACTAAGCATGCGGTTCATATCATGCCATATCATTGTTAAGCTCACTAGTGCTGTCTAGGATCTTATACCTAGTAATTTGCAATCACTAATGTGTTGCTGTATCACCTAACCGCTGCTGAATGCGCATAACGGTGTCTTGGGTGAGATTCGACGGATGGGTCTGCTACCTGCCAATACAGTTTTGTTGGGTCTGCCAACCCTTCGGTGTGAGTGTGTGGGTTTCTACGGTTGTGAATCGTAGAGAACCGATCAAGCGTCGCGGGCCCCTACGGTTGTGAGGCGCAGGGATAAACCCCATAATTCCAAAGTGTCTGAGATCAGGCGTCGCTGTCCAGCGAGCGATGTTCCAACCTCGAATCCACAGAGAAATTACTTGAGTTAACGGGTTAAACACGGGCGTCGCGGTTACGCGAAACGTACGGGCCGCTCACCCAATAATTCCAAAGTGTCTGAGAACAGGCGTCGCTGATCCAGCGAACGATGTTCCAACCTCGAATCCACAGTGAAATTACTTGAGTTAACGGGTTAAACACGGGCGTGGCGGTTACGCGAAACGTACGGGCCGCTCACCCAATAATTCCAAAGTGTCTGAGAACAGGCGTCGCTGATCCAGCGAGCGATGTTCCAACCTCGATCGAATCCACAGAGAAATTACTTGAGTTAACGGGTTACGCGAAAGAAGTCCAGATTTTACCTACCAGCAGTTAGTATCTAAAACCAGCTGCCTCTTCCGTTCTCAAACTTCAAGATTATATACCCTAAACTCTAGACAAATAACTTGTCTACTCTCTCTCCATTTTTCATAAAAACCTGTACATAATCCAGATCCCAGACATGGTTAATAATTTCTCACGACACAGACCTATTAATGACTATTTGACACATTTGGGGTTGTAACCCTCACAAAAAATGGTTTCTTATAATTTTATGTTAAACATTAGACATATTAAAAATAAATACTAGTAAATATATCAATCAGTGAACAGATGTAAAAGTCACCCTTGCGGTCAATATTTTATGACGCCTACTTATATAGTTTTTGTGTGTATCCCTTTTGAGAAATCCGACACCCCTGAAATACCGCACATCTGGTCGTAGGTACTAGCGGTAACTATAGAGGTATAAGAAACGCACTTAAGATAATCTGTTTCTTTTAAGACTTGGAATGCGTAATAAATGATAAAAATGAAAACTAAACAAATTAAATGGGGTACCAGTGACTGTACCATCACAAGTTGGGCAGGGTTCGATACTGGGCCCCTTACTTTTCATATTGTTCATCAATGATCTTCCCTCACATGCACTGTCTAACACAGTTATGTTTGCGGATGATACAACATTTATCAATACAGGGCCTAATTTTGAACATGCCAAAACTAATATGGAAAATAATACCAAGTTAGTTCAGAATTGGTTTTCAGCTAACGAATTATATCTTAACGCTGACAAAACAAAAAATATGCTATTTACATTTAACAGGCGCGTTAATGAATGTTACGAGGGTTTCAGCAACCAAGCCAAATTTCTTGGCTTTATCTTGGATAACAAACTTAACTGGAAGCTACAAATAAATAGCATTGCCATAAATATTAATAAATACAACTTTTTGTTATATAAGCTATCCAAGATAACAACATATTTAACAATGAAAATAGCATATTTTTCCTACATTCAATCAACTCTGTCTTATGGTATTATTTTGTGGGGAAACTCAGTTGACACCTTGAGATTATTCAGGCTGCAGAAGAGATGTATTAGAATTTTAAGCGGTGTCAAATGGAGCACACCTTGTAAAGAACTGTTCATACAGCATGGTATTTTAACTTTGCCAGCACTTTACATATACCATATACTAATTTACATTAAAGAAACTTCTTCATCTTTAAAAACGAATAGTTCTTTTCATGGTTACTCCACTCGCAATAGAACTGATTTTAGAATACCCTTTTCAAGATATGACGTAAGAAACCAGCCCAATATAATGGGAACTAAGTTTTTGAACAGACTACCAGATAATAACAGAAACCTAGAAATTAAACAATTTAAAAATAAAATGAAAAAAATTCTCATAACGAAGGCCTACTACAGTATAAAAGAATTTAAAGATGATGAATTAATTCCACAGCAATTTAACCAATAGATTTTCACACTTACACTCTTACTTTATTTATATATTTTATTGATGTAAAATTGTAATATATCACTATATAAGACGTATGATATTTTAATTTCTTATTTTTGTACTTGTTTATTGATATGTCTAACGACTCCAAAAATGTACATTACATTCACTGGAATAAAGATTATTATTATTATTATTCGTTTTCTATCGCATGCATTCAAGCTGAATAGACGTGTCTGCTGCTGTCTCCGTTAGTCAATTCTTGGCCAGATATAGCTATAACATATCATACAAACGTGCTCTGAGTTACAGTGATAAGTTTTTTTTTATATATATAACATGGGTTTAACAAAAGCCATGAAAGACGAACTTCAAACACTAGTTACGGTGACTCTTAGTCAGTTAGTAACTGGGAAATCTTTTTTGGACCAGCTGAGTGGTCCAATTTTAAAATTTCTGGAAGAAAGAATTTTACCGCTCATCAAGCCACTAGAAGATAAAATAGTAAATATGGAAGGCCAACTGCTAATCCAGCAAAAAAAGCTGGACCAACTAGAAATCCGGAGTGGATTCCAAGAACAATATTCAAGACGGAACTGCCTGCGCTTCTTTGGTATCCCGGAGGATCCTACAGAAGACACGG
Source organism: Liopterus haemorrhoidalis (assembly GCA_963971575.1). Classification (NCBI taxonomy): domain Eukaryota; kingdom Metazoa; phylum Arthropoda; class Insecta; order Coleoptera; family Dytiscidae; genus Liopterus; species Liopterus haemorrhoidalis. The sequence goes on along the minus strand of OZ020614.1, from coordinate 43,317,434 downwards.
ACGACTTAATCGCCAACGTCTGCAGGACGAAGCTAAACATCCAGGATCCCACAATTGAGAGAAGCCATCGCATAGGCCGGCCATATAAAGATAAGTCTCGCCCTATCATAGTCAAATTTTTAAATTATAAAGATCGTGCTTTGGTTTTTAACAGCAAGCGTGCTCTAAAAGGCTCTTCCATAGTTATACGGGAAGATCTAACTAAAACAAGAATAGATTTATTAAATAATGCTGTTAGTAAATTTGGCCGAAGAAATGTATGGACTGTAGACGGGAACGTGACGGTCAAAAAAAATAATGCGGTTATTAAAATAAAAAGCGTTGAAGATATCAATAAAAATTAGTAATAAATATGCTTGTCACATAATTATTACCGCTCTTGTATAACTTTAGTCGGTTTATCAACATTTGAAATTGTTTTAATGTATGAATTGGTTAAAGATCGAATGACTTCAAAATTAAGATTTTTTGTTTAAAATTTCCTTATATTCTAACGTAAATAAATTAAAGATTTTAATAAGAAATTTAAAATATTGTTAAGTATCATTTTACAATTTACCCTCGTTGAGATCTCTCTTTTTATTCGCATTGAAATTGTTTAAAAGTTATGTAATACAAGTAAACTTAAGTTTACACCTGTTTGATTCAGCTGAAAGTTAACTGAACAGTCCAAACTTCTTTATTTCTTGTATTCTAATGTGTTAAATTAAAGATGTTTTTGAAGATGTTTACAGGAAAAATTAAATAAATAATAATAAAGAATAAATAAAGTTAACATACACGAATTTGGTTTAGTTGGAAGAGGGAAAAGGTTTATTATTATCTTATTTATTTATTTATTTTATTTATTATTATTATTTTTTTTTTTTTTTCGTTGTTCTTTTTGTTAAAATGTCCTCATATTCTGATGTGTTAAATTGCAATAAAGTAATTTTGAAGTAACTTTAAAAGTTACCATTAATGTATTACTTTATAATTTTCTCTTGTTAATTTTTCTCTTTGTATTAACATATGAAAGTATTTAAAATTTATTTAAAATGTTTGGAAATACAAGTGAACTTGAGTTTACACATATATGGTTTAGCTGAAGGTTAACTGACCTTCCAAAAGAAGAAAAAAGATTGATTCACTTTAAACTTTAAGTTAAGTTTACACGTATATGGTTCAGCTGAAGCTTCATATCCTAATGTGTTAAATTACAATAAAGTAATTTGAAGATATTTATGAAAGCCATCATTAAATATATCACTTTATGTTTTTCTCTCGTTAATTTTTCTCCTTTTATTCACATTTAAAATTATTTAAAAAAAAAAAAATTCGAAATACAAGTAAACTTAATTTACACCTGTATGGTTTAGCTGAAAAAAAAAAATGAGGAAATAGACTATTTTTCTTCAAAGTTCATTATACTCTAACGTGTTAAATGAGAAATAAAAAAAAAAAAAAAAAAAAAATTGTTAATGAAGTGCGATGGAGAGGGGCAAGAGGGGAAAAATAAAGTTAAAATTGCACGTATTTGGTTATATGATACGGAAAAGAATTTTTTTTTTCTTTTCTTTTTTTTCTTTTTCTTCTCGTTTTCTTTCTTTTTGTTAAAAATTCTTTATATTCTAATGCATAAACTAAAATAAAGGAATTTGAAGATGTTTATAAAAGTCACCATTAAATGTATCAGTTTATAATATTCTATCTTCAATTTCTGTGTTTTTATTCTTATTATTATATGTTCAAATTTGAAATTGTTTAAAAAAGTTACAATAAAGTCGAAATAAAAGTTGAGTTTACACCTGTATGGTTTAGCAGAAGGTCAACTCACCTTCAAATGGTGGGAAAAGAATATTTATTGTTCGAACTTAAAAAGAAAAAAATAAATAAATAAATAAAAGGGAAAGGGGACGAAAAAGACAGAAAGAAAGAGAAGAGAAAGGCAAGAAGGAAAGAACTGAGGAAGGGGGAGAATCTTTTTTAACACTTATTAACATTTGAAAATGTTGAAAAGTGACGAGAATCAAACACTAAGTAAATAGGTTTAAGGATATAGGTCAAATGGCCTTCAAAATAAGGTTTAATAATTTTGTTTAAATTTTGTTTAAATCCTGACTTACATATATATATAAATATAAATATTTATTATTATTATTATATTTTTTTTTTCTTTTTCACTATTTTATGATATAATAAATAATGCATATTGGAGATAACAGCATAAACATCTTGAACGGCAATACAAAAATATATATTATTATAAATAAAAAGTAGTTATTATTATTATTATTACTATTGTTGTTGTTTTTTTTTTTTGTACATATTGTAAAACTTAAAATGAATTTGCATATAGCGCAAGTAAATATAAGGTCAATCTCAACATATTTTGATGAATTTTGTGATGTAATTTTCAGAAAAGACTTCGACATTGTTGCCATAACAGAGACGTGGCTACATGACAACATACCTAGTGATCCACTACTCATTGAAGACTTCCAGTTCATAAGAAAGGACCGGCTTACAGGGAAAGGAGGAGGCATTGGTCTTTATTTGAGAAAATCTATAAAATTTATAATCCAGGAGGATGATGCACTGGCGAGCTTGTCGTGTCTTGAACAATTTTGGATTATTTGCAACCTTACTGGCAAAAAAGTTGCGATAGGGGTAATGTATAGGCCTCCTACAGGCAATTTTAATAACTTTTGTAGAGCTTTTGAGGATTCCATGACATTTATAATGCCAACTGTGGATGAGGTTATATGCGTAGGGGATTTCAATTTAAATTTATTTGACGCAGCCCACCCTTATGTTATATCCATAATGGAACTATTCGAATCATACGGCCTTAAGCAACTGATAAAGGAACCAACGCGCGTCACACCTTACTCGGAAACGCTCATTGACTACGTTCTACGAAAAGAAAAAAAGGCCTATTTAGAATATGCAATAAATTCTGGATCTCATAAAGATCAATGGTCAGTTTTGAAAAAATTTAATATCTACAATAAGCCGACTGTTGAGATTCCAGACAACCTTAAAAACCCTAATGAAATAAACGATTACTTTGTTAATATAATTGAGGATAAAGAGCTTGATCAAGATATAACTAATTTTTATAGGCAAAATAAACTTAACATCACAGCTGAATTTAAACTTACTGAAGTACACCCAGAAGAAATAGATATAATTATAAGGAGTATTAAATCTAATGCCATTGGCTCCGATGAAATAAGCAAAAAAATGTTAACTTATGCATTTCCAACCTTATCAAAACAATTGGCCCATATTATCAACTTCTGTTTTCAGAAAGGCGTGTTCCCTGAGGTATGGAAACAAGCAATAGTTCGACCCCTACCTAAAATCAGTAATGCAACCTCTTATAATGATCTAAGACCTATTAGTATATTAAACACACTATCAAAAATAATTGAAAAAATAGTAAATAACCAATTGTCAACTTTTGTGTACGAACGTAATATCATACCTAATAACCAGTCAGGTTTTAGGGAAAATTACAGCACATCTACAGTCCTGCTACGCGTCACCGATGAAATAATCAACTCTGCTGACAAGAACTTACTAACGAATTTGGTTTTATTAGATTTTTCAAAAGCCTTTGACAGCATTAATCATGAATTATTACTAGCAAAGTTAAACTATGTAGGAGCAAACAATTTAGCATTAAAGTTTTTCAAATCTTACCTTCAACTCAGAACACAAAGGATATTGATAGATACCCACATATCCAATTCGTTAACTCTGCGCAAAGGAATTCCGCAAGGCTCAATTCTAGGACCGATATTATACTCTATCTACGTTTTTGATATTGAAAGAGTTGTAAAAAACTGTAATATTAATCTTTTTGCAGATGATACCCAAATAGTAAAATCATTTCATCCAAATAATCTAATTCATTCCTGTAATTTAATCAACGCGGACTTACAAAGAATCGTGGAATATTCAGAAAAACATTGTCTACAAATCAACGTCAATAAATGCGCGTATATGCTTTTCGGCGCCAATAAGTTTATTAAAAACACACCTTTATTAGACACCGCTGAGATTGTTATCAATGGCCAGCGTTTAAGCCGATCTGAAAAATATAAAAATTTAGGACTAATATTAGATACACAACTGCGATTCACAGAGCATATCAACTTACTAATTAAACGAGCATTCTTAGCACTAAGAAAACTCTATATGAATCGGTTTATACTGACAAAGAAAATAAAAAAAAATCTTGTTGATAGTCTAGTTCTCTCAGTTTTCAACTATGGAGATGTCATATATGGACCTTGTCTAAAATTATGTGACTCGAGACGAATACAGCAAATTCAAAACTACTGCATACGATTTATCTTTGGAATTAGAAAACATGAATCTGTAGCACATAACTTTAACAAACTGCAATGGCTTAATATGAGTAATAGAAGGAAACTACATTTCTCAAACTTTATAAATAAATTATTACATGTTAAACAACCTTCCTATCTATATGACAAAATAAAATTTCGGAAAGCCCAACACGCTCGTAATCTTCGGGACAAACGCATCATGGAAATCCCTTCGCATAAGACCTCACTCTTTGAACGTGGATTCTCTTTCCAGGCCCCGTTTACTTTTAATGCTCTACCGGAAAACTGCAGACTGGTCAGTCCATTATCTTTCAAAACAAGGTTTAAAAAATCCCTTCTCGACAGCCAATAGGTTAACAAAAGCCGCCTCTGTTATAGCAACAATGTTAAATTAAATTAAATTAAATTACCTAAACTATACTGCTTGTAATGATTGTATACCTTATATTACTAAATTATTTTTAATAATTACTGGTTTATAAATTTATATTGTGATACTGATTATTTGTACTTGAATGATGTAACTTGAACTTTTACATATTATATAAATTATCAAAAACAAAAACAAAAATCATTGTAATAAAAAACATGTAAAGGAAAGTGTAAGACCAGCCACTGGCTGAACTTGTACCTAATAAATGTATTATTATTATTATTATTATTATTATTATTATTACTTAAGATCCGGTTGCTACTCCACAATCTGAATGCTCAGAATGTGAGGGTAGAGCTGTTTTGGATACCGGGACATGTTGGTATTAAAGGCAACGAAGCGGCAGATGCAGCTGCAAAAGCCGCATCTTACAGACCTATGATTGATGTGAGTTTCGTTTTTCCAGATGACGCAAAGAGTCATCTGAAACATCTGGTTTTAGACATGTGGCAACATGTGTGGAGCCGCACACAGAACGTTAAGTTACGACAGATTAAGGGGGACGTTAAACCATGGGGTTCTTCCTGCAGGATTAATCGCAGGGAGGAAACCGCCATCACACGCCTCCGTATAGGTCACTGTTGGTGGACCCATGGACACCTCCTTCGAGGTGAAGAGTCCCCTATCTGTGAGACGTGTAACACAGATTTGTCTGTGCTACACTTTTTAACTGAGTGTATACAGTTCGAGGATGTCAGGGAGAGGTTAGGCCTGTGCTATGACCTGTCAGTTGCTTTAGGTGACGACAGGGTACTCATGGACAGGCTGATACTCTTCCTGAGAGAATCGAACTTATTGTTTTATGTGTGAAGTCTTGCACCTTATTTTAATGTGTTTCTAGTTTTAGACTGTGATATTCGATGGTAATTGGCTTCTTTACAGCCTCTTACCATCACCCTTAGCCTGTTCAAATTTTCGAACAGACTTGTTATATTATTTATTAGTGTTTGTCCGTGCAAGATTTCTTTTATTGAGTATGCGTGTTTTTAATGATTTTATTTATTTATTTATTGTCTAATTTATTGTTTTTAATATATAGTCTAGTCATTTAGATGGGCTGCGTTAGGCGCAAATAGCCTTTGTTGCTGTGCGCCAAAAATTTCAACTCACTAACTAACTGAAATAAGTTTTACGGCATTTGTATGAGTAATCTTTGTAAGCAAAAATTGGTCTTAAGAGATATTAAGGAATCCTTGAATTCACATTTCACCCCTTTTCACCTTTTAGGGACGTAATGTATAAAAACTATGAATACTGTTTCGAGATATTTTAAATACACTTATGTGCAAAAAAAAAAAAAAATTATAACACAACAAACACAGGAAATACGACGGGATGTATAATTCACCCCTTTAGGGGTTGATTAGGACAAACTCCTGAAATAAGTTTTTCAGCATTTTTATGATTAATCTTTGTAAGCAAAAACCAAGTCGGTATCTTATTGGTTCTAAGAGATATTAAGGAATCTTTGAATTAACATTTCACCCCTTTTCACTTTTTAGGGATGTTATTTTAAAAAACTGGCAATACCATTTCGAGATATTTTAAAAAGTAAATATTTGTGCAAAAATAAATTTTATAACTCAACAAACACATGAAATAGGACGGGATGAATAATTCACCCCGTTTGTATATTCACCCCTTTAGGAGTTGATTAGGACAAAATCCTGAAATAAGTTTTTCGGCATTTGTATGAATAATATTATTTCGAGATATTTTAAAAACACACTTATGTGTCAAAGAGAAATTTTATAACTCAACAAACTCAGGAAATACGACGGCATGTTTAATTCACCCCGATTGTATATTCACTCCTTTACGGGTTGATTAGGACAAAAATCTGAAATAAGTTTTACAGCATTTGTATGAGTAATCTTTGTAAGCAAAAATTAGTCCTAAGAGATATTAAGAAATCCTTGAATTCACATTGCACCCCTTTTCACTCTTAAGGGACGTAATTTAAAAAAACTATCAATACTATTTCGATATATTTTAAAAAGACACTTATGTACCAAAAAGAAATTTTATAACTCAACAAACACAGGAAATACGACGGGCTGTATAATTCACCCCGTTTGTAGATTCACCCCTTTAGGAGTTGATAAGGACAAAATCTTGAAATAAATTTTTCGGCATTTGTATGAGTAATTATTTGTAAGCAAAAACCAAGTCGGTATCTTATTGGTTCGAAGTGATATTAAAGAATCCTTGAATTAACATTTCACCCCTTTTCACCCTTTAGGGATGTAATTTTAAAAAACTGTCAATACCATTTCGAGATATTTTAAAAAGACACTTATATGCCAAAAATAAATTTTATACCTCAACAAACACAGGAAATAGAACGGGATGTATTATTCACCCCGATTGTAGATTTACCCCTTTAGGGGTTGATTAGGACAAAATCCTGAAATTGTTTTTTTGGTATTTGTATGGGTAATCTTTGTAAGCAAAAAGCAAATCGATATCTTATAGGTCCTAAGAAATATTAAGGAATCCTTGAAATCACGTGTCACCCCTTTTCACCCTTTGGGGCTGAAATTTTAAAAAACTGTCAAAATTATTTCGAGATATTTTAAAAGGACACCTATGTGCCAAAAATGAATGATACATCTCAACAATCACAGGAAATACGACGGGATGTATAATTCACCCCAATTGTAGATTCACCCGTTTAGGGGTTGATTAGGACAAAATCCTGAAATTAGTTTTTCGGTATTTGTATGGGTAATTTTTGTATGCAAAAAGCAAGTCGATATCTTATTGGTCCTAAGAGATATTAAAGAATCCTTGAAATCACATGTCACCCCTTTTCTAAATTAAATTTAAATTTAAAAAAAAACTGTCAAAACTATTTCGAGGTATTTTAAAAAGACATCTATGTGCCGAAAATAAACCTTATAACTCAACAGTCACAGGAAATACGACGGGATGTAAAATTCACCCCGATTGTAGAATCGCCCCTTTAGGGGTTGATTAGGACAAAATCCTGAAACAAGTTTTTCGGCATTTGTATGGGTAATCTTTGTAAGTAAAAACTCAGTCGATATCCCATCGACCCGAAGAGATATTAAAGAATCCGTGAAATCACATTTCATCCCTTTTCACCCCATAGGGGTTGAATTTCGAAAAATCCCTTCTTAGTGGGCGCTTACGTCATGGAGGGAATATACTCTCCAAATTTCAAGTTTCTAGGCCCAGGGGTTCGGGCTGGGCGGTGATGAGTCAGTCAGTCAGTCAGTCAGGACACTGCATTTTATATATATAGATAGATTCATAGTTGTGTTAGCAGTGATAGAGTGCACATGTTAATTTATTTCTCTGGTATATTTTTATTAATTACCTATGAAAATTGCAGTATTTATTTGTACAAAAGTATCATAAATTAATAATGATAATTCTGCATATATTGTGAGATGATTTGAGTTATAATTATTACTTAAATAAATTAAAATCAATATATTTTTAATAATTTTCTATCTAAACAGTTACAATTTAGTTGAAAGTGTGTGTATTCCAAATTGTGCATATTTGAACAAGTTGTGTTACAACCGGCTCTTTAATCTAACATCATGGGCGTCTCATGCAAAAAGTGCAATAAACAAATTTATAAGAAATATAAAGGTTTGAAGTGTGAAAAATGTGGAATTTTTCACACTAAATGCATCAATATTAGTGAAGAACAACTGAAGGTATTCGTGGATAATGCTGCTATAGTGCGTTCAAAGGTGAGTTTGCAGTACAGGGCATATGGAGTAGTTCTTTTTCATACTCTCCAATGGGTTTACACAATGACACTATCCTTTTCTTGCTTGTCGACGTTGCCAGCTCTAAAAACCGCTGATCTGTGAAGACGCAGTATTCTACAAATGGCCATTTGTTTTTGTTGAGTGTTATTTTGAGTTTTATAAGAGTTGATTTTTGTAAATCATACGAGTTTTTCATATTATTATAATTGACACATTTGACACTTTTACAACATTTGGCAACACCGCTCCCATTTTCCATAAGAGCTATACTGCAAACTCACCTTCGAACGCACTATATATGGTTCTGCGCAGACTGTCGTTCTGACTGTCTTAATGTTTCAACTATAATGCTCGACGACACTGAACCCTCTGTCAATAATATAAATACAATTTTTTGCACTAAAAATGAGTTTATGGCCGCTATAACAGCTCTTAAAACAGATATTATTGCCGAACTGGATTCACGGTTCAATAAAGTATTAGAATCTGTTAATTTTTGTTGCAATAAAATAACGGATTTTGAAAATAGTTTAAAATTGATGGAAGACAAAGTAAAATTAATTGATGTATGTTAAATGAAAAAGAAGAATTAAAAAAAAGGAATAATTAATTTGAACGGAAAAATTGAGGATATGGAACAGTATTCAAAAATTAATAATTTAATAATTCAAAACTGCCCCGAATCCCGCAGTGAAAACGTTTTCAATATTGTCTCGGATATTAGTTATCATTTAGGTGTTACTGTTGATAAGAATTATATAGATGCTGCTCATCAAATTTCATTGTCAAAAAATCACGAAAATACTAACCAAGTTCGCAATATCGTTGTAAAATTTACTTCTCGTAAAGTAAAAATAGAAATCTTATCGGCCTATAGACAGAATAAAAAAAGTATTACCAGCACGGATGTCAATATGAATGATCCAGTACAGCAACTCTATTTAAATGAACACTTAACATTAAAAAAAAATACATTTTGTTTAAAAATGCTCGAGTTACTCTTCGTAATAAGGGCTATAAATACATATGGACAAAAAATTGCAAGATTTATGCTAAAAAGGATCATTGTTCATGTATACATACAATCAACAATTTGGAGTTCTTACAGAAGCTGACCTAAAGTGTGAATAAACTAGTGTTATTTATTTGACATTTTTTATTGGTTCTAATGGCTATCTCTGTTTTCTACCAAAATGTTAGAGGATTAAGATCAAAAACTAATATCTTTAAACTTAACTCTCATTCATGTGACTTTGACCTGATATGCTTGACTGAAACTTTTTTAAATTCATCTGTGTTTAATAACGAATTTATATCAAGTGAATACTCCGTAGTGCGTCGTGATAGGTATGACGAGGAGGTGAATCATTTCACGGATTCCATCACGAGCGCGGCTAAAAGCAGCATACCGCTGTCATCCACTCAGCCCCGTCGAGTTCCCGTTCCCTGGTGGAACGAGGAATGCGACTTGGCGCTACGTGAAAGGAGACACCTCTTCAATACTTTCCGTCGTTGTCCAAAAGAGGAAAACATGATAGACTTTCAGTGAGCGAAAGCTCGTGCTAAGAGGATTGTGAAAGAAACCAGGCGCGAATCATGCCGCAAATACGTATGCACCGTTACAGTTGCCACTCCAGTGGCCAAAGTTTGGGAGAAGGTCCGGAAAATCTCCGGTCGAAATACAGCTACAGCCATTGCTGGCCTAACGGTAAATGGTAACGTAGTCACATCAGCGGTCGAAATTGCTAACACTTTGGCATCTAATTTTGCGTTTAATTCTAGCTCTGAACATTATCCATCTGAGTTTCTAACTCGTAAAGCAAGTCTAGAATCTATACCTCTTAATTTCTTCTCCAGAAATGTTGAGGTATACAACCTGCTTTTCTCTCGTGAAGACCTAGATAGCGCGATGTCAAAGTGTAAGGATAGCTCTCCTGGTCCAGATGCGATACATTATCGTATGATCCGAAATATTCCGAAATCATCTAAGTCTAGGCTTTTGAATGTCTATAACAGGATATGGACTGAGGGCAAGTGCCCGACCAAGTGGAAGGAATCTCATTTAATTCCTATCCCCAAAGTCGGGGAAGATAAACACTTGCCTTCTAGCTATAGACCTATATCGCTGACCAGTTGTCTCTGCAAGCTCATGGAGCGAATGATCAGCAAGCGTCTGATTTGGTTTTTAGAATCAAACGACTTGCTGGCCAATACACAGTGCGGTTTTCGCCGTTATCGCTCAACAGCAGATCATCTGGTCAGACTAGAGACAGCTATCAGGAATGCTTTCGTTGAAAACAAACACCTGGTAGCTGTGTTTTTCGATATTGAGAAAGCCTATGACACGGCATGGATTTATGGTATTCTCCGTACTCTGCATTCCTGGGGTCTCCGGGGACGCTTGATGTTCTTAATAAAAGACTTCATGTCGAACCGGCGCTTCAGGGTGCGGATCGGAAATACCCTGTCCAAATGTTCGCACTGGACAATGGGGTCCCACAGGGCTCCATACTGAGCGTTACGCTATTTTTAATTGCCATTAACGGTGCAGCTTCATGTATTCGATTACCTGTACAGAGTTCGATATTTGTCGACGACATTGGTATCTTTGTCGCCAAACAAAAGACTAGTACAATCGAACGTCAGCTACAGCTGACTATCAATCGTCTCGATACATGGGCAACCGAGAATGGCTTTAAATTCTCGACCAGCAAAACTGTATGTGTCCATTTTAGTAGGACAAGGGGTGTACATCCCAATCCTACACTCACACTAAATGGAGCACAGTTACCCATTACCGATACTGCCAGCTTTCTGGGTCTCGTGTTTGATAGTCGTCTTACTTGGCGGGCACACTTTTTGTCCGTCAAGAAAAAATGCCAGAAGTCGCTCAATTTGTTGCGGGTCCTCAGTCATAAGACATAGGGTGCAGACCGCACTATCATGTTGCGTTTATATCGTTCTCTAGTGCGCTCTAAGCTGGACTATGGATGTCTAGCTTATGGGTCAGCTAAACACCAAGAGATACGAATTCTTGACACTGTACATCACACTGGGGTTAGATTGGCCACAGGTGTTTTTCGCACCAGTCCAATACTAAGCCTGCTGTGTGAAGCAGGTGAACCGTCACTGTACAATCGTCGTAAAATTCTATCCTTGCGGTATATGGCTGCACTCAGTGCCAAGCCAGATCATCCCGCGTATGACCCTATTCTACAAAATAGGCATACAGAGATTTATGACAGAAAACCAAGAGCCAATAGGTCTTTTGGTCTGAGGACTTTCGACATTTTGGGCGATATTGATTTTAATAAGTTTCGTTTTGTGTGCTGTTCCACCATGGACGCTGCCGCGTCCACTTGTGAACCTCACATTAACTAGGTTTGATAAAGATACTACGTTGCCTATCGAATACCAACATGTGTTACAAAGAACACTGGTCCCTAGGTTCGAGGATACTGTCATTTTTACTGACGGATCAAAATCCGGAACCAGGGTTGGGTGTGCGTTCGTTGTTTTGAATCCACGCCAACAGTTTCAGTACCGTCTGCACTCTATAACGAGTGTGTACACTACTGCGCTGTATGCTATTTTCAAGGCCATGTGTTTTGTTTCGTCAGAGCAAAGTCGGTCAAGTGTTATCTTGACGGACTCGCTGAGCGCTCTGAACAGTATCCAAGATCCAGATCCAGTGCATCCTCTTGTACTAAAGATCCGGTTGCTACTCTACAATCTGAATGCTCAGAATGTGAGGGTAGAGCTGTTTTGGATACCGGGACATGTTGGTATTAAAGGCAACGAAGCGGCAGATGCAGCTGCAAAAGCCGCCTCTCACAGACCTATGATTGATGTGAGTTTCGTTTTTCCAGATGACGCAAAGAGTCATCTGAAACATCTGGTTTTAGACATGTGGCAACATGAGTGGAGCCGCACACAAAACGTTAAGTTACGACAGATTAAGAGAGACGTTAAACCATGGGGTTCTTCCTGCAGGATTAACCGCAGGGAGGAAACCGCCATCACACACCTCCGTATAGGTCACTGTTGGTGGACCCATGGACACCTCCTTCGAGGAGAAGAGTCCCCTATCTGTGAGACGTGTAACACAGATTTGTCTGTGTTACACTTTTTAACTGAGTGTATACAGTTCGAGGATGTCAGGGAGAGAGGTTAGGCCTGTGCTATGACCTGTCAGTTGCCTTAGGTGACGACAGGGTACTCATGGACAGGCTGATACTCTTCCTGAGAGAATCGAACTTATTGTTTTATGTGTGAAGTCTTGCACCTTATTTTAATGTGTTTCTAGTTATATATTCTTTATTCCCCTAGGCCTTGCGGCGTTCAGGGTGTTAACATTTACAAAAAAATAAAAATAAAATAAAAAATAAAACAATCAATCCAAAAATACATAACAATAACAACCAATACAATTTACATTTTACAATATTTTTTCTCTTTTCTTTTTTTTTTCCGTTTCCCCTTCCTGTTATCCTTCCCCAATCTCCATCCTTCTTGCCTCTAATTCTCTCGCCCACCTCTCCCCCCTTCCATCTTCGTGCAACAGGTCTAATGTGCTCGCCGACCATACTGTCATCTCTCTACACCTCTTCGCGAGGTGCTGTATATCTTCCTCCTCCTCCCCGCACATCCTGCACATCTTATCCTCCTGTCTCCTCCAATATTCATTTCCTCTCTCTTAATTCCCGCACCTTAGTCTCGCAATCCTCCTTACTTTCCCTCCTGACCTTCCTCTTTCTCCCTTCAAGTAGCTTGGTACCCCTATAGTTCTGACCTCCTTATATCTCCCTGCGCTCCTTGAATTGTCTATTCTGACTGTCCTTTCTTGCTCCCCCACTTCCTTATCCCTCCTCCACAACTCCTCAATCACGCTTATCCCGTCTTTTCTTCTCCTTTCCACCTCTGTCGCATCCACTCCGCATCTCCAGTAATACTCTTTTCTCATCTCCCCCCCATGCGTACCATCTTCCTTTCTGTTCCTCTCTGGCTCTTTCTTCCCAGCATTCCCACATTATGTTTTTGTCTGTTTTTATTCTAACTTTCTCTTCGTACTTAACCGCCCTCCTTCCTGTACCCCCCGCAGGGGAAGTTCATAATGGCCATAACATCTGGCCATTTGTAGAGCTTTCGGGCCTGATGATCCCGCGTACCCTCAATCACGCAAGGGAAGTTCATAATGGTCGCATCACCTGACCATATAGAGCTTTTGGGCCTGATGATCCCACGTACCCTGAATCACATATCATTTGGGAGGAGACAGTTCAGAGAAGCCGATTGTAGGAATAGGCTTTTCTGTTGTCTCTTTTATCTCCCACTTAAATTCCTACCCACGTGTTTGCCGTGCGTGGAGACCCGTAACGCCGGAGAAGAGGATCCTGGTCGGTTGAGGGAGACTGCTGCCCGCGGACAGTACGATCCCAACACGCCTTCTTTGGCCTCGGATTCGGTAAAACGGGAGGCTGAGTCTGGTCAGCTCAGTCAATCGGCTGGTGTCACGGTTCATGAATAGAGTGGCTCCACTACTGGATCGTGGATGCCGGGGTAATGCCGTGCCACTAGACAAGTATTCGGGGGTCTGTGGGAGCGGATGCAGCTCGCCCGGTTCCAGAGTTGGCGACTACTGGTTCTCGAGCGGGTCGAGCAGCCCGTGACTACTTCCTCCGATGCTATATCATCCTGACATGTCTGGCGCAATGAGCCGGTTTGCGGCCAACGTCCCCGGTGTGGGGCTCCCTGGTGGGTGGGCATAGCAGGTTGATGAAACATTTTATACGGGTATGGCGACTACCCGGAAGGATAAAAACTTTTTAAATTCCGCCAAGGTTGAGAGTAAACTCCGTAAAAAATCAAACAAGAGACCTCGTCCAGATGTCCAATCATCAGACGAGGGATGTGTAAGACCTTCTCCTAAGAAGGTAGATAGGTTGGTTGAGTATTGTGCGCCAGTACCACGATTTCTCGTCGTGAAGGTGCAAGAAGAGGGTATATCTTTTAAGGAGATGTCCCCCTTCTTTGTTGCCCGAACGTTGAGGAATACGTGCCCAACTGGTGTTAAGTCAGTACGCAAATTGTCGGACGGTACGTTGTTAGTCGAAGCAGAGACTGAGTCTTCGTCGACGCTGCAGAAATGCGAGGTATTTGGTAAATACCGTATTTCTGTTCTGCCACACAAGGCTCTTAATACAACTCGAGGCGTCATAACAGATCGCGATCTTGCTTACGTCACGGAGGAAGAGTTCGTGCAGGAAATGGCATCGCAAGGTGTCATTGAATGCAGAAAACTCAAACCCCGAAATGGAAAGCCCTCGATCTCAATGGTGGTGTCCTTCGCCGGCACTAGGTGTCCAGCATCGGTAAGGGTGGGGTATAACGTTTGCAACGTTCGCCCCTACTATCCCAACCCGATGCGATGCTACAAGTGTCAGCGTTATGGGCACACCTCAAGTCGTTGTGGTAAGCAGACCATTTGTGCCAACTGCGGACAGGATCAACATGAAGTTGAAACCTGTCCAAACGCGGCACACTGCGTGAATTGCAAAGGTGCGCATGCATCCACCTCACGCCACTGCCCAACGTACTTGGAGGAAAAGGCCATTCAGACGATCAAGACGCAGGACAAGATACCATATTATGACGCCAAGAGGAAATATAAAGAAAGTGCACCTGTTACTTTCGCGAAATCCTTCGCGCAGGTAGCAGCAAAAAGAACAGCAAGCGTCTAGACTCAGACGGAGACAGTGCCCCGTCCGACTTTAGCGACAAGTATAGTAGCGTCCAAACAATCCGGCAATGAAAAGGTGTTGGAATCGGTCCCTGGGACCAAAATTCAGACCCCACAACCCGGGGGGTCGGGTCTGAATAAACCCCCCCAATCAAAAGGAGAACGCACACCATCTCAGTTCTCCCCACCACCTAAGGAGAAGTCTCCACAAACTTCTCCAAAAACAAGAAGCGACCAGAGTGTGGTCGCTTCTGCCAAACCCTCATCAGCCACTCCAGTATCGGAGACTGATAAGGGAACTGTTGGCTCTCAATGGATACCAGTGAGAGCCAAACCATCCAAAAGAGAGTCCAGTGTGTCCACGAAAGCACCTGGACAAACAAGTGAAACCGTCGCCGAGAAAATGGCTGTTGACCCGCAACCTAAGGGTAAACCAAAGATCATTAGGTTGCGGGGTAACTCCCCTAAACAGAAATGAATGGTCCACTAATCCAGTGGAACTGTAACGGTGTATATCAGCGCTACGAAGAACTGCGACTTTTATTGTCAGATTTTGCGCCTTCGTGTGTTTGTCTGCAGGAAACAAACTTCAACGAAACCGACACATTCTCTCCTCGGGGATACTCCGTGTTTCGCACGGATTTCCTTACGGGGTTAAGAGCATGTGACGGCGTGGCAATTCTCGTTAGAGACACATTGTACCACGATCCTGTAGACATTGACACTGCGTTGCAGGTCGTAGCAGTTCGTGTTGCACTTCCCCTCCAGGTGACGATTTGTTCTATCTACCTTCCCCCTGGTGTTCGAACTGACATCCGAGATGTCGTGAACATCATCAATCAACTCCCACCACCCTTCATACTACTAGGCGATTTTAACGCCTACAATGTATGTTGGGGATCGGTGCGGAACGATCGACGGGGACGTCACCTGGAGACTATGTTGAACGAGTTGAGTTTGAGCTTTTTGAACGACGGCAGACCCACGCACTTCTGTGCAGCAACGGGTACATTCAGTGCCATAGATCTTAGCGTCGTTTCAGGAGCCATCGCTCCGTTGTTCAAATGGGACGTGCATCACGACCTGTGCGGTAGTGATCACTTTCCAATCTTCTTAAGGCCTCTGTTCAATACTGTTACCGAATCCCGCTGGCCACAGTGGGTTCTTCGGAAAGCAGATTGGACCAAGTTCGCAGAATCATTCTCTCACGAGGATATTCCGAACTTGAGCGTAGACGAAGAGGTGAATCATTTCACGGATTCCATCACGAGCGCGGCTGAAAGCAGCATACCGCTGTCATCCACTCAGCCCCGTCGAGTTCCCGTCCCCTGGTGGAACGAGGAATGCGACTTGGCGCTACGTGAAAGGAGACACCTCTTCAATACATTCCGTCGTTGTCCAACAGAGACAAACATGATAGCCTTCCAACGAGCGAAAGCTCGTGCTAAGAGGATTGTGAAAGAAAGCAAGCGCGAATCATGGCGCAAATACGTATGCACCGTTACAGTTGCCACTCCAGTGGCCAAAGTTTGGGAGAAGGTCCGGAAAATATCCGGTCTAAATACAGCTACAGCCATTGCTGGTCTATCGGTAAATGGTAACGTAGTTACCTCAGCGGTCGAAATTGCTAACACTTTGGCATCTAATTTTGCGTTCAATTCTAGCTCTGAACATTATTCACCCGAGTTTCTAACTCGTAAAGCAGGCCTCGAATCTATACCTCTAAATTTCTTTTCTAGGAATGACGAGGTATACAACCTGCTTTTCTCTCGTGAAGAGCTAGATAGCGCGATGTCAAAGTGTAACGATAGCTCTCCTGGTCCAGATGCGATACATTATCGTATGATCCGAAATCTTCCGGAATCATCTAAGTCTAGGCTTTTGAATGTCTATAACAGGATATGGACTGAGGGCAAGTGCCCGACCAAGTGGAAGGAATCTCATATAATTCCTATCCCCAAAGTCGGGAAAGATAAACACTTGCCCTCTAGCTATAGACCAATATCACTGACCAGTTGTCTCTGCAAGCTCATGGAGCGAATGATCAGCAAGCGTCTGATTTGGTTTTTAGAATCAAACGACTTGCTGGCCAACACACAGTGCGGCTTTCGCCGTCACCGCTCAACAGCAGATCATCTGGTCAGACTAGAGACAGCTATCAGGAATGCTTTCGTTGAAAACAAACACCTGGTAGCTGTGTTTTTCGATATTGAGAAAGCCTATGACACTGCATGGATTTATGGTATTCTCCGTACTCTGCATTCCTGGGGTCTCCGGGGACGCTTGATGTTCTTTATAAAAGACTTCATGTCGAACCGGCGCTTCAGGGTGCGGATCGGAAATACCTTGTCACAAATGTTCGCACTGGACAATGGGGTCCCACAGGGCTCCATACTGAGCGTTACGCTATTTTTAATTGCCATTAACGGTGCAGCTTCATGTATTCGATTACCTGTACAGAGTTCGATATTTGTCGACGACATTGGTATCTTTGTCGCCGGACAAAAGACTAGTACAATCGAACGTCAGCTTCAGCTGACTATCAATCGTCTCGATACATGGGCAACCGAAAATGGCTTTAAATTCTCGACCAGCAAAACTGTATGTGTCCATTTTAGTAGGAAAAGGGGTGTACATCCCAATCCTACACTCACACTAAATGGAACACAGTTACCATTTGCCAATACTGCCAGATTTCTGGGTCTCGTGTTCGATAGCCGTCTATCTTGGCGGGCACATTTTTTGTCCGTCAAGAAAAAATGCCAAAAGTCGCTCAATTTGTTGCGGGTCCTCAGTCACAAGACATGGGGTGCAGACCGCACTGTCATGTTGCGTTTATATCGTTCTCTAGTGCGCTCTAAGCTGGACTATGGATGTCTAGCTTATGGGTCAGCTAAACACCAAGAGATAAGAATTCTTGACACTGTACATCACACTGGGGTTAGATTGGCCACAGGTGCATTTCGCACCAGTCCAATACTAAGCCTGCTGTGTGAAGCAGGCGAACCGTCACTGTACAATCGTCGTAAAATTCTATCCTTGCGGTATATGGCTGCACTCAGTGCCAAGCCAGATCATCCCGCGTATGACCCTATTCTACAAAATAGGCATACAGAAATATATGACAGAAAACCAAGAGCCAATAGGCCTTTTGGTCTGAGGACTTTCGACATTTTGGGCGATATTGATTTTAATATGCCTGAAATGGCAAGTTTCGTTTTGTGTGCTGTTCCACCATGGACGCTACCGCGTCCACTTGTGAACCTCACATTAACTAGGTTTGATAAAGATACTACGTTGCCTATCGAATACCAACATGAGTTACAAAGAACACTGGTCCCTAGGTTCGAGGATACTGTCATTTTTACTGACGGATCAAAATCCGGAACCAGGGTTGGGTGTGCGTTCGTTGTTTTGAATCCACGCCAACAGTTTCAGTACCGTCTGCACTCCATAACGAGTGTGTACACTGCTGAGCTGTACGCTATTTTTAAGGCCCTGTGTTTTGTTTCGTCAGAGCAAAGTCGGTCAAGTGTTATCTTGACGGACTCGCTGAGCGCTCTGAACAGTATCCAAGATCCAGATCCAGTGCATCCTCTTGTACTAAAGATCCGGTTGCTACTCCACAACCTGAATGCTCAGAATGTGAGGGTAGAGCTGTTTTGGATACCGGGACATGTTGGTATTAAAGGCAACGAAGCGGCAGATGCAGCTGCAAAAGCCGCCTCTCACAGACCTATGATTGATGTGAGTTTCGTTTTTCCAGATGACGCAAAGAGTCATCTGACACATCTGGTTTTAGACATGTGGCAACATGAGTGGAGCCGCACACAGAACGTTAAGTTACGACAGATTAAGGGAGACGTTAAACCATGGGGTTCTTCCTGCAGGATTAACCGCAGGGAGGAAACCGCCATCACACGCCTTCGTATAGGTCACTGTTGGTGGACCCATGGACACCTCCTTCGAGGTGAAGAGTCCCCTGTCTGTGAGACGTGTAACACAGATTTGTCTGTGTTACACATTTTAACCGAATGTGTACAGTTCGAGGATGTCAGGGAGAGGTTAGGCCTGTGCTATGACCTGTCAGTTGCCTTAGGTGACGACAGAGTACTCATGGACAGGCTGATACTCTTCCTGAGAGAATCGAACTTACTGTTTTATGTGTGAAGTCTTGCACCTTATTTTAATGTGTTTCTATTTATTGACTGTGATATTCGATGGTAATTGGCCCCTTTACAGCCTCTTACCATCACCCTGAGTCTGTTCAAATTTTCGAACAGACTTTTTATATTATTTATTTGTGTTTGTCAGTGCAAGATTTCTTTTATTGAGTATGCGTATTTTTTAATGATTTTATTTATTTATTTATTTATTTATTGTCTAAATTTTTATTTTTAATATATAGTCTAGTCATTTAGATGGGCTGCGTTAGGCGCAAATAGCCTTTGTTGCTGTGCGCCAAAAATTTCAACTAACTAACTAACTAACTAACTCCTTCCTGTACCCACTTTCATCTTATCCCTTTTCAGTTCCTCTCTTACAATATACCCTGGTGGCGTTCTATCTACCCCTAAGATCCATCTTAAATACCTCTCCTGTACTCGTTCTACCCTCTCCCATTCCTTCCATCCCCAAATTTCCACCCCATATAGCAGGATGTTTTTCACCACGGCGTCAAACAACCTCAATCTCCATCTAATATCGTCGCTAAACTTCCTCTTTCCTATACTCCACAGCTTCCCTATGACTATCCTTGCCTTCTTTACTCTTTCCCTTATGTGTAGTTCAGCCCCATTGTTCCTCGTTAGTATATAACCTAGGTATTTTATACTCTTCACCTCTTCTATTTCTCTGCCACCCCATTCCCATTTTATCTTCTTTCTTCTTCCTCCTCCTTTACCGAATACCATTACCTTCGTCTTATCCCTGTTTACTTCTAATGTTTTCCTTTTGAAATATGTATCCGCCCTTGCAATCATTCTCTTAAGCTCCTGTTCCTCCTCTGCCATCAATACAATATCGTCCGCGTACCCCAATGTCCACAATTTCATCTTCCCTACTACCACCTTGTCCCTTCCTCATAGACCCTTCTAAATCCGCTACATATAAGTTGAACAAGGTCGGCCTCAGCGGACAACCCTGTCTCACCCCCTTATTCACCCAAAAACTTTCCGTCTCTTCCTCGCCTACCCTCACCTTACAGCTCGTCCCTTTGTATATTTCCTTTATCCTCATTATCAACTTCTTTCCTATCCCCTTCCTTTCCATTACCTTCCATAGCTCCTCCCTATCCAGCCTGTCAAACGCCGCTTTCAAATCCACGAACGCCATATACGCTTTCCCTCTTTTCTCTTTAACCTCTCCTCTACCTTGTGAGTCACAGCGAATATTCCGTCAATCGCCCCTCTTCCCTTCCTGAATCCAAACTGCGTTTCCTCCAGTAAATCTTTCTTTTCCATCTCATCCACTAATCTTTCGTTCAGCACTTTCGCGTATACCTTGTACGCTGAACTCATCAAGGTCACACCTCTATAATTACATGCTAACTCCTTGTTTCCTCTCTTGTATATCGGTACAATCACCCCCTTCCCTCCAGTCCTCCGGGTATCCCTCTCCTTTCCATATCCCTCTTATTATTTCTACCAGTTTATTCCTAGCTTTCTCTCTTCCATTTATCCACGCCTCATTCCTTATCTTATCTATCCCTGCTGCTTTCCCTTCCTTCATGTTCTTTATTATGCTCTCTATTTCTTCCCCTGACGGTCCCTCCCCCTCTTCTTCCCCTTCTCTCTCTTCCACCCCTTCTGATTCGTCCTCTGTCCCTCCTTCACTCCTTCTATCCCCCCCGCCTTCCTTCCTCCTTTTTTCGCTTCCCTCTAATATCTCCATGAAATGTTTCCCCCAGTTCTCCATGGAAATCTTGTTACTCCTGTCTCCATGTTTCCCTCTCATCCTGTTTATATATTCCCAGGCTTGCTTTTCGTTCCTTATCTTTCCCACTTCTTCCTGCTCCTTTACCATATATCTTTTCTTTTCCTCCTTACATGTTTTTTTATACTGCCCCAATTTTTCTCTGTACCCTTCCTCCGTCTCCTCCCCCTTAGTCTTTTTGGCCCAGGCCTTCTGCGCCTCTTTTTTCTTTTTCCTGCATCTCTCCCCCCACCATGGCTTTTTTCCTATCCTTGTACTATGCCCTCTCCTTTTTTTCACCACCGCTTTCTCTATCCCTTCTCTCAATTCCATCCACCCTCTCTCCACACCTGGTTCTGTCCATTCCATTTTCTCCATTGTTTCCTTGTATTTTCCTAAATTTTAGAATACCATACCACTCCACACGCAATAAAGATTTTTTATATTGTGATAATCATAGATCTGTTTATGGTCATAATACCTGTATTGACCGAATGTCTAGGTTATATAATGTAAATTGTTTAGAGTTTGACAGTTCCAACATGTCACTTAATGTGTTCAAAAATCGCCTTAATTCTTGTTTTATTCTTGTTTTATTTTAAGTTTTACTTAATTGTTACAGTCTATTTATAATTTTTTTAAAATTTTGTATAATTTATATTTTGTATATTTTGTATAATTTTATTGTTGTATTTTAATTTTGTAAATTAATTTTGTGCCTGTATTTTACTGCATGTATTTTATATTGTATATAATATTTGTATTTTTCATTGTGCAATTTGGGATCACCCGTGTGCACGTAAATAAATAAATAAATAAATAAATAAATTTCTTTTTTCCTTAATAATAATAATAATAATAATATGTTTATTGACAAAAATTACACGTACAGAGCATGTTTTTCGTCAGTCAGGTACAATATATAAATAGTAACTTATAGCTAGTGAAATTAGAGCAATGTAAAATATTATAAAATAAGAATAAAATAGAAAAAATACATAAAATTAAAAATATAAAATACTTGGAGTCAATAGTTCCAATTCACAGTATTTGTATCAAAATTTAAAAACTCTTCAAATGTATAAAATGGATTAGATTCCAAGAAATCCTTGACTTTAACCTGAAAATTATTTAAGGTTAGGGATTTAACATTATCGGGCAATATATTTAAAAATTTAATTGCAAAGAAATTACAATTTCTGGTTTTCATCAATCTTGTAAAACCTAAATAGAAATTAGTTTTATTACGAGTGTCATACGTATGTACTTCTTCCACAGTTTTGTAATGTTCCTTATTTTTGTGTCCGAAAATTAAACACTGGAAAATATAAAGCGATGGCAAAGTCATAATTTTTAAATCCCGGAAAGCATGCTTACAATCCGCTCTGTAAGTTGTTCCAGAAATGATTCTAACAACTCGTCTTTGTAAGGCAAAAATTCGTTTTGCTGAGGCACTATGTCCCCAAGCAAGCAGGGCGTAAGAAATGTGCGATTGGAAAAGAGCACAGTAGGACATTTTTAAAACATTGACAGCTACACAGTCAACAAGGTTTCGAATTAAATATATGGTTCTACATAGTTTAGTTGCCAGATTTTGTACATGATGGTTCCAGGTCAACCAGGGGTCTATATGAACGCCTAGAAATTTTACTGACTCCGGATTAGTAAATTCAGAATTCTTTAAAGTAATTAATAATTTATTTGTTTTATCCATGTTCAAGCATAGCTTGTTTGATGAAAACCAGATATGTGAATCATGAATTAACTTGTCATTTTTTAAAAAAAGATCATTTTGAGATTTTGATCTGATTAACAACGTGGTGTCATCAGCGTACATAAAATGGGAGTAGTCTTTAACACATGAAGGAAAGTCATTAACAAAAATTAAAAATAAAAGAGGTCCTAAAATAGATCCTTGTGGAACTCCACAGGTAATAGGTAAGGGTATTGAATCTATGTCTTTAAACTTAACATACTGCAATCTATTAGTTAGATATGATTTCAAAAGTGTACAACTGTTTTGATCAAAGCCATATTTGGTTAGTTTAGTCAGTAAAATTTCATGTGACACGCAGTCGAACGCCTTACTTAAATCTAAAAACGTGGACAGACAGTATTCACGGGCTTCTAAACCTTGCAATACTTCATTAGTAAATGACAGAATGGCATCAGTTGTAGACTTATTTTTTCTGAAACCGAATTGCTGCTTATTAAACAGATTATGTTTTTCAAAATAAGTTACAATTTGGTTGTATAATATTCTTTCAAAATTTTTTGATATTATTGGTAGTAGAGAAATTGGACGAATTGTTGGGATCTTCTAAATCACCCTTTTTAAATAACGGCAATACACATGCCAGTTTCATAGAATCTGGGAAAGTATTGGAGCATTGGACATAAGTTGAATATTTTTGTTAAGGGGCTAATGATTAAATTTTTAACTGTTTTTATAATATCGGTATTAAGACCGTACGCGTCTTTTGCTTTACTATTATTTAAATTATTTATTGCATTTCTGACATCATTTAGACTAATAATTTGGAAGGAAAAAGTTTGTTCAATATTTATATTATTCATGAAATCTAAGAAGTTAATATTTGCGTCTGTTAATGAATTTAGGACTGTTTTATACACGTTTATAAAATGGGAATTAAAACTAATTGAAGTTAAGGAGGTTTCAGGTGGTTGTTGAGTCTTATTCTGTCTGTTTTGATTTATAATTTGCCATGACGATTTGGGAATATTGTGAGAAGTTATAATGTAACGAGAATTTGCCTCTACTTTACTTTTTTTGATTTCCGCACGATATTTTGCTCTAAAGACGTTTCTTTCTCTTAATGTCCTTTGGTTGGGGTTATTAATATAGGCTAGGTCTAAATCTTTAAGAGTCTGTCTCATACTTTTAATTGTAATATTGAACCATGGAACTTGATTATTATTTTTGTTGGAGAATTTTACTAGCTTAGTAGAAAAGCAAGCATCAAAAATAGAGAGGAAAGGTTTGAAAAAAGATTGGAAAGCGATATTTCCATTGTTTGTAAAGGTACTGGAAGGCCATTTAACTGCTTCCAATGTGTTATAAAATAAGTATTTCTGATTGCAGGTAATTGGTCTAATTAGTTTAGATTTTTTAACGTTATAATAGTGCTTGAAGTGATAGATACAAAAAAAAATTATACCAGAGTGATCGGATAGACCAGATACAATCTTTGTAACTATGGTATTGTTAAAACTGGAATCTAATTTATGAAATATATTATCTATACGATTTTGACCTCTCGTATTAAAATCTACCAGGGATATCATATTGTGGGAAAGTGTAAAGTCAAGCATTTCTGTGGCATCTTTCTCATTGGAGTTAAACTTTACATTGAAATCTCCACATAAAATAATGTTTTTTTTTTTTAAATCTATAAGCGTAAAAATTCTTTCTAGATTGTCTATACATATTCCAACGTTCGAATCTGGATTTCTGTACAGATTAATGATAATTAAATTTAATTCTCTTATTGAGATAGCACTTATTTCGCAATGACACTTTATGGATAGATTATTTATTTTGGCTAAAGGAATGACAGTGAAGTGAGTTTTTGTTAAAATTAGTGAGCCGCCATAACCATTTGCATCCCTACAGAAATAGGATGCTATCTCATAATTTAATATTTTAAACACAGATATTTCATCCTGTGTAAGCCAATGTTCAGTTATACATATAATGTCGTAGTTTTCATCTATTATTAAAGCCTCCAAAGTATTTATTTTACTTCTTATAGATTGGACATTTAGGCACAAAAGTTGAAAATCAATTTTACTATCTTTAATAATACTACTATGGTTTTTGTTGGGTGCGAAAAAGTACTTTTTTATTCATAGTTGCATTGGATTTAAAACTAGCATTATTGACATTAGGTATATTATTGTTAATATTATTTCTAATTGCTGGCTGAGAATTGTTAACATCGTTTATGTTACTTAGATTTAAACTATTTATTTTCTTGCATAATTTTTGAGCAATAAAATGTTTCGTACTTGCTTTTAAGTGTATGCCGTCTGGTAAGTAGTTGTTTACATCAATATAAAAATTGGTATCAAACAAGGATACATGATGATTAGATTCTGTTAAATCGTACAGACAGCAATTATTTCTAAAAATGGTTTCATTATAATTGTAAAATCTATCGTAACGATAAGGTACCGCTAATATAATTACATTTGTGTGTTCCAACTTAGTGAGGGCCTCTTTGTATTCTCTTCTGATTGTTACGTAGTCATTCGGGTAGTTACAGGTTCCACCGATAATTACAACAAAATCTTTTTTTGTATAATTTTTGGTTAGTGCTTCTAAGTTTGAAATTACATTTTTTAAAGGTGCTTCCTCCGACCAGTCTTGTACACTCGTTTTTTTCTCTTTCACCTCTCTTTTTCGTCCTCTCTTGACCCCGCAGGGGAAGTTCATAATGGCCATAACACCTGGCCATTTGACGAGCTTTCGGGCCTGATGATCCGCGTACCCTCAATCACGCAAGGGAAGTTCATAATGGTCGCATCACCTGACCATATAGAGCTTTTGGGCCTGATGATCCCACGTACCCTGAATCACATATCATTTGGGAGGAGACAGTTCAGAGAAGCCGATTGTAGGAATAGGCTTATCTGTTGTCTCTTTTATCTCCCACTTAAATTCCTACCCACGTGTTTGCCGTGCGTGGAGACCCGTAACGCCGGAGAAGAGGGTCCTGGTCGGTTGAGGGAGACTGCTGCCCGCGGACAGTACGATCCCAACACGCCTTCTTTGGCCTCGGATTCGGTAAAACGGGAGGCTGAGTCTGGTCAGCTCAGTCTATCGGCTGGTGTCACGGTTAATGAATAGAGTGGCTCCACTACTGGATCGTGGATGCCGGGGTAATGCCGTGCCACTAGACAAGTATTCGGGGGTCTGTGGGAGCGGATGCAGCTCGCCCGGTTCCAGAGTTGGCTACTACTGGTCCTCGAGCGGGTCGAGCAGCCCGTGACTACTTCCCCCGATGCTATATCATCCTGACATGCCTGGCGCAATGAGCCGGTTTGCGGCCAATGTCCCCTGTGTGGGGCTCCCTGGTGGGTGGGCATGGCAGGGTGATGAAACTTAGTATACGGGTATGGCGATTACCCGGAGGGATCAATTTTCTTTAAATTCCGCCAAGGTTGAGAGTAAACTCCGTAAAAAATCAAACAAGAGACCTCGTCGTGATGCTCAGTCATCCGATGAGGGATGTGTAAGGCCTTATCCTAAGAAGGTAGACAGATCAGTTGAGTTTTGTGCGCCAGTGCCTCGTTTTCTTGTCGTGAAGGTGCAAGAAGAGGGTAAATCTTTTAAAGAGATGTCCCCCTTCTTTGTTGCCCGAACGCTGGGAAAAACGTGTCCAACTGGTATCAGGTCGGTAAGAAAACTGTCGGATGGCACATTATTGATTGAAGCAGAAACTGAGGCATCCTCAACGCTTCAGAAATGCGAAGGATTTGGCGAGTATCGTATCTCGGTACAGCCACATAAGGCACTGAATACTTCTCGAGGCGTCGTTACAGGCCGTGACCTTGCGTATGTTACGGAGGAAGAGTTTGTGCAGGAAATGGCATCGCAAGGTGTCATTGAATGTAGGAAACTCAACCCCCGAAACGGTAAGCCTTCTATATCTATGGTGGTATCTTTTGCTGGTACTAGGTGTCCAGCATCGGTTAAGGTGGGGTACAACGTTTGTAACGTTCGCCCCTACTATCCCAACCCGATGCGATGCTACAAGTGCCAGCGTTATGGTCACACCTCTAGTCGTTGTGGCAAACAGTCCGTCTGTGCCAACTGCGGGCAGGACCAACATGAAGTTGAAACCTGTCCAAACGCGGCACACTGCGTGAACTGTAAAGGTGCGCATGCATCAAATTCACGCCACTGCCCAACGTACTTAGAAGAGAAGGCTATCCAGGTCATCAAGACACAAGATAGGATCCCGTATTTCGACGCCAAGAAGAAGTATAAAGAGACTGCGCCGGTCACTTTTGCGAAATCCTTCGCACAAGTAGCTGCAAAGAAGACAGCAAGCGTCCAAACTCAGACGGAGTCAGTGTGTCGTCCGACAGTAAAAGCGTCAGTGACAACTGCGCCAAAAAAGTCCGACACGGTAAAGGTGGCGGAATCGGTCCAAGAGACCAATGTTCAGACCCCACAACCAGGGGGATCGGGTCTGAATAAATCCCCCTCCCATATAGGAGAACGCACTCAACCTCAGTTCTCCCCACCACCTAAGGAGAAGACCCCACAGTCTTCTCCACAAACGAGAAGCGACCAGAGAATGGTCGTTTCTACAAAGCCCTTATCAGCCACTCCTGAAAAGGAGACTGATAAGGGATCCGTTGGTTCTCACTGGATACCAGTGAGAACCAAACAATCAAAAAAGGAGTCCAGTGTGTCCACCAAGGCACCTGGACAAACAAGTGAAACCGTGGCCGAGAAAATGGCTGTTGACCCGCAACCTAAGGGTAAACCAAAGATCATTAGGTTGCGGGGTAACTCCCCTAAACAAAAATGACTGGTCCACTAATCCAGTGGAACTGTAACGGTGTATATCAGCGCTACGAAGAACTGCGACTGTTACTCTCCAATTTAGCGCCTTCGTGTGTTTGTCTGCAGGAAACAAATTTCACGGAAACCGACACATTCTCTCCTCGAGGATACTCCGTGTTTCGCACGGATTTCCTTACGGGGGCAAGAGCATGTGACGGCGTGGCAATTCTCGTTAGAGACACATTGTACCACGATCCTGTAGACATTGACACTGAGTTACAGGTCGTAGCAGTTCGTGTTGCACTTCCCCTCCAGGTGACGATTTGTTCTATCTACCTTCCCCCTGGTGTTCGAACTGACATCCGAGATGTCGTGAACATCATCGATCAACTCCCACCACCTTTCATACTACTAGGCGATTTTAACGCCTACAATGTATGTTGGGGATCGGTGCGGAACGATCGACGGGGACGTCACCTGGAGACTATGTTGAACGATTTGAGTTTGAGCTTTTTGAACGACGGCAGACCCACGCACTTCTGTGCAGCAACGGGTACATTCAGTGCCATAGATCTTAGCGTCGTTTCAGGAGCCATCGCTCCGTTGTTCAAATGGGACGTGCATCACGACCTGTGCGGTAGTGATCACTTTCCAATCTTCTTAAGGCCTCTGTTCAATACTGTTACCGAATCCCGCTGGCCACAGTGGGTTCTTCGGAAAGCAGATTGGACCAAGTTCGCAGAATCATTCTCTCACGAGGATATTCCGAACTTGAACGTAGACGAAGAGGTGAATCATTTCACGGATTCCATCACGAGCGCGGCTGAAAGCAGCATACCGCTGTCATCCACTCAGCCCCGTCGAGTTCCCGTTCCCTGGTAGAACGAGGAATGCGACTTGGCGCTACGTGAAAGGAGACACCTCTTCAATACATTCCGTCGTTGTCCAACAGAGACAAACATGATAGCCTTCCAACGAGCGAAAGCTCGTGCTAAGAGGATTGTGAAAGAAAGCAAGCGCGAATCATGGCGCAAATACGTATGCACCGTTACAGTTGCCACTCCAGTGGCCAAAGTTTGGGAGAAGGTCCGGAAAATATCCGGTCTAAATACAGCTACAGCCATTGCTGGTCTATCGGTAAATGGTAACGTAGTTACCTCAGCGGTCGAAATTGCTAACACTTTGGCATCTAATTTTGCGTTCAATTCTAGCTCTGAACATTATTCACCCGAGTTTCTAACTCGTAAAGCAGGCCTCGAATCTATACCTCTAAATTTCTTTTCTAGGAATGACGAGGTATACAACCTGCTTTTCTCTCGTGAAGAGCTAGATAGCGCGATGTCAAAGTGTAAGGATAGCTCTCCTGGTCCAGATGCGATACATTATCGTATGATCCGAAATCTTCCGGAATCATCTAAGTCTAGGCTTTTTAATGTCTATAACAGGATATGGACTGTGGGCAAGTGCCCGACCAAGTGGAAGGAATCTCATATAATTCCTATCCCCAAAGTCGGGAAAGATAAACACTTGCCCTCTAGCTATAGACCAATATCACTGACCAGTTGTCTCTGCAAACTCATGGAGCGAATGATCAGCAAGCGTCTGATTTGGTTTTTAGAATCAAACGACTTGCTGGCCAACACACAGTGCGGCTTTCGCCGTCACCGCTCAACAGCAGATCATCTGGTCAGACTAGAGACAGCTATCCGGAATGCTTTCGTTCAAAACAAACACCTGGTAGCTGTGTTTTTCGATATTGAGAAAGCCTATGACACTGCATGGATTTATGGTATTCTCCGTACTCTGCATTCCTGGGGTCTCCGGGGACGCTTGATGTTTTTTATAAAAGACTTCATGTCGAACCGGCGCTTCAGGGTGCGGATCGGAAATACCTTGTCACAAATGTTCGCACTGGACAATGGGGTCCCACAGGGCTCCATACTGAGCGTTACGCTATTTTTAATTGCCATTAACGGTGCAGCTTCATGTATTCGATTACCTGTACAGAGTTCGATATTTGTCGACGACATTGGTATCTTTGTCGCCGGACAAAAGACTAGTACAATCGAACGTCAGCTTCAGCTGACTATCAATCGTCTCGATACATGGGCAACCGAAAATGGCTTTAAATTCTCGACCAGCAAAACTGTATGTGTCCATTTTAGTAGGAAAAGGGGTGTACATCCCAATCCTACACTCACACTAAATGGAGCACAGTTACCATTTGCCGATACTGCCAGATTTCTGGGTCTCGTGTTCGATAGCCGTCTATCTTGGCGGGCACATTTTTTGTCCGTCAAGAAAAAATGCCAAAAGTCGCTCAATTTGTTGCGGGTCCTCAGTCACAAGACATGGGGTGCAGACCGCACTGTCATGTTGCGTTTATATCGTTCTCTAGTGCGCTCTAAGCTGGACTATGGATGTCTAGCTTATGGGTCAGCTAAACACCAAGAGATAAGAATTCTTGACACTGTACATCACACTGGGGTTAGATTGGCCACAGGTGCATTTCGCACCAGTCCAATACTAAGCCTGCTGTGTGAAGCAGGCGAACCGTCACTGTACAAGCGTCGTAAAATTCTATCCTTGCGGTATATGGCTGCACTCAGTGCCAAGCCAGATCATCCCGCGTATGACCCTATTCTACAAAATAGGCATACAGAAATATATGACAGAAAACCAAGAGCTAATAGGCCTTTTGGTCTGAGGACTTTCGACATTTTGGGCGATATTGATTTTAATATGCCTGAAATGGCAAGTTTCGTTTTGTGTGCTGTTCCACCATGGACGCTACCGCGTCCACTTGTGAACCTCACATTAACTAGGTTTGATAAAGATACTACGTTGCCTATCGAATACCAACATGAGTTACAAAGAACACTGGTCCCTAGGTTCGAGGATACTGTCATTTTTACTGACGGATCAAAATCCGGAACCAGGGTTGGGTGTGCGTTCGTTGTTTTGAATCCACGCCAACAGTTTCAGTACCGTCTGCACTCCATAACGAGTGTGTACACTGCTGAGCTGTACGCTATTTTCAAGGCCCTGTGTTTTGTTTCGTCAGAGCAAAGTCGGTCAATTGTTATCTTGACGGACTCGCTGAGCGCTCTGAACAGTATCCAAGATCCAGATCCAGTGCATCCTCTTGTACTAAAGATCCGGTTGCTACTCCACAACCTGAATGCTCAGAATGTGAGGGTAGAGCTGTTTTGGATACCGGGACATGTTGGTATTAAAGGCAACGAAGCGGCAGATGCAGCTGCAAAAGCCGCCTCTCACAGACCTATGATTGATGTGAGTTTCGTTTTTCCAGATGACGCAAAGAGTCATCTGACACATCTGGTTTTAGACATGTGGCAACATGAGTGGAGCCGCACACAGAACGTTAAGTTACGACAGATTAAGGGAGACGTTAAACCATGGGGTTCTTCCTGCAGGATTAACCGCAGGGAGGAAACCGCCATCACACGCCTTCGTATAGGTCACTGTTGGTGGACCCATGGACACCTCCTTCGAGGTGAAGAGTCCCCTGTCTGTGAGACGTGTAACACAGATTTGTCTGTGTTACACATTTTAACCGAATGTGTACAGTTCGAGGATGTCAGGGAGAGGTTAGGCCTGTGCTATGACCTGTCAGTTGCCTTAGGTGACGACAGAGTACTCATGGACAGGCTGATACTCTTCCTGAGAGAATCGAACTTACTGTTTTATGTGTGAAGTCTTGCACCTTATTTTAATGTGTTTCTATTTATTGACTGTGATATTCGATGGTAATTGGCCCCTTTACAGCCTCTTACCATCACCCTGAGTCTGTTCAAATTTTCGAACAGACTTTTTATATTATTTATTTGTGTTTGTCAGTGCAAGATTTCTTTTATTGAGTATGCGTATTTTTAATGATTTTATTTATTTATTTATTGTCTAAATTTTTATTTTTTAATATATAGGCTAGTCAT
The DNA here is from genome assembly GCA_963971575.1 of Liopterus haemorrhoidalis. Taxonomy (NCBI): domain Eukaryota; kingdom Metazoa; phylum Arthropoda; class Insecta; order Coleoptera; family Dytiscidae; genus Liopterus; species Liopterus haemorrhoidalis. The sequence continues at coordinate 43,285,766 of OZ020614.1, read as the reverse complement.
TTAGATGGGCTGCGTTAGGCGCAAATAGCCTTTGTTGCTGTGCGCCAAAAATTTCAACTAACTAACTAACTAACTAACGTCCTCTCTTGATCTCCACTATGATCGGTTGGTGATCAGATTCTATCCTTTGCTTAACCTCGAAACTTTTTACTTTTTCCCAGCCCCTTTCATTCACTACCGCATAGTCAATCGTCGATTTTCTTTCCCCCTTATAGTAAGTCCATCTTCCTTCCTCATCTCCTTCCTTGTTTCCATTTAATATACTCCAACCCCTTTCCTCCAGCCATTCCAGCATATTTTCCCCTTCCTTATTCCTCACCTTATCCATTGCCCCCCTCTTGAGTTCCACCCTATTCTCCTCCCAGCCCCTCCCCCTCCCGTCACTCCTATCCTTGCATTAAAATACCCTCCGACTACAATCCAGTCTCCTTCCATCTCATCTCCTAGAATTCCGTCCAATTCCCTCAGTTTCTCTTTACTTCCTCCTCTGTTGTACATTGTGACTACTCGCCACCCCTCCTTCCCTATCTTCACCCTTCTCTCAACTATCTCCTCCGCTTTCTGTGTCTCCCCGCAGGGGAAGTTCATAATGGCCATAGCACCTGGCCATTTGTCGATCTTTCGGGCCTGATGATTCCGGGTACCCTCAATAACGCAAGGGAAGTTCATAATGGTCGCATCACCTGACCATATAGAGCTTTTGGGCCTGATGATCCCTCGTACCCTGAATCACATATCATCTGGGAGGAGACGGTTCAGAGAAGCCGATTGTAGGAATAGGCTTATCTGTTGTCTCTTTTATCTCTTACTTAAATTCCTACCCACGTGTTTGCCGTGCGTGGAGACCCGTAACGCCGGAGAAGAGGATCCTGGTCGGTTGAGGGAGACTGCTGCCCGCGGACAGTACGATCCCAACACGCCTTCTTTGGCCTCGGATTCGGTAAAACGGGAGGCTGAGTCTGGTCAGCTCAGTCAATCGGCTGGTGTCACGGTTCATGAATAGAGTGGCTCCACTACTGGATCGTGGATGCCGGGGTAATGCCGTGCCACTAGACAAGTATTCGGGGGTCTGTGGGAGCGGCTGCAGCTCGCAAGGTTCCAGAGTTGGCGACTACTGGTTCTCGAGTGGGTCGAGCAGCCCGTGACTACTTCCTCCGGTCATATATCATCCTGACATGTCTGGCGCAATGAGCCGGTTTGCGGACAACGTCCCCGGTGTGGGGCTCCCTGGTGGGTGGGCATGGCAGGGTGGTGAAACTTAGTATACGGGTATGGCGTCTACCCGGAGGGATAAAAATATCTTAAATTCCGCCAAAGTTGAGAGTAAACTCCGTAAAAAATTAAACAAGAGACCTCGTCGTGATGCTCAGTCATCCGACGAGGGATGTGTTAGGCCAGCTGCCAAGAAGGTAGAAGGTAAAAGAGATGTTGAGTTTTGGGCACCAGTACCACGATTTCTCGTCGTAAAGGTTCAAGAAGAGGGTAAGTCTTTCAAAGAGATGTCCCCCTTCTTTGTTGCCCGAACATTGAGAAATACGTGCTCTACTGGAATAAAATCGGTGCGAAAGTTGTCGGACGGTACACTGCTTGTCGAAGCAGAGACTGAGGCGTCGTCAACATTACAGAAATGTGTCAAGTTTGGTGAGTTTGGAATTTCAGTTCAGCCGCATAAGGCCCTGAATACCTCGAAAGGCGTCGTAACGGATCGCGACCTTGCTTATGTTACGGAGGAAGAATTCGTGCAGGAAATGGCATCGCAAGGTGTCATTGAATGCAGGAAGCTCAACCCCCGAAACGGCAAGCCTTCGATCTCTATGGTGGTGTCCTTCGCTGACACAAGGTGTCCAACATCGGTAAGGGTGGGGTACAGCGTTTGTAACGTTCGCCCCTACTACCCCAATCCGATGCGATGCTACAAGTGCCAGCGTTACGGTCACACCTCAGTTCGTTGTGGCAAACAGTCCATCTGTGCCAACTGCGGACAGGACCAACATGTTGATACCTGTCCAAACGAGGCACACTGCGTGAACTGTAAAGGTGCTCATGCATCTACTTCACGCCATTGACCAACGTACTTAGAGGAGAAGGCAATACAGGTAATAAAAACGCAAGACAAGATACTGTATTTCGACGCCAAAAGGAAATACAAAGAGAGTGCGCCGGTTACTTTTGCGAAATCTTTCGCACAAGTGGCCGCAAAGCGAACTGCAAGTGTCCAAACTCAGAGAGAGTTAGTGCCTCGCCCGACAACTGCAGCAGCAGTGACAGTTTGTACAAATACTGCTAGAGAAACCAATACCACCGGGGACCATCTGGGACCAATACCACCGGGTATTGGTCCCAGAGACCAAAATTCAGACCCCTCAACCTCAGTTCTCCCAACCACCTAAGGAGAAGACCCCACAGTCTTCTCCACAAATCAGAAGCGACCAGAGAATGGTCGCTTCTACGAAGCCCTCATGAGTCACTCCTGAAAAGGAGACTGATAAGGGACCCGTTGTCTCTCACTGGATACCAGTGAGAACAAAACAATCAAAAAAGGAGTCCAGTGTGTCCACCAAGGCACCTGGGCAAACAAGTGAAACCGTGACCGAGAAAATGGCTGTTGACCCGCAACCTAAGGGTAAACCAAAGATCATTAGGTTGCGGGGTAACTCCTCTAAACAAAAATGACTGGTCCACTAATCCAGTGAAACTGTAACGGTGTATATCAGCGCTACAAAGAACTGCGACTGTTACTCTCCAATTTTGCGCCTTCGTGTGTTTGTCTGCAGGAAACAAATTTCACGGAAACCGACACATTCTCTCCTCGAGGATACTCCGTGTTTCGCACGGATTTCCTTACGGGGGCAAGAGCATGTGACGGCGTGGCAATTCTCGTTAGAGACACATTGTACCACGACCCTGTAGACATTGACACTGAGTTGCAGGTCGTAGCAGTTCGTGTTGCGCTTCCCCTCCAGGTGACGATTTGTTCTATCTACCTTCCCCCTGGTGTTCGAACTGACATCCGAGATGTCGTGAACATCATCGATCAACTCCCACCGCCCTTCATACTGCTAGGCGATTTTAACGCCTACAATGTGTGTTGGGGATCAGTGCGGAACGATCGACGGGGACGTCACCTGGAGAATATGTTGAACGACTTGAATCTGAACTTTTTGAATGACGGCAGACCCACGCACTTCTGTGCAGCAACGGGTACATTTAGTGCTATAGATCTTAGCGTCGTTTCAGGAGCAATCGCTCCATTGTTCAATTGGGATGTGCATCACGACCTGTGCGGTAGTGATCACTTTCCAATCCTCTTAAGGCCTCTGTTTAATCATCATCATCAAGCCTTGTCCATCATCGGGTGATTTTGGACTGCCTCTAAAAAGAGCATAGGCTGTCAATAAAATTTCTCCATCTAACTCGTCTATCTGCCATAGGCTTCAAGTCGGTGATGTTGTTATAAAGTCTTTTGTCTTGGTTTTGAGAGCTCCATGCATTTATTTCTAGCAGGGTTGAGCGACGCCAGGTGTTCTTGGGTCGCCCTCTACGCCTATTGCCCTGAGGGTTGTATGCTAGTGCATATCGACACACTTCGCTAGGAGCCCTTCGTAGAGTGTGCCCTAACCAACCATACTTTCTTCTTTTTATTTGCAAATTAATGTCCATTTGACCAGTTCTTTCCCCCAATTCTACGTTTGATATTCTACGTGGCCAATAAATGCGAAGAATTCTTCGAAGACATCGATTTACAAATACTCGCACTCTTCTCTTGATAGCTTCTGTTACGAACCAAGTCTCGCAGCCGTACAGAAGAACTGACGTCACGTATGCCCTGAATATTGTAGTTTTCGTGGAAGTACTGTAGATCGCAGAATTCCATACACGGCTAAGTTGGATAAATGCGCCTCTCGCTTTGCGTATTCTGCTTTCCACATCTAAATCCGCGCCACCGTCCACAGACACAACACTCCCCAAGTACTGGAAATCATCCACACACTCGATTTGATGGTTACCGCGCAGTAAAGGTCTATCGGTTTCTGCATTTATCCGCATTTCTTTTGTCTTGGAGCTATTGATTTTCAATCCAACTTTTGCAGATTCAATCGTGAGGTCATTTAGTTTTTACTGCATGTCTCCATGCTTATGCGACAACTCACATTTATCGTCTGCAAAATCCAGTGACTCCAGTCTGACTGTTGGTGTTAGCGGATTCCAAATGATTCCTCTGGGTTTGTTAGCTGTTGATCGTCTAGCCACGGCGTCTAAAACTATCAAAAAAAAAAAAAAAAAAAAGCGGTGACATCACACAACCTTGTCTAACACCTGTAATGGTTGGAAAGGGTTCTGACAAGCTACCATTGTGTAGAACTCTACACGTGAAGCCGTTGTAGCTATTTCTAACCAGAGATATTATTTTGTCAGGCACTCCCATATTCTGCATTCCAGCCCAAATGCATTCTCTATCGACAGAGTCGAATGCTTTTTCATAATCGACGAAAAGAAGATACAGGGGGGAACGGAACTCGACTGCTTGTTCGATGATAATCCTGAGGGTATTAATTTGATCGATACAAGACCTGCCTGTTCTGAAACCAGCCTGTTCAGGTCGCAATTTCTTGTCGATAGCTGTGACCATTCTTTCAAGGATTATCTTGCAAAAAATCTTCATTACTGAGCATAAGATGTTAATGCCACGCCAATTATTGCAGTCCGTCAGGTCCCCTTTCTTGGCAATTTTAATCACAATGCCTTCTTGCCTGTCCGAAGGAAATGACTCTTGTTCCCACACCTTGGTGAAGAGTGGATGAAGACACTCAGCAAACAAGTTGACGTCTGTTTTAAGTACCTCAGCTGTGATATTATCACAGCCCGCAGCCTTGTTGTTCTTCAAACTCTTGATGGCGACAATAATTTCTCTCTTAGATGGCGAGGAGGTTCGAATTGGAAGAGGACATATTTCCGTTTGTATCGTTATCTAAATTACAACGCTGTAAGTTTAGAATCTCTGAGAAATGTTCTCTCCATCTTTGCATTTGTTTTTCTACATTAGTCAATAGCACACCGCTCTTGTCTTTTACAGGCATATTCTTGTATTGAACGGTATTGGCAATCCTCCGCGTAATGTCATAAAGGTCCTTCATGTTACGAGAGGCAGCCGCGTCTTCTGCTTGTTGAGCTAATGTATTCATACACAGACGTTTGTCATCCCGAATTTCTCTTTTTACTCTTTTATCGAGAGCACTATATCTGGCTTGTGCATAATACTGTAACCTCTGTTTAATACTGTTACCGAATCCCGCTGGCCAAAGTGGGTTCTTCGGAAAGCAGATTGGACAAAGTTTGCGGAATCATTCTCTCATGAGGATATTCCAAACTTGACCGTAGACGACGAGGTGAATCATTTCACGGATTCCATCACGAGCGCGGCTAAAAGCAGCATACCGCTGTCATCCACTCAGCCCCGTCGAGTTCCCGTTCCCTGGTGGAACGACGAATGCGACTTTGCGCTACGTGAAAGGAGACACCTCTTCAATACTTTCCGTCGTTGTCCAACAGAGGAAAACATGATAGCCTTTCAGCGAGCGAAAGCTCGTGCTAAGAGGATTGTGAAAGAAAGCAAGCGCGAATCATGCCGCAAATTGGTATGCACCGTTACAGTTGCCACTCCAGTGGCCAAAGTTTGGGAGAAGGTCCGGAAATTCTCCGGTCGAAATACAGCTTGGCTGTAGCTGACCTATCGGTAAATGGTAACGTAGTCACATCAGCGGTCGAAATTGCTAACACTTTGACATCTAATTTTGCGTTTAATTCTAGCTCTGAACATTATCCATCTGAGTTTCTAACTCGTAAAGCAGGTCTAGAATCTATACCTCTTAATTTCTTCTCCATAAATGACAAGGTATACAACCTGCTTTTCTCTCGGGAAGAGCTAGATAGCGCGGTGTCAAAGTGTAAGGATAGCTCTCCTGGTCCAGATGCGATACATTATCGTATGATCCGAAATCTTCCGGAATCATCTAAGTCTAGGCTTTTGAATGTCTATAACAAGATATGGACTGAGGGCAAGTGCCCGACCAAGTGGAAGGAATCTCATATAATTCCTATCCCCAAAGTCAGGAAAGATAAACACTTGCCTTCTAGCTATAGACCTATATCGATGACCAGTTGTCTCTGCAAGCTCATGGAGCGAATCATCAGCAAGCGTCTGATTTGGTTTTTAGAATCAAACGACTTGCTGGCCAATACACAGTGCGGTTTTCGCCGTCACCGCTCAACAGCAGATCATCTGGTCAGAATAGAGACAGCTATCAGGAATGCTTTCGTTGAAAACAAACCCCTGGTAGCTGTGTTTTTCGATATTGAGAAAGCCTATGACACTGCATGGATTTATGGGATTCTCCGTACTCTGCATTCCTGGGGTCTCTGGGGACGCTTGATATTCTTTATAAAAGACTTCATGTCGAACCGGCGCTTCAGGGTGCGGATCGAAAATAACCTGTCACAGTTGTTCGCACTGGACAATGGGGTTCCACAGGGCTCCATACTGAGCGTTACTCTATTTATGATTGCCATTAACGGTGCAGCTTCATGTATTCGATTACCTGTACAGAGTTCGATATTTGTCGACGACATTGGTATCTTTGTCGCCGGACAAAAGACTGGTACAATCAAACGTCAGCTTCAGCTGACTATCAATCGTCTCGAGACATGGGCAACCGAAAATGGCTTTAAATTCTCGACCAGCAAAACTGTATGTGTCCATTTTAGTAGGAAAAGGGGTGTACATCCCAATGCTACACTCACACTAAATGGAGCACAGTTACCCTTTACCGATACTGCCAGCTTTCTGGGTCTCGTGTTTGACAGTCGTCTAACTTGGCGGGCACATTTTTTGTCCGTCAAGAAAAAATGCCAAAAGTCGCTCAATTTGTTGCGGGTCCTCCGTCATAAGACATGGGATGCAGACCGCACTGTCATGTTGCGTTTATATCGTTCTCTAGTGCGCTGTAAGCTGGACAATGGATGTCTAGCTTATGGGTCAGCTAAACACCAAGAGATAAGAATTCTTGACATTGTACATCACACTGGGGTTAGATTGGCCACAGGTGCATTTCGCACCAGTCCAATACTAAGTCTGCTGTGTGAAGCAGGTTGCCCTTGGCGGGCAAAAGGTTCGTCACTGTACAATCGTCGTAAAATTCTATCCTTGCGGTATATGGCTGCACTCAGTGCCAAGCCAGATCATCCCGCGTATGATCCTATTCTACAAAATAGGCATACAGAGATTTATGACAGAAAACCAAGAGCCAATAGGCCTTTTGGTCTAAGGACTTTCGACATTTTGGGCGATATGGATTTTAATATGCCTGAAATGGCAAGTTTCGTTTTGTGTGCTGTTCCACCATGGACGCTACCGCGTCCACTTGTGAACCTCACATTAACTAGATTTGATAAAGATACTACGTTGCCTATCGAATACCAACATGAGTTACAAAGAACACTGGTCCCTAGGTTCGAGGATACTGTCATTTTTACTGACGGATCAAAATCCGGAACCAGGGTTGGGTGTGCGTTCGTTGTTTTGAATCCACGCCAACAGTTTCAGTACCGTCTGCACTCTATAACGAGTGTGTACACTGCTGAGCTGTATGCTATTTTCAAGGCCCTGTGTTTTGTTTCGTCAGAGCAAAGTCGGTCATGTGTTATCTTGACGGACTCGCTGAGCGGTCTGAACAGTATCCAAGATCCAGATCCAGTGCATCCTCTTGTACTAAAGATCCGGTTGCTACTCCACAATCTGAATGCTCAGTATGTGAGGGTAGAGCTGTTTTGGATACCGGGATATTTTGGTATTAAAGGCAACGAAGCGGCAGATGCAGCTGCAAAATCCGCCTCTCACAGACCTATGATTGATGTGAGTTTCGTTTTTCCAGATGACGCAAAGAGTCATCTGAAACATTTGGTTTTAGACATGTGGCAACATGAGTGGAGCCGCACACAGAACGTTAAGTTACGACAGATTAAGGGAGACGTTTAACCATGGGGTTCTTCCTGCAGGATTAACCGCAGGGAGGAAACCGCCATCACACGCCTCCGTATAGGTCACTGTTGGTGGACCCATGGACACCTCCTTCGAGGAGAAGAGTCCCCTATCTGTGAGACGTGTAACACAGATTTGTGTGTGCTACACTTTTTAACTGAGTGTATACAGTTCGAGGATGTCAGGGTACTCATGGACAGGCTGATACTCTTCCTGAGAGAATCGAACTTACTGTTTTATGTGTGAAGCCTTGCACCTTATTTTAACGTGTTCTGTTTTTAAACTGTGATATTCGATGGTAATTGGCCCCTTTACAGCCTCTTACCATCACTTTGAGTCTGTTCAAATTTTCGAACAGACCCTTTTATCTTATTTATTTGTGTTTGTCAGTGCAAGATTTCTTTTATCGAGTATGCGTTATTTTGTTGGTTTTATCTATTTATTGATTGTTTAATTTATTGTTTTTAATATGTAGTGTAGTCATTTAAATGGGCTACGTCCGGCGCAAATAGCCTTTGTTGCTATGCGCCAAAAATTTTTTTTAACTTACTAACAACGCTTTTTGTGTCTCTTCTTCATCCATACACAACTCACACCTTACTCCCCTGATGATACCCCCCATCGCCCTTCCTTTCTTCTTTTCCTTCGTCGCCCCTTGACTTTTCCATACCCACCCTTTCGGTAATTTTTCTTCCCATACTTCCCGTTCCTTATCCTCCATCCATGTCTCCGTCAACCCTATTATCTCAAATTCCTTAAAAAATTCCCAAAATTCTTCATCCTTTCCTTTAATCCCTGCTACATTCCAGAAGATTGCTTTCACTTCTTTCTCGTCCTCCTTCCCACCCCTCCCCTTCCTGCTATGCATCTCTTCTACCTCTTCCCCTCTTGCCGAAAATCCCGCGTTTCCTCCACCTCACCTATCTCGTTCCACCTCTTCCATCTCCCATCTATTTGTATTTTCACATATCCCAGCTTCGCTTGTCTGCCTTTTTCCTTTTCTTCTCTCACCATACCCCATAGCTTTTTCTGTATCTCTCTCTCCTTCTTTGTTAGATCATCATCCACGTACAGATTCCTTCCTGTCAACCTACTTTTCTGCCTCATAATGTGTTTCTAGTTATTGACTATGATATTCGATGGTAATTGGCCCCTTTACAGCCTCTTACCATCACCCTGAGTCTGTTCAAATTTTCGAACAGACTTTTTATATTATTTATTTGTATTTGTCAGTGCAAGATTTCTTTTATTGAGTATGCGTATTTTTAATGATTTTATCTATTTATTGATTGTTTAATTTATTGTTTTGAATATGTAGTGTAGTCATTTAAATGGGCTGTGTTAAGCGCAAATAGCCTTTGTTGCTGTGCGCCAAAAATTTTAACTAACTTACTAACTAACTTTCTAACTCGTAAAGCAGGCCTGGAATCTATACCTCTAAATTTCTTTTCAAGGAATGACGAGGTATACAACCTGCTTTTCTCTCGTGAAGAGCTAGATAGCGCGATGTCAAAGTGAAAGGATAGCTCTCCTGGTCCAGATGCGATACATTATCGTATGATCCGAAATCTTCCGGAATCATCTAAGTCTAGGCTTTTGAATGTCTATAATAGGATATGGACGGAGGGCAAGTGCCCGACCAAGTGGAAGGAATCTCATATAATTCCTATCCCCAAAGTCGGGAAAGATAAACACTTGCCCTCTAGCTATAGACCTATATCGCTGACCAGTTGTCTCTGCAAGCTCATGAAGCGAATGATCAGCAAGCGTCTGATTTGGTTTTTAGAATCAAACGACTTGCTGGCCAACACACAGTGCGGCTTCTGCCGTCACCGCTCAACAGCAGATCATCTGGTCAGACTAGAGACAGCTATCAGGAATGCTTTCGTTGAAAACAAACACCTGGTAGCTGTGTTTTTCGATATTGAGAAAGCCTATGACACTGCATGGATTTATGAGATTCTCCGTACTCTGCATTCCTGGGGTCTCCGGGGACGCTTGATATTCTTTATAAGAGACTTCATGTCGAACCGGCGCTTCAGGGTGCGGATCGAAAAACCCTGTCACAAATGTTCGCACTGGACAATGGGGTTCCACAGGGCTCCATACTGAGCGTTACGTTAATTTTGATTGCCATTAACGGTGCAGCTTCATGTATTCGATTACCTGTACAGAGTTCGATATTTGTCGACGACATTAGTATCTTTGTCGCCGGACAAAAGACTAGTACAATCGAACGTCAGCTTCAGCTGACTATCAATCGTATCAATACATGGGCAACCGAAAATGGCTTTAAATTCTCGACCAGCAAAACTGTATGTGTCCATTTTAGCAGGAAAAGGGGTGTACATTCCAATCCTACACTCACACTAAATGGAGCACAGTTACCCTTTACCGATACTGCCAGGTTTCTGGGTCTCGTGTTTGACACTCGTCTTACTTGGCGGGCACATTTTTTGTCCGTCAAGAAAAAATGCCAGAAGTCGCTCAGTTTGTTGCGGGTCCTCAGTCATAAGACATGGGGTGCAGACCGTACTGTCATGTTGCGTTTATATCGTTCTCTAGTGCGCTCTAAGCTGGACTATGGATGTCTAGCTTATGGGTCAGCTAAACACCAAGAGATAAGAATTCTTGACACTGTACATCACACTGGGGTTAGATTGGCCACTGGTGCATTTCGCACCAGCCCAATACCAAGCCTGCTGTGTGAAGCAGGCGAACCGTCACTGTACATTCGTCGTAAAATTCTATCCTTGCGATATATGGCTGCACTCAGTGCCAAGCCAAATCATCCTGCATATGAACTTATTCTACAAAATAGGCATACAGAGACCTATGAAAGAAAACCAAGAGCCAATAGGCCTTTTGGTCTGAGGACTTTCGTCATTTTGGGCGATATGGATTTTAATTTGCCCGAAATGGCAAGTTTCGTTTTGTGTGCTGTTCCACCATGGACGCTGCCGCGTCCGCTTGTGAATCTCACATTAACTAGGTTTGATAAAGATACTACGTTGCCTATCGAATACCAACATGAGTAACAAAGAACACTGGTCCCTAGGTTCGAGGATACTGTCATTTTTACTGACAGATCAAAATCCGGAACCAGGGTTGGGTGTGCGTTCGTTGTTTTGAATCCACGCCAACAGTTTCTGCACTCCATTACGAGTGTGTACACTGCTGAGCTGTACGCTATTTTCAAGGCCCTGTGTTTTGTTTCGTCAGAGCAAAGTTGGTCAAGTGTTATCTTGACGGACTCGCTGAGCGCTCTGAACAGTATCCAAGATCCAGATCCAGTGCATCCTCTTGTACTAAAGATCCGGTTGCTACTCCACAATCTGAATGCTCAGAATGTGATGGTAGAGCTGTTTCGGATACCGGGAAATGTTGGTATTAAAGGCAATGAAGCGGCAGATGCAGCTGCAAAAGCCGCCTCCCACAGACCTATGATTGATGTGAGTTTCATTTTCCCAGATGACGCAAAGAGTCATCTGAAACATCTGGTTTTAGACATGTGGCAACATGAGTGGAGCCGCACACAGAACGTGAAGTTGCGACATATTAAGGGAGACGTTAAACCATGGGGTTCTTCCAGCAGGATTAACCGCAGGGAGGAAACCGCCATCACACGCCTCCGTATAGGCCACTGTTGATGAACCCTTGGACACCTCCTTCGAGGTGAAGAGTTCCCTATCTGTGAGACGTGTAACACAGATTTGTCTGTGTTACACATTTTAACTGAATGTGTACAGTTCGAGGATGTCAGGGAGAGGTTAGGCCTGTGCTATGACCTGTCAGTTGCTTTAGGTGACGACAGAGTACTCATGGACAGGCTGATACTCTTCCTGAGAGAATCGAACTTATTGTTTTATGTGTGAAGTCTTGCACCTTATTTTAATGTGTTTCTAGTTATTGACTGTGATATTCGATGGCAATAGGCCTCTTTACAGCCTCTTACCATCACCCTGAGTCTTTTCAAATTTTCGAACAGACCTTTTATATTATTTATTTGTGTTTGTCAGTGCAAGATTTCTTTTATTGAGTATGTGTAATTTTATTGATTTTATCTATTTATTAATTGTTTAATTTATTGTTTTTAATATATAGTCTAGTCATTTATATGGGCTGCGTTAGGCGCAAATTGCCTTTGTTGCTGTGCGCCAAAATTTTTAACTAACTAACTAACAGCTACTCCATAATCTGAATGCTCAGAATCAGAGAGTAGAGCGGTTTTGGATACCGGGACATGTTGGTATTAAAAGCAATGAAGCAGCTGATGTCGCTGCAAAAGCCGCCTCCTATAGACCTATGATTGATGTGAGTTTCACATTCCCAGATGACGCAAAGAGTCATCTGAAACATTTGGTTCTAGCTAGGTGGCAGCATGAGTGGAGCAGCATTCAAGACGTTAAATTGAGACAGATTAAGGGAGACGTTAAACCATGGGGTTCTTCCTGCAGGATAAACCGCAGGGAGGAAACCGCCATCACACGCCTCCGTATAGGCCACTGTTGGTGGACCCATGGACACCTCCTTCGAGGAGAAGAGTCCCCTATCTGTGAGACGTGTAACACAGATTTTTCTGTGTTACACTTTTTAACTGAGTGTATACAGTTCGAGGATGTCAGGGAGAGGTTAGGCCTGTGCTATGAGCTGTCAGTTGCTTTAGGTGACGAGATGGCACTCATGGACAGGCTGATACTCTTCCTGAGAGAATCGAACTTACTGTTTTATGTGTGAAGTCTTGCGCCTTATTTTAATGTGTTCTATTTCTAAACTGTGATATTCGATGGTGATTGGTCCCTTTACAGCCTCTTACCATCACCCTGAGTCTGTTCAAATTTTCGAACAGACTTTTTTATAATATTTATTTGTGTTTGTCTGTGCAAGATTTCTTCTATTGAGTATGCGAAATTTTATTGATTTTATCTTTTTATTGATTGTTTAATTTATTGTTTTTAATATGTTGTGTAGTCATTTAAATGGGCTGCGTTAGGCGCAAATAGCTTTTGTTGCTGTGCGCCAAAAATTTTAACTAACTAACTAACTAACTCAAAATAAAGGAATCGTTATTATCTCTCTCAAGACTACAAAAACAAACTCTGATGAAAACATTTTTTTATTGTTTTTGTGCATGACAAATAAAAAATTGACGGACTAAACTCAGGCACAAACATTTTTGTTTGTTTTTGTTGACCAGTGTAATTTATGTATACTTGTCCTGAATGAGTGTACATATAGTGTACTTTGCAGGTGACAAGCAATTCAATTACACAATTTCGCAAATTTCTTCTGACAGTAATATATTTGTCGGCGCATCATGTGTAACAAACATAGAGGGCCCTTTCTTATTTTGGTGACCTCTTTTTAAAATTTTTAGTTTCGCCCCGGTTGGTGCGCTGTACAATTAATACTTGCACGTCATTGACTGAAGAAAATTTTCATTTGTGTTGATCAATGGACATGTAAGCGCCATGATGCAATCACACAAAGACAATTGATTTTGTCGGAAGTTAATCAATACAAAATATAAAAGGTCTTCACTCAATTGCAATCTGTTTTTTTTTTTTTTAAGACACAAATAAGTTTGTTTATTTCAACGACTTCTGTTCAACAAATAAACGTCAAATAAAATATTCACCGTTGTCTTCGGATAGTTTACATCAGTGTTTTCTTATTATTTTCAAATTCTAAATAGTATTATGCTGTGTCCACACCAAACCGAAAAAATAGAACAAAATGGTAATTAAATAATAGTTTTGCAATATAACGGTAACATTTCGTAAACTTTTATTTTTAAATTCAGATTTGCTTCTGATTTTGTTGTGCCGTCGTGTGTCGGTAAAAATTAAAGAGTTTTTATTTTGTTATCGCTACAAGAACGCTGTCGGCGTGGTGTATACTTTATTGAAAAACAAAAACAAAACATAATAATCCTACATATATAATTAGCAATTGTCTGTATGAAATCTCGGTAACATTGTGACGCCAATTCTTCCTAAGGTTCTCGTGATGGGCTAACTGGGTTCACCCTGTCTCTTGATTGACAGGTATTTTGCAGATTTATTCTCTAAGTATCTATGTATATAATTACATACAGAAATGTCTAGGGTTTTGTAGGCATAAACAAGAAACTCTAGACACTGCTATATCCTTTGATCGATATGAACAATATTTTGCAAATTTATTATCTAGGAATCTGCAAATATAATTAAATACAGAAATGTCTAGGATTTTGTAGGCATAAACAAGAAACTCTAGACACTGCTAGATCCTTTGACCGATATGAATAACATTTTGCAGATTTATTTTCTAAGAGTCTACGAATATAATTACATACTGAAATAGCCCGCAGGGGAAGTTCATAATGGCCATAACACCTGGCCATTTGTCGAGCTTTCGAGCCTGATGATCCCGCGTACCCTCAATCGCGCAAGGGAAGTTCATAATGTTCCCTGCCCGCGGACAGTACGATCCCAACACGCCTTCTTTGGCCTCGGATTCGGTAAAACGGGAGGCTGGGTCTGGTCAGCTCAGTCAATCGGCTGGTGTCACGGTTCATGAATAGAGTGGCTCCACTACTGGATCGTGGATGCCGGGGTAATGCCGTGCCACTAGACAAGTATTCGGGGGTCTGTGGGAGCGGCTGCAGCTCGCAAGGTTCCAGAGTTGGCTACTTCTGGTTCTCGAGCGGGTCGAGCAGCCCGTGACTACTTCCCCCGATGCTATATCATCCTGACATGCCTGGCGCAATGAGCCGGTTTGCGGCCAACGTCCCCTGTGTGGGGCTCCCTGGTGAGTGGGCATGGCAGGGTGATGAAACTTAATATACGGGTATGGCGACTACCCGGAGGGATAAAAATTTCTTAAATTCCGCCAATAGTGAGAGTAAACTCCGTAAAAAATCAAACAAGAGACCTCGTCGTGATGCTCAGTCATCCGACGAGGGATGTGTTAGGCCAACTGCCAAGAAGGTAGAAGGTAAAAGGCAAGTTGAGTTTTGTGCGCCAGTACCACGATTTCTCGTCGTGAAGGTACAAGAAGAGGGTAAGTCTTTTAAGGAGATGTCCCCTTTCTTCGTTGCCCGAACGTTGAGAAATACGTGCTCTACTGGTATAAAGTCGGTGCGTAAGTTGTCGGACGGTACATTGCTAGTAGAAGCAGAACCAGAAGCGTCATCAGCACTTCAGAAATGTGTTAAGTTTGGTGAGTTTGGCATTTCAGTTCAGCCGCACAAGGCACTGAAATGTTCTAAAGGCGTCGTAACGGATCGTGACCTGGCATATGTTACGGAGGAAGAATTCGTGCAGAAAATGGCATCGCAAGGTGTCATTGAATGCAGGAAGCTCAACCCCCGAAACGGCAAACCTTCGATCTCCATGGCGGTGTCCTTCGCTGGAACCAGGTGTCCAACATCAGTAAGGGTGGGGTATAACGTTTGTAACGTTCGCCCCTACTACCCTAATCCGATGCGATGCTATAAGTGCCAGCGTTACGGTCACACCTCAGTTCGTTGTGGCAAACAGTCCATCTGTGCCAACTGCGGACAGGACCAACATGAAGTTGAACCCTGTCCAAACGCGGCACACTGCGTGAACTGTAAAGGTGCTCATGCACCTACATCACGCCACTGCCCAACGTACTTGGAGGAGAAAGCAATACAGGTTATTAGAACGCAGGACAGGATACCGTATTTCGACGCCAAGAGGAAATACAAAGAGAGCGCGCCGGTTACTTTCGCGAAATCTTTCGCGCAAGTAGCTGCAAAGCGAACCTCGTCCGACAACTGCAGCAGCAGTAACAGTCGCCACAAATACTGCGAAGGAAAAGGTGGTATTGGTCCCAGAGACCAAAATTCAGACCCCACAACCTGGGGGATCGGGTCTGAATAAATCCCCCTCCCCTAAAGGAGAACGCACTCAACCCCAGTTCTCCCAACCACCTAAGAAGAAGACCCCACAGTCTTCTCCACAAACGAGAAGCGACCAGAGAATGGTCGCCTCTACTAAACCCTCATCAGTTACTCCTGAAAAGGAAACTGCTAAGGGATCCGTTGGTTCTCACTGGATACCAGTGAGAGCCAAACAATCAAAAAAGGAGTCCAGTGTGTCCATCAAAACACCTGGACTACCAAATGAAAGTGTAGCCGAGAAAATGGCTGTAGACCCGCAACCTAAGGGTAAACCAAAGATCATTAGGTTGCGGGGTAACTCCCCTAAACAAAAATGAATGGTCCACTAATCCAGTGGAACTGTAACGGTGTATATCAGCGCTACGAAGAACTGCGACTTTTATTGTCAGATTTTGCGCCTTCGTGTGTTTGTCTGCAGGAAACAAACTTCAACGAAACCGACACATTCTCTCCTCGGGGATACTCCGTGTTTCGCACGGATTTCCTTACGGGGGCAAGAGCATGTGACGGCGTGGCAATTCTCGTTAGAGACACATTGTACCACGATCCTGTAGACATTGACACAGAGTTGCAGGTCGTAGCAGTTCGTGTTGCACTTCCCCTCCAGGTGACGATTTGTTCTATCTACCTTCCCCCTGGTGTTCGAACTGACATCCGAGATGTCGTGAACATAATCGATCAACTCCCACCACCCTTCATACTACTAGGCGATTTTAACGCCTACAATGTATGTTGGGGATCGGTGCGGAACGATCGACGGGGACGTCACCTGGAAAATATGTTGAACGAATTGAATTTGAGCTTTCTGAACGACGGCAGACCCACGCACTTTTGTGCAGCAACGAGTACATTTAGTGCTATAGATCTTAGCGTTGTTTCAGGAGCCATCACTCCGTTGTTCAAATGGGATGTGCATCACGACCTGTGCGGTAGTGATCACTTTCCAATCCTCTTAAAGCCTCTGTTTAATACTATTACCGAATCCCGCTGGCCACAGTGGGTTCTTCGGAAAACAGATTGGACCAAGTTTGCGGAATCATTCTCGCATGAGGATATTCCGAGCTTGACCGTAGACGAAGAGGTGAATCATTTCACGGACTCCATCACAAGCGCGGCTAAAAACATCATACCGCTGTCATCCACTCAGCCCCGTAGAGTTCCCGTTCCCTGGTGGAACGAGGAATGCGACTTGGCGCTACGTGAAAGGAGACACCTCTTTAATACATTCCGTTGTTGTCCAACAGAGGAAAACATGATAGCTTTCCAACGAGCGAAAGCTCGTGCTAAGAGGATTGTGAAAGAAAGCAAGCGCGAATCATGGCGCAAATACGTGTCCACCGTTACAGTTGCCACTCCAGTGGCCAAAGTTTGGGAGAAGGTCCGGAAAATATCCGGTCTAAATACAGCTACAGCCATTGCTGGTCTATCGGTAAATGGTATCGTAGTTACCTCAGCGGTCAAAATTGCTAACACTTGGGCATCTAATTTTGCATTCAATTCTAGCTCTGAACATTATTCACCCGAGTTTCTAACTCGTAAAGCAGGCCTCGAATTTATACCTCTAAATTTCTTTTCTAGGAATGACGAGGTATACAACCTGCTTTTCTCTCGTGAAGAGCTAGATAGCGCGATGTCAAAGTGTAAGAATAGCTCTCCTGGTCCATATGCGATACATTATCGTATGATCCGAAATCTTCCGGAATCATCTAAGTCTAGGCTTTTGAATGTCTATAATAGGATATGGACTGAGGGCAAGTGCCCGACCAAGTGGAAGGAATCTTATATAATTCCTATCCCCAAAGTCGGGAAAGATAAACACTTGCCCTCTAGCTATAGGCCAATATCACTGACCAGTTGTCTCTGCAAACTCATGGAGCGAATGATCAGCAAGCGTCTGATTTGGTTTTTAGAATCAAACTACTTGCTGGCCAACACACAGTGCGGCTTTCGCCGTCACCGCTCAACAGCAGATCATCTGGTCAAACTAGAGACAGCTATCAGGAATGCTTTCGTTGAAAACAAACACCTGGTAGCTGTGTTTTTCGATATTGAGAAAGCCTATGACACTGCATGGATTTATGGTATTCTCCGTACTCTGCATTCCTGGGGTCTCCGGGGACGCTTGATGTTCTTTATAAAAGACTTCATGTCGAACCGGCGCTTCAGGGTGCGGATCGGAAATACCTTGTCACAAATGTTCGCACTGGACAATGGGGTCCCACAGGGCTCCATACTGAGCGTTACGCTATTTTTAATTGCCATTAACGGTGCAGCTTCATGTATTCGATTACCTGTACAGAGTTCGATATTTGTCGACGACATTGGTATCTTTGTCGCCGGACAAAAGACTAGTACAATCGAACGTCAGCTCCAGCTGACCATCAATCGTCTCGATACATGGGCAACCGAAAATGGCTTCAAATTCTCGACCAGCAAAACTGTGTTTGTCCATTTTTGTAGAAAAAGGGGTGTTCATGCCAACCCTACGCTCACGCTAAATGGAGCACAGTTACCATTTGCCGATACTGCCAGATTTCTGGGTCTCGTTTTCGACAGTCTTTTAACTTGGCGGGCACATTTTTTGTCCGTCAAGAAAAAATGCCAAAAGTCGCTCAATTTGTTGCGGGTCCTCAGTCATAAGACATGGGGTGCAGACCGCACTGTCATTTTACGTTTATATCGTTCTCTAGTGCGCTCTAAGCTGGACTATAGATGTCTAGCTTATGGGTCCTCTAAACACCAAGAGATACGAATTCTTGACACCGTACATCACACTGGGGTTAGATTGGCCACAGGTGCATTTCGCACCAGCCCAATACTAAGCCTGCTGTGTGAAGCAGGCGAACCATCACTGTACAATCGTCGTAAAATTCTATCCTTGCGGTATATGGCTGCACTCAGTGCCAAGCCAGATAATCCCGCGTATGACCCTATTCTACAAAATAGGCATACAGAGATTTATGACAGAAAACCAAGAGCCAATAGGCCTTTTGGTCTAAGGACTTTCAACATTTTGGGCGATATTGATTTTAATATGCCTGAAATGGCAAGTTTCGTTTTGTGTGCTGTTCCACCATGGACGCTACCGCGTCCACTTGTGAACCTCACATTAACTAGGTTTGATAAAGATACTACGTTGCCTATCGAATACCAACATGAGTTACAAAGAACACTGGTCCCTAGGTTCGAGGATACTGTCATTTTTACTGACGGATCAAAATCCGGAACCAGGGTTGGGTGTGCGTTCGTTATTTTGAATCCACGCCAACAGTTTCAGTACCGTCTGCACTCCATAACGAGTGTGTACAGTGCTGACCTGTACGCTATTTTCAAGGCCCTGTGTTTTGTTTCATCAGAGCAAAGTCGGTCAAGTGTTATCTTGACGGACTCGCTGAGCGTTCTGAACAGTATCCAAGATCCAGATCCAGTGCATCCTCTTGTACTAAAGATCCGGTTGCTACTCTACAATCTGAATGCTCAGAATGTGAGGGTAGAGCTGTTTTGGATACCGGGACATGTTGGTATTAAAGGCAACGAAGCGGCAGATGCAGCTGCAAAAGCCGCCTCTCACAGACTTATGATTGATGTGAGTTTCGTTTTTCCAGATGACGCAAAGAGTCATCTGAAACATCTGGTTTTAGACATGTGGCAACATGAGTGTAGCCGCACACAGACCGTTAAGTTACGACAGATTAAGGGAGACGTTAAACCATGGGGTTCTTCCAGCAGGATTAACCGCAGGGAGAAAACTGCCATCACACACCTCCGTATAGGTCACTGTTGGTGGACCCATGGACACCTCCTTCGAGGAGAAGAGTCCCCTATCTGTGAGACGTGTAACACAGATTTGTCTGCAGACTTTTTATATTATATATTTTTGTTTATCAGTGCAAGATTTCTTTTATTGAGTATGCGTATTTTTAATGATTTTATCTATTTATTTATTGTCTTATATATTGTTTTTAATATATAGTCTAGTCATTTAAATGGGCTACGTTAGGCGCAAATAGCCTTTGTTGCTGTGCGCCAAAAATTTTAATTAACTAACTCTTCCATAGAGAATCGAACTTACTGTTTTATGTGTGAAGTCTTGCACCTTATTTTAACGTGTTCTGTTTTTAAACTGTGATATTCGATGGTAATTGGCCCCTTTACAGCCTCTTACCATCACCTTGAGTCTGTTCAAATTTTCGAACAGACCCTTTTATCTTATTTATTTGTGTTTGTCTGTGCAAGATTTCTTGTATTGAGTATGCGTTATTTTATTGGTTTTATCTATTTATTGATCGTTTAATTTATTGTTTTTAATATGTAGAGTAGTCATTTAAATGGGCTGCGTTAGGCGCAAATAGCCTTTGTTGCTGTGCGCCAAAAATTTTAACTAACTAACTAAAATCCGGAACCAGGGTTGGGTGTGCGTTCGTTGTCCTGAACCCACGTCAACAGTTTCAGTATCGTCTGCACTCCATAACGAGTGTGTACACTGCTGAGCTGTACGCTATTTTCAAGGCCCTGTGTTTTGTTTCGTCAGAGAAAAGTCTGTTAAGTTAAACTTCTAAGTTTACCTTATCCTAAACTTCACGTTAACTCAACAATTAATATTTAGTCTGTTAAGTGTTATCTTGACGGACTCGCTGAGCGCTCTGAACAGTATCCAAGATCCAGATCCAGTGCATCCTCTTGTACTAAAGATCCGGTTGCAACTCCACAATCTGTATGCTCAGAGTGTGAGGGTAGAGCTGTTTTGGATACCGGGACATGTTGGTATTAAAGGCAACGAAGCGGCAGATGCAGCAGCTAAAGCCGCCTCTCACAGACCTACGATTGATGTGAGTTTCATTTTTCCAGATGACGCAAAGAGTCATCTGAAACACCTGGTTTTAGACATGTGGCAACATGAGTGGAGCAGCACACACAACGTTAAGTTACGACAGATGAAGAGAGACGTTAAACCACAGGTATTCTTCCTGTATGATTAACCGCCTTCACTCGCCTCCGTATAGGTTAGTGGATCCATGGACACCTTCTTCGAGGTGAAGAGTCCCCTATCTTTGAGACGTGTAACACAGATTTGTCTGTGTTACACATTTTAACTGAGTGTATACAGTTCGAGGATGTCAGGGAGAGGTTAGGCCTGTGCTATGACCTGTCAGTTGCTTAAGGTGATGACAGGGTAGTCATGGACAGGCTGATATAGGCTGATACTCCTGAGAGAATCGAACTTATTGTTTTATGTGTGAAGTCTTTCACCTTATTGTAATGTGTTTCTAGTTATTGACTGTGATATTCGATGGTAATTGCCCCTTTACAGCTTCTTACCATCACCCTGAGTCTTTTCGAATTTTCGAACAGACTTTTTATATTATTTATTTGTGTTTGTCAGTGCAAGATTTCTTTTATTGAGTATGCGTATTTTTAATGATTTTATTTACTTATTTATTGTTTTTAATATATAGTCTAGTCATTTAGATGGGCTGCGTTAGGCGCAAATTGCCTTTGTTGCTGTGCGCCAAAAATTTTAAATAACTAACTAACTAAATCCTCCTTAAACGAATGGAATACTTTAAATATTTATTTAAAAACGCACAACAAATCGTAGTGCTTTACTTTCAAATTATTACTATAATAATTTGAAAGTAATCGATATCTAAACATTAAACACAACGAAATTATTTTAATTTTTATTGCGACATCCCCGAATATATTAATAATGCCCCAAAAACGCAGCCTGACTGTGACAAAAGTCTCAGATGTCACCCCCTCTTGGCGGCCCTGTACCTATTGATATTTCAGAAATATTTATTTTATCCTTTACAGCAAAATATAAACTATCTTTTTTATTTGATTAAGTTAAACTAACTTAATCAAATAAAAAAAATGCCGCAGGTAGTTCATTACCGTCATTCAATATCTGATATATCTCTATATTTACCTTATAATGTCAATATCAATTTATTTTAAATGTCAATACTTGTTCCATGTTTAAACAAACTCCACAGACTATTATTGTTATTAACAGTTTTAGGGCTACTGCTACTGAAATATGTACATTTAGTTTCCATAATAGTAATGAAATTATAACAGACTATAAATAAACTGTTGTTTATTATATCTTGTACTCTTTGAGTAGCTTCTGTTTGCTGAGATTTATTGGGCTCCAGGTCTATTTGTCCGTTTGGCAGATTAATGGTGGGGATGTACCCAGCATCCCTCTTTTATTCTGACTATATATAAAGGGGAAACTTCATTTCTTGATCATTGTTGCAAAATTTTCCGTGTAAAAAATTTGTTCCTGTATATTTATAAGGTAATGTCAAGATTTATTGTTAGTGTTCTAACGTACATGTTTGTTTTATTAATTACATTTAATACGTTTCTTAAGGGTGTTATTAATTTGGTTTTAATACACATTTTTAGTGTTTAATATATATATTAGTTTTGAGGTATCTCTTAATGCGTGCATAAACTACATATTTATTTTCTCAAAAACAAAATGTGTCAAAAAACTAGTTGTGTGTCCCCAATTGTTTTCTAGAGGGATTGATCTAAAAATCTGAAAAAAAATCTGCATAAGGTATATTGATGGGAATTGGAATAGTTCAACGGGAATTTTTGATCAAATTAGTTTTTCGAAAAATATCGAATACTCTGAGTCGTTGAGAAAAAAAAAAAAATAAAATAAAATGTATTGTGTGATATGAAAAGAAAGCTCTTAAGACGTTGGTTAAGAAATAAAAAACAATTCCAAAAATCCCACCCAGGGGGGATCCACATCAATGTGGACTGGAATAATACAAAAGCAATTTTTAATCAAATTATATTTTTGGAAAATATCTTTAATTCATGGCTAAATTATGGCCATTGTGGTTCATTATGGTTCAAGTGTGAAAACTTATGATTCGATCTATTGTTTCAATTATTTTAGTTTTTAAGGTATCAAAGACGAATAAATCATTTATAGTAGTGAAATGCTTATATTCTTATGAATTATCACATTGTTAATAGGGGGGGGGGATTAAGACATTTATTAATATATTTCTTATTAATTTGATGAAGACTTAGATACAAAGCAAATCGCAGAACAAAATCTCTGGGTTTTGTTATTTTAAATTTTATTGTAACGAAATTTTGGCAAATTATTCAGATTTACTTTGAAAATATTAAACGAAAGCTCTTACTACTGAAATTAACGAATAAAAGTGATTATCAAAAAACTATTGATTTTGATGTATCAATGAAACTTTTTCGTTGATGGTTAGTGAAAGAGAAAATCTAATGTAT
Source organism: Liopterus haemorrhoidalis (assembly GCA_963971575.1). Taxonomy (NCBI): domain Eukaryota; kingdom Metazoa; phylum Arthropoda; class Insecta; order Coleoptera; family Dytiscidae; genus Liopterus; species Liopterus haemorrhoidalis. Next base: position 43,262,541 of record OZ020614.1, on the reverse strand, counting down.
TTATTTATATTAAATTTTAATGTTTTCTTCTACTACTTTGCAAACATGATAATTAGATATTAAATTATATTTTCCGCTTTGTCTTTCCAGATCATGGAATGAGAATTTTTATTATATTTATAATAAATAATAATTAAATTATTTACTATTTCATATAATGTTATTACAAATAATGTTGAAAGAATTAATTGGCACAATATTAAATATTTCTCAGACTGGCAGACAGTGCCTTGGCAAGGAGTGTGCGAGTGGTGACCCAGCAACAGGCGCCATAGCCAGGAGGCGTAGCGGAATTGACAAAAATCTCTCATTTTTTCGTCACTTCGATTTGTCTACCTTTTTTAGTCATCATTTCAATTGCCTTCATCATTTCAAGCGCCTTTTAAATTTCCGGCCTCAGACGCCAAGTTGGCTTGCCACGACACTGCTGGCAGATAAATGCGTTAAGTCAATTTATGTAATTTTACAGAAGATGTAGTACGAAAAGTAAGATGTGCTCCACTTATGTGCTTTTGGGAGAAAGTGCATTTTGTTTATGTGTGAAGTGAACCCAGATTTTTTTTTTTCACCATGTTTTACTTTCGTTATCTTGTCTACCAGACTGAGACTTAAAATAAAATATTTGAATATTAACAACGTTTTTCACTGTTACCAACGTTAAAAAACAACGCGTAATAAAAATATAGGCCTATAATTATAATAAGTATCACTTCATATATACCGGGCGCAAATGAAAATTTTATTTCAATTATAAGTAATTTTCAGTAACATTGTTAGCCCATAAATAAAGTTATAGCATTTCTAAAATGATTTTTTAAAATGTATAATGGAGTATACAGATGATTTTAAAGTCTTTTTATAATGCAATATGAGTTATCGTATGTACCACTACAAAATATCCTGAATCGAATTATCATTACCCAGAGCCGCAGTAAGGAAAACTTGCGCTAGGAGCAGAGCCGTGTTTTGGCGCCCTTAGCAAATAAAAACAAGGTTATCACCCCTCAAAATTTAAGTGATGAGCAAAAAAAAGGTCCTCACCTCCCGAAATGTTAATGAGCAAAAAAAAAGTCCTCACCTTCATAATAGCGCCCCTTAGTCAAGCCCGTCAGCGCCCTTTTCTTTGGTGCGCCCAGAGCCGTCGCCCCTCCGCCACCCCTACTGCGGCTCTGCATGGGCCCGGTACATCCCGTGGGGAGCCCACGTTGAACTTCTGAATGAGGTGTCTTTTTGGGTCATTTGATCTCTCTAAATAAGGTTGCCAAACACAGTAGGGGACTCAAACAACGAATAAAAGGTTAAAAGTGGATTTTCAATTAAACCCGTAGCTGAACAATGCTTCTAGCTAAATAATTTGCATATTATTAGTAGTAAAATGATGCAATATTAATTATCATGACGGCGGACAAAAGACAATTAGTCAGAAAATGGGAAAAAATGTATGGGTTATTTCACAGATATTAATCTCTCGCAAATGCATTTAAGTGAATTCATCGTACTCTTGGTAAAATACACCTAAGATACCAAATTTTCCTAGCGCCACAAGCAAGAATAGCATAAGAAAATTGTCTCCTGCAAAATTACACAAATTAACCCAGATACTTTCGTCCGCTTGTTTGAGATACCATAAAGACACATTTCTTTGTTAACTCTGGCATTTTCAAAAACATAATTTTAAAAAGTTGTCTCATTCAAATAAATCGAAAATCGACTATGTTAAGAATGAACAAAGTTCATAAGTTAATACAGTGAAAAAATAGTTATATGTGTCTCTTGTTGAGGTAAGTAGTAAAATATGGCAAGGCAAATTAAAAATGAAATTTGTATTTTTATGTTGCAGATTGTTCACAAGCTATAGCATGTCCGTGCGTGTGTCGACGCAAACGAAGTGTGTTATGGCGATGTTGTTGTGCGCTCTCTTGTGCTCGTGTAACGGGCAACTCAATTTTTCGACTGGCTGGGGAAAACGTGGCTTAGGAGCGACAGTCTCAGCTGGTTCCAGTTCAGTCTCTTCTGGATCGCAATCCCCCACTACCAACTGCAAAGCTTCCGTTGACAGCCTCATGATTATATACAAACTAATACAGACCGAGGCACAGAAGTTGATTGACTGTGACAAGTTTTCCTATTGAGGCATATTTTCCAGTACATATTAGTATGAAGATAGTTTCACATTATTTTAATTATGTATTTTAAAATGAAAAATTTACATTAAAATTTTTGTTCCAATACCCTGGCATTTAAACGATTTGTATCTTGTATTACTTAACCTTTATTTAATCTAATTTTTTCACACAATATAGATACACTAAGGCAGTGTTTCTCAACCTTTTCTGGCATGGGGCCCCCCAAAATAACGTAAATATGGTCTGCTGCCCCCCCTATATATATATATATATATATATATATATATACACATAGAGAGAGAGAGAGAGAGAGAGAGAGAGAAAGAGTGAGAGGGAGGGAGGGATCACAAGGTGTATCAAGATAGAGGAAACACGATTTTTTTCGAAAAGACGATCAGTGAGCAAGTTGGGAAAAAAAATTTGGTATATATTTGGTTAAAGCTTTTCAAAAGAAACAACTTTTACATAAACATGTTTTTAATATCTGTTACCTATAATGGCTTGCAAGTATTTTTATTTACAAGTGTTCAAAGTTGCTTTCCATTTTGAACACTTTCGCATCCTTACTCTTTAGCTCGGAGCATAAAAAAAAATGCACGTTCAAGTCGTACCTGCTTGAAAGTACTTGAAGTACCTCCAACGCGAACCGTTTTAATTAGTTTAAATTAATTGTCAAAATAAGTATAATTTATTTTATTTTTGTTTAAAAGGTATATTTTAATGAATATAAATGTCATATATTTATGAATATATCTTGCACAATTGCGCGTTTTTCTATTATAATTTCATGCTTCTGTCTTATATGACTTCGCGGCCCCCCCGGTTGAGAAACGCTGCACTTAAGGATTCAGTCCGGTTTCGGCGGTCTTCCCCGTATGTGGAGCAGAGCGCTTCGCCCCTGGCTTGTGATTATGCACAAGATCACAATAGGTGCATAAAATTTTTATACAAGAGAAAAAAATTCATATTATTGCGATGCCAAGTTTCATTCTTAAAAAGGATATTGACCTGACTTCTCTCCAACTATAAACCAACCAAATTGTCTATTATCTTCGCCCCCGGATTACACTGTAAGCAAAATACACTTTTGCGGCACAACAAGGGTTGCGCCCGGCAGGTTGAGAAATACTTATATAGCACATAACACTCAGGAAGTTCTAAGTTATACAATAGTCAAAGAATTATTCAATCGGTTCATTAATTTGAATTTAAGACATACCAGGGTATAGCGCCTCAGTTGAGTTAGTAAGCTAGTTTGTTAAAAAAAAATGCGCACAGCAACGATGGATATATGCTCCAAACACAGCCCAACTAAATTACAAGAGTATATATTAAAAGAAAATAATTAAACAATATATAAATAAATAAAATCGTATGCTCATATACAATAAAAGGAACCTTACACAGACAAATACAAAGAAATAGGACAAATACAAATAAATAGGATAAAAGCCTGTTCAAAAATTGAACAGACGTAGGGTGATGATAACGGACTGTAAAGGAGCCAATTACCATGGAATATCACAGAAAATAATATAACACATTAAAATACGGTGCAAGACTTCACAAATAAAACAGTAAGTTAGATTCTCTCAAGAACAACATCAACAGCCTATGTCTATGACATATAGGATGAATTTTTTTTTTTTTTTTAGTAACTTACCTATTAATTTCCGAGAAATATTCCATAGTTTTAAATTTTAATTTTGTATAAAATGTTATAATTTCACATTTATTACTACAATAGTTTCACTGTTCGTTATTTTCACGAAAGCAAAAAAGGCACTACTTAGAAATGTTAAAAGAAAGTGTAATTTACGAACTTTTCGGGCTGTAATTTCGTCAATAATTTGCTTGATATCTAAATTTTGGTGAAGCTCGTGTGCGCTGGAAATAGTTACCAAATCACCAAGTCGTTGTTCAGACATCGATGATAGAAGACAAGTTTTAAATAAATTTAATTTGGAGAAGCTTCTTTCAGAGCTCGAAATACAAACCGGTAACGTTAGTAAAATTTTAAAAGCCACTGCCACGTTCGAGTATAAATCATGTTGACTTACATTAATCAATATTTCTAAGGGTGTTCTTCTTTCTTAAAAGAGCTACATAAAACATTCAATTCATCTGCCAGTTCTATCGCATATACATATGTATGTCTTTTACATATTTGGTGTGATCAGATAAGGCCCTTTCTAAATTTCAACAATCCGCCCCTTGGCAATTTGTCCGTGTGGTAGCACCGGCCCTAGTCTGTGGAATACTTGGGTTATCACTTAAAGCAACTGACAGATCATAGCACAGGGTTAGCCTCGACCTAACATCTTCGACCTGCACATACTGGGTTAAAATGTGTAACACAAAAAAATCTGTGTTACTCATCTCGCAAATAGGAGGTTCTTCACCTCGAAGAAGGTGTCAATGGGTTCACCAACAGTGGCCTATACGGAGGCATGTGACAGCAGTATCATTCCTGCGGTAAATCCTGCAGGAAGAACACCATGGGTTGATGTCTCTATTAATCTGCCTCAATTTAAAATTGTGTATGCTGTTTCAATCATTTTGCCATTTGGCTAACATCAGATGTTTCAGATGACCCTTTATGTCATCTGGAAATGTGAATCTCACATGAATCATAGGTCTGTGGGAGGCGACTTTAAAAGCCGGTTCATTGCTATTAATACCAATATGTCCCGGTATCCTAAACAGTTCTATCCTCACATCCTGAGCATTCAAATTGTGGAGTAGCAACCGGATCTTTATTACATGAAAATGCACTGGATCTGGATATCGGGTACTATTCAGAAAGCTCAGCGAATCCTTCAAGATAAAACTTGACCAACATTGCTTTGACGAAACAAAACACAGGGCCTTGAATATAGCGTACAGCTCAGCAGCGTACACACTCGTAATGGAGTGCAGACGGTACTGAAACTTTCTGCGTGGATTCAGGGCTACGAACCACACTCAACCCTAAATCCAGGAATCCTAATTTATAGGAAGTATATTTGCTGTATCTCTGAACCACCGAGACGTGGATGTGTTTAAAATACTTGCTGTAGAAGACATTCTTTCTATCCACGAGGAGGATTTCAAAGAAATAAAAAGAGCTCAAGTAACAAATCTACTCACAAATTATTTTAAAGGCACTCATGGCTCAGGAAAATACATATTTAATGCCATTATCAGACAATTTCATTCTACCGAAAAATTCTTAAAAAATAATCAAAAGTTAATTTTATTAAAAGCTGATAAAGGCAACGTATCTTCATTAGTCATTATTAGAGCTAGGACATAGTTAGGCCTAAGCCGTCACTGTCCCTTGCGAGCGGCACGTTTTTTTTTTTTTCAATAAAATCTATTCATTTTATTCATGTGCCGAACTTGTCAAAACTGAAACTCGTACTTTATCCCTTTTTTAATACGCTCATAAAGATCTAATCTCTTGTATTCCAATTAAATTTAACTGTGAAGACCCTAATTATTGTGTTCAGTTGTCTATCAACCTCGGTAGAGTTAACATCGTGTTCTCCGCCGGACTTTAAACACATCTTCTTCTTCTTTTTCTTCTATTTTTGTTGGCTTCGGTTTAATACCATTCCGCATAGAGAACCTATTCTACATATCTTTCTTGATTTCCGATAAAAACCATAATATTTTGTCACAAACAGTTGGAGTGGGATTAGAAAGAATTGTTTTTAAGTTAAGTGGAGCAGTTAGGATTTTCGAGAGATCTGAATAAAAAACTGTAGATGCTGCGGTGTGATTTCGACAGTTAAAAAGTATGTGTTCCGTAGTTCCAGGTTCTCCACAACTGCATAGGTTTGTTTCTAATACCTAGATTCGGTTGAGGTGTTGATATGAGTGACAATGATTGAATCTCATGCGACAGACTGTGGAGAATGTTTTTTTGGTTAAATGAAGGTTGTGGAACCATGACCGAGTTGCGATGAAATAGATGAATGCTTTTATATTTAGCACGATTTTATTTTCATTATATATACCAGTACGTTTGAGTAACTGGACTGTACTAAGAGAGTCTGTCAGTAGGTGCGTTCGGCATAACTGTGCAATGTTAACTGTGTGTTCTGCAAGTTTTTTGTCACGTGATCACTGTGCATACTGTGCAAGATAGTCGAAGACGAACGCTTTGTTCGGATTGTGCAGTTATTCAAACTATTATTCTAACCTATTTTTTTCTTCTTTGTAAACAAATGTATTGTCTGTGTGTTATTACATCAAGTCTGCCTTCTGCTAATTGTTTTGTACCATTCATGCGATTAATGGCGCATGAAGGTTTTGCGATGCTTTTAAGTAATATAAAAGAAATTTTATTTGATTAGTAAGACGATTTAGAAGAATTTTCCAAACCAGAAATTATTTTGGAAAAAGTATTTAAATATGCAGAGAGTACTGTTCCAAACTTGACTCCAAATCAATTTAAAGTACATTTCCGCTTTTATACAGAAAATTTTAAGTCTTTTTGAGTGTATTTACATGTTCCATCATGAGATTCATGTCTATACTATTTATTTTGCAAATGCTGCAGGCATAAACAATGATACCTTGATTGTTTTCACTCATATTGTTTTGTAGAAATAATAACTTTGTATTTTTACCGCGAAACACACTATTGCACAGACTGTTGTACGATCTGAACTTGTGACGATTGTGCAACACAAACTGCACTGCACAGTATGTGCCGAACGATCTTCGTGCAGCACAAAGCACACAGAAACTTTATGACGAACGCTTCTTGTGTAAATTATGCAGAATGTGTAGATTATTAGCTTATGCCGAACGCACCTAGTATTATGGCTTTCTTAATGTTTAGTTGTGGAATTAATGTAAGGGTGTTCATAATGGCCAGCAACTCGACAGTCATTATTTGTCGGAATCCCGTTGTTTTCTTGGAATCTTATATCTCTAGCCGGGATATTCTATATCCTGTAGCTTCTGTGGAGGCGGATTTACTTCCAGTATAAATACTGGTATATTCCTTGTATTTAGTTTGTAGAATGTTGTTAAGAGTTGCGTTACATTTCATACTGTAAGTGTCGTAGGACTTGTCAACACCTATATTCACATGGAGTTGAACACATCATTATTGTAGCTATTCTATTCTATTATTTATTAGCTTCGGCTGTACGCCAGTCCGCCAGCGCAGAGCTTTCTTCAGGGGTCTTCGTTTATATGTTCATTTCTATATTATTAAGATGTTCCATTAATAGAGCACATGTTGTAGGTGTTGGGTGTTGCAGTACCTCTTGTAGGGATATGGGCGATGGGTAGTAGATCAGCAGGTTCCGATATAACGAATTGCAGGCGTTAATATGCTCAGGACATGAGAAGAATATATGGGTCACGTCACCATATTCACCATACTTACACAAAGGTGTACTGAATATATGTATTTATTCTATGTAGGTGTCTATAGGAAAGATTTCCTGTCGTGTCACATTCTTGTTGCCATTTTGTTTTTATTGTTTGGCTGAGAGGTGGCAATACATCTTTATAATATACTTTAACATCTGTAAGATCGTCAGGTAGAGTAGCACCTTTTTGTGCAAGTTGATCTGCAATATCGTTTCCATAGATACCGGAGTGACTTGGAATCCATGCGAGCTGTACTCTGTAGTTAGCGAAATTGAGGCTGTATATAAGGGTTTTAATGTTTAAGATGGTCTTGATGTCTTTGTGAATTCCAGGATTATTTAGTGTTTGGAGTGAGGTGAGGGAGTCTATGAGGATTAATGCCTTACTGATTTTGTGTTCTGGTATCATGAAAAGAGCATGACTTATGGCTAAGAGTTCGGCGGACATGATCTGTACTAACGCAGGAGCTTTTCTAGTTACCTTTAGATTCATTGATGGTATAAAAATGCCATATCCCGAAGCGCCTAAATGAGGTATTTTGGATGCATCGTGAATATGTAAGTGAATCCGGAAAATTTGCTATGGAGAATTTCCTGTAAGAGTGCGTTCTTCTCTGATGGGCCCGTCGATTTGTTAATTCCTATATTCAGGTGGAAAGGTATCGGTGTTATTTGCGGTGCGTAGAGGGTTAGGTAGCACGGGAGGTTATTATAGCTCATGATACGTCTTATATAAGGAGCTAGTTGATTAAGGGTGGTTAAAGATAGAGGTTCACGACATGAGGTTGGGCGCCCTGTCATGTTTTTAAACGTAACAGTTGGTAGAGGCTTGGTAGGATAGTACTGTTTTTATGTGATGCTTGCTGCAATGTAAATTTGAAACTAGTCATTTTGCTCGCAGATGTAAAAGAGTTAGTTAGTTAGTTAGTTAAAATTTTTGACGCACAGCAACAAAGGCTATTTGCGCCTAACGCAGACCATTTAAATGACTAGACCATATATTAAAAACAATATATTAGACCATAAATAAATAAATAAAATCATTAAAAATACGCATACTCAATAAAAAAAATCTTGCACTGACAAACACAAATAAATAATATAAAAAGTCTGTTCGAAAATTTTAACAGACTCAGGGTGATGGTAAGAGGCTGTAAAGGGGCCAGTTACCATCGAATATCACAGTCAATAACTAGAAACACATTAAAATAAGGTGCAAGACTTCACACATAAAACAATACGTTCGGTTCTCGCAGGAAGAGTATCAGCCTGTCCATGAGTACCCTGTCGTCACCTAAAGCAACTGACAGGTCATAGCACAGGCCTAACCTCTCCCTGACATCCTCGAACTGTATACACTCAGTTAAAAAGTGTAACACAGACAAATCTGTGTTACACGTCTCACAGATAGGGGACTCTTCTCCTCGAAGGAGGTGTCCATGGGTCCACCAACAGTGACCTATACGGAGGCGTGTGATGGCGGTTTCCTCCCTGCGGTTAATCCTGCAGGAAGAACCCCATGGTTTGACGTCTCCCTTAATCTGTCGTAACTTAACGTTCTGTGTGCGGCTCCACTCATGTTGCCACATGTCTAAAACAACATGTTTCAGATGACTCTTTGCGTCATCTGGAAAAATGAAACTCACATCAATCCGGCTGTGAGAGGCGGCTTTTGCAGCTGCATCTGCCGCTTCGTTGCCTTTAATACCAACATGTCCCGGTATCCAAAACAGCTCTACCCTCACATTCTGAGAATTCAGATTGTGGAGTAGCAACCGGATCTTTAGTACAAGAAGATGCACTGGATCTGGATCTTGGATACTGTTCAGAGCGCTCAGCGAGTCCGTCAAGATAACACTTGACCGACTTTGCTCTGACGAAACAAAACACAGAGCCTTAAAAATAGCGTACAGCTCAGCAGTATACACACTCGTTGTAGAGTGCAGACGGTACTGAAACTGTTGGCGTGGATTCAAAACAACGAACGCACACCCAACCCTGGTTCCGGATTTTGATCCGTCAGTAAAAATGACAGTATCCTCGAACCTAGGGACCAGTGTTCTTTGTAACTCATGTTGGTATTCGATAGGCAACGTAGTATCTTTATCAAACCTAGTTAATGTGAGGTTCACAAGTGGACGCGGTAGCATCCATGGTGGAACAGCACACAAAACGAAACTTGCCATTTCAGGCATATTAAAATCAATATCGCCCAAAATGTCGAAAGTCCTCAGACCAAAAGGCCTATTGGCTCTTGGTTTTCTGTCATAAATCTCTGTATGCCTATTTTGTGGAATAGGGTCATACGCGGGATGATCTGGCTTGGCACTGAGTGCAGCCATATACCGCAAGGATAGAATTTTACGACGATTTACAGTGACGGTTCGCCTGCTTCACACAGCAGGCTTAGTATTGGACTGGTGCGAAATGCACCTGTGGCCAATCTAACCCCAGTGTGATGTACAGTGTCAAGAATTCTTATCTCTTGGTGTTTAACTGACCCATAAGCTAGACATCCATAGTCCAGCTTAGAGCGCACTAGAGAACGATATAAACGCAATATGACAGTGCGGTCTGCACCCCATGTTTTGTGACTGAGGACCCGCAACAAATTGAGCGACTTTTGGCATTTTTTCTTAACGGACAAAAAATGTGCCCGTCAAGTTAGACGACTATCGAACACGAGACCCAGAAATCTGGCAGTATCGGCAAATGGTAACTGTGCTCCATTTAGTGTGAGTGTAGGATTGGGATGTACACCCCTTTTCCTACTAAAATGGACACATACAGTTTTGCTGGTCGAGAATTTAAAGCCATTTTCGGTTGCCATGTATCTAGACGATTGATAGCTGACGTTCGATTGTACTAGTCTTTTGTCCGGCGACAAAGATACCAATGTCGTCGACAAATATCAAACTCTGTACAGGCAATCGAATACATGAAGCTGCACCGTTAATGGCAATTAAAAATAGCGTAACGCTCAGTATGGAGCCCTGTGGGACCCCATTGTCCAGTGCGAACATTTGTGACAGGGTATTTCCGATCCGCACCTTGAGCGCCGGTTCGACATGAAGTCTTTTATAAAGAACATCAAGCGTCCCCGGAGACCCCAGGAATGCAGAGTACGGAGAATACCATAAATCCATGCAGTGTCATAGGCTGTCTCAATATCAAAAAACACAGCTACCAGGTGTTTGTTTTCAACGAAAGCATTCCTGATAGCTGTCTCTAGTCTGACCAGATGATCTGCTGTTGAGCGGTGACGGCGAGAACTGCACTGCGTGTTGGCCAGCAAGTCGTTTGATTCTAAAAACCAAATCAGACGCTTGCTGATCATTCGCTCCATGAGCTTGCAGAGACAACTGGTCAGTGATATTGGTCTATAGCTAGAGGGCAATTGTTTATCTTTCCCGACTTTGGGGATAGGAATTAAATGAGATTCCTTCCACTTGGTCGGGCACTTGCCCTCAGTCTATATCCTATTATAGACATTCAAAAGCCTAACTTAGATGATTCCGGAATATTTCGGATCATACGATAATGTATCGCATCTGGACCAGGAGAGCTATCCTTACACTTTGACATCGCGCTATCTAACTCTTCACGAGAGAAAAGCAGGTTGTATACCTCGTCATTCCTAGAAAAGAAATTTAGAGGTATAGATTCGAGGCCTGCTTTACGAGTTAGAAACTCGGGTGATTAATGTTCAGAGCTAGAATTGAACGCAAAATTAGATGCCAAAGTGTTAGCAATTTCGACCGCTGAGGTAACTACATTACCATTTACCGATAGACCAGCAATGGCTGTAGCTGTATTTAGACCGGATATTTTCCGGACCTTCTCCCAAATTTTGGCCACTGGAGTGGAAACTGTAACGATGGACACGTATTTGCGCCATGATTCGCGCTTGCTTTCTTTCACAATCCTCTTAGCACGAGCTTTCGCTCGTTGGAAAGTTATCATGCTTTCCTCTGTTGGACAACGACGGAATGTATTGAAGAGGTGTCTCCTTTCACGTAGGGCAAAGTCGCATTCCTCGTTCCACCAGGGAACGGGAACTTGACGGGGCTGAGTGGATGACAGCGGTATGCTGCTTTTAGCCGCGCTCGTGATGGAATCCGTGAAATGATTCACCTCCTCGTCTACGGTCAAGTTCGGAATATCCTCATGAGAGAATGATTCCGCAAACTTGGTCCAATCCGCTTTCCGAAGAACCCACTGTAGCCAGCGGGATTCGGTAACAGTATTAAACAGAGGCCTTAAGAGGATTGGAAAGTGATCACTACCGCACAGGTCGTGATGCACATCCCAATTGAACAATGGAGCGATTGCTCCTGAAACGACGCTAAGATCTATAGCACTAAATGTACCCGTTGCTGCACAGAAGTGCGTGGGTCTGCCGTCGTTCAAAAAGCTCAGATTCAAGTCGTTCAACATATTCTCCAGGTGACGTCCCCGTCGATCGTTCCGCACCGATCCCCAACACACATTGTAGGCATTAAAATCGCCTAGCAGTATGAAGGTCGGTGGGAGTTGATCGATGATGTTCACGACATCTCGGATGTCAGTTCGAACACCAGGGGGAAGGTAGATACAACAAATCGTCACCTGGAGGGGAAGTGCAACACGAACTGCTACGACCTGCAACTCAGTGTCAATGTCTACAGGGTCGTGGTACAATGTGTCTCTAACGAGAATTGCCACGCCGTCATATGCTCTTGTCCCCGTAAGGAAATCCATGCGAAACACGGAGTATCCTCTAGGAGAGAATGTGTCGGTATCCTTGAAATTTGTTTCCTGTAGACAAACACATGATGGTCCAAACTCGTACATTAATTTTCGTAGCTCTTCATAGCGCTGATATACACCGTTACAGTTCCACTGCATTAGTGGACCATTCATTTTTGTTTAGGGGAGTTACCCCGCAACCTAATGATCTTTGGTTTACCCTTAGGTTGCGGGTCAACAGCCATTTTCTCGGCGACGGTTTCACTTGTTTGTCGTGGACACACTGGACTCTCTTTTGGATGGTTTGGCTCTCACTGGTATCCATTGAGAGCCAACAGTTCCCTTATCAGTCTCCGATACTGGAGTGGCTGATGAGGGTTTGGCAGAAGCGACTACACTCTGGTCGCTTCTTGTTTTTGGAGAAGTTTGTGGAGACTTTTCCTTAGGTGGTGGGGAGAACTAAGATGGTGTGCGTTCTTCTTTTGCTTGGGGGGGTTTATTCAGACCCGATCCCTCAGGTTGTAGGGTCTGAATTTTGGTCTCTGGGACTGATTCCAACACCTTTTCATTGCTTGCCGCAACTTCACTAGACTCAACGATCGATGAAGTCATAAGGGTCGGACGGGACACTGTCTCCGTCTGAGTCTGAACACTTGTCATTTTTTTTGCTGCTACTTGCGCGAAGGATTTCACGAATGTAGCTGGCGCACTCTCCTTATATTTCTTCTTAGCGTCGAAATATGGTATTCTGTCAAGCGTCTTAATGATCTGAACTGCTTTCTATTCCAAGTACATTGGGCAGTGGCGTGAAGTTGATGCGTGCGCACCTTTACAATTCACACAGAAGGCCGCGTTTGGGCAGGACTCAACGTCATGCTGGTCCTGTCCGCAGTGTGCACATATGGACTGCCTGCCACAACGACTAGAAGTATGACCGTATCGCTGGTACTTATAGCATCGCATCGGGTTAGGATAGTAGGGCCGAACGTTACACACGTTGTACCCCACCCTTACCGATGCTGGACACCTAGTACCAGCGAAGGATACTACCATTGATATTGATGGCTTACCATTACGAGGTTTGAGTTTCCTGCATTCAGTGACACCTTGCGGTGCCATTTCCTGCACGAACTCCTCCTCCGTAACGTAAGCCAGGTCACGGTCTGTAACGACGCCTTTTGTGGTATTAAGGGATTTGTGAGGTTGCACTGAAATACGATGTGCACCAAACACCTCGCATTTCCTTAGCGTCAACGAAGCCTCTGTCTCTGCCTCAGTTAAGAGCGTACCGTCCAACATCTTACGTACTGTCTTTATTCCATTAGAACATATCGTTCTCATCGTTCGGGCAACTAATAAAGGTGACATCTCCTTAAAAGATCCACCTTCCTCTTCAACCTTCACGACGAGAAATCTTGGAACGGGCGCACAGTACTCAACCTTCTTGGCAGAAGGCCTTACACATCCCTCATCGGATGACTGAGTTTACTCTCACTTTTCCGACATCTTACGTACTGTCTTTATTCCATTAGGACATATCGTTCTCATCGTTCGGGCGACTAATAAAGGTGACATCTCCTTAAAAGATCCACCTTCCTCTTCAACCTTCACGACGAGAAATCTTGGAACGGGCGCACAGTACTCAACCTTCTTGGCAGAAGGCCTTACACATCCCTCATCGGATGACTGAGTTTACTCTCACTTTTCCGACATCTTACGTACTGTCTTTATTCCATTAGGACATATCGTTCTCATCGTTCGGGCGACTAATAAAGGTGACATCTCCTTAAAAGATCCACCTTCCTCTTCAACCTTCACGACGAGAAATCTTGGAACGGGCGCACAGTACTCAACCTTCTTGGCAGAAGGCCTTACACATCCCTCATCGGATGACTGAGCATCACGACGAGGTCTTTTGTTTGATTTTTTACGGAGTTTACTCTCACTTTTGGTGGAGTTTAAAGAATTTGTATCCCTCCGGGTAGTCGCCATACCCGTATATTAAGTTTCATCACCCTGCCATGCCCACCCACCAGGCCGCCCCACACAGGGGACGTTGGCCGCAAACCGGCTCATTGCGCCAAACATGTCAGGATGATATAGTATCGAAGGAAGTAGTCACGGGCTGCTCGACCTGCTCGAGAACCAAAAGTAGCCAACCCTGGAACCTTGCGAGCTGCAGCCGCTCCCACAGACCCCCGAATACTTGTCTAGTGGCACGGCATTACCCCGGCATCCACGATCCTGTAGTGGAACCACTCTATTCATAAACCGTGACACCAGCCGATTGACTGAGCTGACCAGACTCAACCTCCCGTTTTACCGAATCCGAGGCCAAAGCAGGCGTGTTGGGATCGTACTGTCCGCGGGCAGCAGTCTCCCTCAACCGACCAGGATCCTCTTCTCCGGCGTTACGGGTCTCCACGCACGGCAAACATGTGGGTAGGAATTTAAATGGGAGCTAAATGAGACAACAGATAAGCCTATTCCCACAATCGGCTTCTCTGAACTGTCTCCTCCCAAATGATATGTGATTCAGGGTACGTGGGATCATCTGGCCCAAAAGCTCTATATGGGCAGGTGGTGCGACCATTATGAACTTCCCTTGCGTGGTTGAGGGTACGCGGGAGCAGATGTAGAAGAGGTTCGGCAGCTTCTACTAGTAGTGCGTTGGTTGGTGTTGAGCGCATTGCTTCCAGACAGGTTCTGGTATTGAATTCGGTCGAGTCTTTCCCTTCTTTTTGGTGTAAGAGGTGACATCACGGAGCTACAGTAATCTATGATAGACCGTAGAAGACTACGGTAAATAAGCAGCATTGTTTGTGGATGTCCACCTCACCAGGTTCTTGCCAAGGAACGTAGTATATTAATAACATTTTGACATTTTTTGGCGGTGTAATTTATATGGGTTGGCCAGAGAGTTTGAAGTCCAGGTGTGTGCCTAAGTAGCAGTATGATGGACTCATATTTATGGGTTTATTATTAAAAATTATTTGCAAGATTGGGTCATCAAAGGATATTTGTTGACTAAATATAACAGCTTTACTTTTGTCAGGCGATAGGGTAAAGTAGTGTTCACTAGTCCATGAATTAATAGCTTGCAGAGCGAGATTTAACAGATGTACAATAAAGTGGACATTTCTGTGTGCTAGGTATATTACAATGTCATCAGCATATTGTAGGTAGTGTGCATGAGGAAATATGGTGGAGTAAAGATTGGAGGTGTAGATATTGAATAAGAGTGGACTTAGTGGTAAACATTTGTATGAGAAATGTGGACCATACAATAGATTTTTATATTTAACGGATATAGTCTTGTTCGCAATTAGTTGGTATATTAATTGTATTATTGAAGAGGGTAGTTTAATAAGGGTGAGTGTTCTTAAGAGGGTTGGAATGTCGAAGTTATCGAAAGCACCCTTTAGGTCTAGAAAGACTGTAAGAAAGTGTTCTTTTTTTTGCGAAGGCTATATTTATGTCTGTGGTGAGCTTCATTGTACAATAAAGACAGGATCTTCCTTTTCGAAAATCAATTTGTTGTGGTGGGAGAACACAGTTTTTCTCAAGTCACCAATCCAATCTAAGTTTTAATAACTGTTCGGCTATTTTCAGTAAACAAGATGTGAGAGCAATAGGGCGATAAGAAGATGGCAATTCTGTTTTTTTTCCTGGCTTGTATATGGGCACTATATGTGTGTCTCGCCATGCAAGTGGCATTTTCTGTCCTAGTAGTATGTTGTTAATGATGTTAAGGTGCAGCTCTTTCATTACAGTTGGCAAGTGTTTCAGGTGAACGTATGAAATTCCATCAGGCCCGGGTGCAGAGTTCTTAATCGTAGTGACCACTGAATTATATTCATGTAGGGTGTAAGGAGATGTTAAGAACTGATCCTCAACTTCAGTTAAAGGCAGGGTTGTTTCAGGACTGACGTAAGAAGGTGTGCCTGTATTAAGGAATTCTTCTACGCAGGGCATTGGTTTAATCATGGAGTTCGAAGTTGATTTTTTATAGATTTTAATTTTCTTCCACACCTCGGAAATCGGGGTTTCTGGATTGAGGGATTGGCAGAAGTCCTTGAAGGACAATTTATGTTTTCTTTAAATAATCGTTTTGCTCGCGCTAGTGCTTGTCGAGCTTTTAAATAGTTTTCTGACGTGGGTGTTTTCTTATAGTCGGCTATGGCTTCCTTACGAAATTTTTGTTGTTGTCTACAACAATCATCCCACCACGGAGTAGGACAGAATAATTTCTTCTTTTCGTAAATTGGGATTGAGGCTGCTGAGGATTTATGTATTATGTCACATAGTATTTTGTTTTTGTCTTCAATACTACAACTGTCGCAATTGATGTTTTCAGAGAGGTCCATGCATGTGGTATAATATAATGACCAATCAGCTTTCTTGAGATTGTATGTTGGAAGGTGGAAGGTGGGCTGGTTTCTATTGGGATGATGTGTGCTGATGTCTATTTCTATTAGTAGGGGAAAGTGATCACTGCCGTGTGTATCATCTAGAGTGATACAATCAACATTAGGAGCAATATCAGCAGTTCTCAGCGCAAAGTCGACAAAACTATCGGCATACCCTGGACGAGATAGGCGCGTTGGTTTTCCATCATTTAGAATGCAGAGGTTATGTAAATCTATAATTTCTTCTATTATTTTCCCCAAGTTGTCGATTACGTGACTACCCCAAATAATGTTGTGTCCATTAAAGTCGCCACATAGTAAATAAGGGGATGGTAGTCTGTTTATAATTAATCTAAGTTGGTTTGTAGAAATTATAGTACGGGGAGGGATATAGAATGATGCCACCGTGATGTTATCGGTTTTCATTGCTGTTACTTGGAATGGAAGACGGTAAGTGTTAAATGTAATTTCTGAGAAATTTATGCCATTACGTACCAGTAATGCTGATCCTGCATATCCATCAGCTCTGTTGTTCCGTATTATGTTGTAACCGCTGATGCGGCAGTGAACAAGGGGTTTTAGCCATGTTTCAGACAAGGCTGCTACCTTAATTTTGTGTGTATGTAATAACCGAAGTAAATCGGTTTTATTACTATGTAAACTTTGTATATTCCACTGGAGTAGCTGCATGATTATTTACTGAAGTTTGGCGATCCGATTTGATCTGAGAGAGGATACTATAGAAAAGAGATACTAGGGATTCATTTTGGGTATGAGTTCGAAGTAAATTAACGAATTTTTCGACATGTTCTTTTCCTTGATCTGAATGGGAGGAAGCTGACATTAAGTTAGATGGGTTAGCATTGAAAATAGGCGAGTTGTATGTGAATAGGTTCCCGTTAGGAGCCAGTAACAATTCCTGGTTAGCACTTCTGTCGTATTCGGGAGAAGATGAAGTGTTGGTTTGCTTTCGTTTTTTTGGCGTGCTTACTATTTTGGCATAAGACTGTTGTCCTGATGTTATCAATGCAGGATAAATAGTCGTGCTGGATGTTGGTTTAATATTAGGGAATTGTTGCGGGGTAACTGTTGGGTTGGGTGATTGTGCGGACGCTGGATCTGGTGTGAACCCATCGGTCGCATATCGCCAGGGTTTGGGATGCGACCGATTGCTGGGAAAAAGCTCTCTCGACCTTCTCGTGAAGGTAAGAGAAGAGCGTCTCGTCTATGCCGAACACGTTGCGGGCAAACCTGAACGGTACTGGCGAGACTACAAGCCCCCCTTCTATAATAATAATAATAATAATAAAAAAAAAAATAATAATAATAATAATAATAATAATAATAATAATAATAATAATAAATTCGCAGGGGAAGTTCTAAATGGCCATAACACCTGGCTATTTGCTAAGCTTTCGGGCCTGATGATCCCGCGAACCCTGAATCACGCAAGGAAAGTTCGCAATGGTCGCAACATCTGACCATATCGAGCTTTTGGGCCTGATGATCCCACGTATCCTGAATAATAATAATAATAATCGGGGTACGGCGGTCTTTTGACCGAAAAAGCTTAACGCCCTTTCCCCCCAGATCGCTACCACAGTGTTACCACGGCAGGAACCATTTGGGGGTAACGTCGACCCTATAATCTGGTCGATGAATCCTGCCACCGTTTCATTGGGCCAACCTTCCCATGAAACGTACAAATGGTTCAGGAAAATATAAGAAACCATAGAGCTTCCCACAACGGGTCCTTCTCGGATGGGGACCCACAAACAGTTGGGCGAAGCTACAATCCCGCTAGCCTGGCCCGCCACAGGTGGACACCCGAGGAGCAGGAAGACCTGCTTCAGGTTTACGAGGCAGCGTCACCCCATCGCAGGGGCTACATGGTCAGAGTCTACTCACAATGGTGTGAAAATCATCCTGAGCTGGACTTCATGACGCAACAAAATCTGCGCGACCAAGTAGCACGCCTGCGACGCAGGATGAGGCGATCGAGACGAAGAGAGTCGAGAAGGTTGTCCCAAATACCGGTACAGCCATCGACACCTGCAAGCCCACCAACGGGAGGTGGGCAGATAGCCACTGGGTCTTCCCCAGTTTATGCAGGAATAACATCCTCTTCACCGGAAAAAAATCTCCGCGGGGATTTTCTAGCCCTTCTCTCGCCTCATTCTGAACGTACTCGACTCGGACACAATAAGTTCAAAGTTCGTGCTGATGACCTCACGCGACTTCATGAACTTATTGACAAGCAAATTTCCCCTCAGAGTAGTCTCTGGGATATCGACTGTGCTGTATACGCTGCAGCAGCTGTGCTGACGCCAAAGCGGGCTAAGGCTTTTAACGGCAAACTGCGTATACAGCAATTAGAGAAGAAAATGACGCGTTCACGTCAGGAAGCTTCTCATATTCAGTGTGGTATTGATGCTTTACGAAGTATTAAGCCGCTAAGTGCGAATACTAAGCGCATATTATATCAATTGCGCATAAAGCATCACACACTGAATTTGTCCACTCTCTCTCTGCTAAAGCAGAAAGCGGTGGACAAATTGAGAGCACTAGCCCTGGCAAGAAAGAAACTGGTCAACCGGGTTAGGACCATGGAGGAAAATACTATGTTCCTCACGAGCCCGTCACGCCTTTTCATGGCCAAACCTGAGGTTTCTGAACCGTCATTATCAGTCGACAGGACAGAGACTTTCTGGAGGGAACTTTATGAACACGAGGCGATCGTGCAGGACACTCCAGTTTTGGAGAGATTTGAGGAATTCTGTTCACAACACCTGACAGATCCTCAGGCATGCCCCCCTGTTACCACGGAAGAAGTTACACGTGCTATTTCGAAAGCGCGCAATTTCGCTGCACCAGGAGTTGATGGTATTATTGCTTTCTGGTGGAAGTCATTCACAAGCGTGCACGGCTATCTTGCACGAAATTTTACTTCTTTTATCCGTGGAGAAATACCAATACCATCTTGGTTACCAGAGGGGCGTACAGTATTAATCCCCAAAAAAGGTGATTTAACCAACCCGAAGAACTACAGACCTATTACTTGTCTCAATACGCTGTATAAGATCTTCACCAGCGTATTAAACGAGCGGGTACTGAGCTCCATTGCCTCTGTTGGGTCAGACATCTACGAACAGAGGGGATCGAAGAGGGGCCAAGCAGGTTGCAAAGAAAACCTTATTATCGACCGGTCAGTCTGTCGTGACGCGTCGTATTTCAAACGCAACCTGTCAATGGCTTGGGTGGACTACGCAAAAGCTTATGACACTACGTCACACGCTCTCATTTTAACATTATTGCGCATGTTACGAGTCCACCCGGAGATAGAGAGATGCATTGGGCAACTTATGTCCCTCTGGAAGACACAATTTGTTGTCCCAAGCGGATCAACTGCAGTGTCGACAGATTGGATATATTTCAAGCGTGGGGTTTTCCAGGGAGATTCCCTAAGCCCGCTACTATTTTGCATCTCACTTCTTCCTCTATCGATCGAGCTTAGGCGCGGCAGTGGCTACATGGCGGGTCCCCCGTCGAAACGTAAGCACAAAATTACCCATCTCTTTTACATGGATGATTTGAAGCTCTACGCCTCGAACGAGAGGAATCTGCAGACCGCCTTAGATACTGTTGCTGAGTACACTGCCGCGATAGGTATGCAATTCGGGTTGGAAAAATGCGCTGTTTTTCATATCTACAGAGGAAAAGGTTTAGACAACGGTGAAGACGTTCAATTGGTTGATGGGAGCATTATAAAACATCTTAATGCCGAAGGGTCTTATACATTTTTAGGCATCAGTGAGAGAGGTGTCCAAGATGTCACTCTTATTAAGCAGGCCCTTCGCAGCAAGTATATGGCACGACTTAGGCAGATATGGAGATCATGTCTGTCTGGCAAGAACAAGATCGCTGCCACAAACATGCTTGCTGTCCCATTAATTTCATACACTTTTGGTGTAATGAAATGGAATGTTGATGATCTTAAGGATCTCGACAGAAGAACCAGAAAGATCATGAACATCAACCGAAGTCTTCACCCGAAATCTTCTGTGCAGCGCATTTACCTCCCTCGTCAAAATGGGGGTCGGGGATTACTAAATCTGGAGTGCTTGCACGATCGTCTCGTCCTGGTTACAGCTAACAGTATCCTCAGAAGTCAGGACCCACTATTAAAATTCGTTAGTGAGCACGAATTTAGTGGCAAAGGGGCGTTTCTTTACCAGGCAGCGCGAAGAGCAGCAACGAGATTTAACCTGGCAGACTTGAGTCCCGTCAGGGAAAACGCTGGAGTACAACTCTCTCGGGAGGAGTACAACAGAGTTACCGGTTCGGTGAAACGAGGCGAGACAGACATGTTGACAAAAGAACACATGAGTAAAAGTATGCACTCTGTGTTCTTCAAACATATTAAAAGTCTAGAGTTGTCCACAGAACTCACGTTCTCGTTTCTTAAGTCTGCTGGTTTGAGATCGGAAACAGAAGGTTTTGTGTTTGCGTGTCAGGATGGTGTTATAAATACTTTGGCATACAGGGCCCGCATATTCCAAATAGCGGAGTCCACACTCTGTAGGTTGTGCCACCACCATTCTGAAACGATAATGCACATTCTGTCTGCTTGTCCATCTCTTGCAGCGTCGAGCTACGTGTCTCGACATAATGCTGCTCTCCGCGTGCTCTACTATCATCTTAGACATGCCTATGGTATTGACCAAATACCGGTTATACCGTACGTCCCTTCTGACATAGAATCGGTGGTGGAAAATTCCAAGTGCCCGAATTTATTGGAATTACTCCTTCCCACCTCGAGGTTACTGACAGCCACTAAGCCGGACATAACCCTCCTGGATATCGAGACCAAACAGATGTTTGTGATCGAATTCTCAAGTCCAGCTGAGAAGAATATCTCTCTCAAGGAGGAGGAAAGAGGTCCAAGTATATGGACCTCTTGTCCGAGCTTAGAAAGCTGTATCCCGGGTATAAAGTTAAGCTTGTAGTCCTGATAGTTGGTGTTTTGGGTGGCATGAAAGCCTCCTATCGAAGGGAAATCGAGTCCATTCCCGTCTGCAGATCTTCTGCCAACTCTTTGATCTGCAGGATGCAGAAAGCAGTGCTGCTCGGGTCGCTCCGCATTGTGCGGGCACTGGATCTGGCGTATTTTCCGCGGCCTGCATCTCGCCAGGGTTTGGGATGCAGTCGTGTGTATTTAGCTCCACTAGTCCTCTAGTATGACGCGGCTCAAAAGGGTTGTTGAAGTTTGAGATTAGTGGACGCTTGTCAAGACCTGACAAACCCCATAATAATAATAATAATAATAATAATAATAAAAATAATAATAATAACACAAAAAATTCCTCAGAAGTCAGGACCCACTATTAAAATTCGTTAGTGAGCACGAATTTAGTGGCAAAGGGGCGTTTCTTTACCAGGCAGCGCGAAGAGCAGCAACGAGATTAACCTGGCAGACTTGAGTCCCGTCAGGGAAAACGCTGGAGTACAACTCTCTCGGGAGGAGTACAACAGAGTTACCGGTTTCGTGATGAAACGAGGCGAGACAGACATGTTGACAAAAGAACACATGAGTAAAAAGTATGCACTCTGTGTTCCTTCAAAACATAATTAAAAAGTCTAGAGTTGTCCACCGAAACTCACGTTCTCGTTTCTTAAGTCTTGCTGGT